>OX451215.1:124009294-124328853 GCA_949628195.1 Phasia obesa | reverse complement strand
ACGCAACTATACTTTCCGGCTTTCGGCTCGTCGGCCATTGTGGTGGATTCTTTGATGCTTTGGGATAGTGTTAAATATTTTAACATGCACAGAATATTATTTTATTGTGTGCGTGCTTTATCTAGGAGGAAGAATAAGTGACTCTAAAAATGTGGGGTGGTGTCGATGGCTTCCAAACGGCTATCTTCACCAAAAAGGAACCACAAGCACTAGGTAAGACACAAGAAGTCTCGCAATAAAAAAAGGAAACACAAAAAGTTTAGTTTTTTCAATCGAAAAAAGGCAAAGTTACAATATTACTTTCCTTCAGTTCATTAATTTATAAATAATTTCATAGTGATATTTCCAAAAAAAATTACAATTTAAGTTTAATTACAAATAGCGAATTACAAACTTTTAATGGCGCGAACAACAACGATAGTGAAGCAATTTCAATTAAAAACGAATGCCACGAATGAACGATATGGCAAAAAGAAATTCGAAATATTATTCAATTTTGGCCAACGATATGGCGCAAAAAATTATTAATCGAAACACAAAATAATTAACTTAAAAGGTTCGACTTCCACTACGATAGAAAAAAAATATATAAAAACCAAGGATGATGAATAAGCGGCAATTGATGATAGACGTCAAAAAACTTCTACTAGCTTCGGCATCACTCAACCATGAACCAGGGATGGAAAATCATCATTGTTCAGACGTGAACAGACTCGAATAGTGGGATATGAAAGTAGGATAAATTAAAGGTGTGAAACGGAAATAGGAAACATAAGTCGGTAATTGTTGATCCTACTGTGTGCAGATGGTGACACAGTTTTTCCCCTCCCCACCTAGATCATACTGGGATTTGCCATCGTAATTTAGTATGATCCCTACAAATATGATGTTATCTGAAGTAATCTACCGAAAATCAATTAAAACGTTCTACAATGCCATTTTTTTTTTTTTAATTCACATAGTTTATTACTATTAAATCTTTGAACATAGCATAAAGCTTGGTTCAACTAAAAGTAAACATCTTAAAGATAATGGTCACAATAAGTAAATCAATATTTATTGATTTGCAAAAAAAAATAATAGGGAAAAAGAATTACAGAGACAAGAATCGTGTAAATGCGAGACAAAACAAAAACAAAAAAAATATATTTTTGGTACGACCGCGAGTTGAACTCAGTATCAAGGATTGATAATCTTTCCAGTCATACCGATGCACCAACGCGACATTACGAAGAAAACGTTTAATTATTTATTTCAATGGCGAGTACTGATATTAAAAATTACAATGTAATATTACGATAATTCATCATCTTCTCTTCTCTTCTACTTGTTTTGTTTTTTTTTTTTTATTTTTTTTACGTAGGTGGTGGTTTTGGTTTTTCTTGTTGTTTGATTAATTAAAAAAAAAATAAATTACGCGATCACGTTTCGAACCTGGATTCGCCGATTATAAGGTCTTACACGTAACCTATCCAGCCACATCACCACTTAAAATATTAAGGATTTTAAAGTGAGTGAAGATAAATATGTCGAGCTAAATATGTTCGACGTAACGACTTACGCAATTACATATTTATAAATACGTTTTTAGTATTTGTGACATATTTGTAAATTTTAAATATCTTTGAAATATTCTCACATATACGTGGTGTTCGTCTGATGAATTTTTGGAAATTGTGGACAAACTAAGATAGATTACGGGATGGGACATATACTATTTTAAAGCTAATGAATCACAGATTTGTAATCCATTTAGACATTTTAAGGAAAATGTTTTGGATATCCAAAAAATTCCTTAAAAATATTCTCACATGTAAGTGGTGTTTCCCTGAGGGATTTTTGCAAATTGTGGACAAACTAAGATAGATTACGGGATGGTATATACTTCATTTTAAAGCTAATGAATCACAGATTTGTAATCCATTTAGACATTTTAAGGAAAATGTTTTGGATATCCAAAAAATTAATTAAAAATATTCTCACATATAAGTGGTGTTTCTCTGAGGGATTTTTGCAAATTGTGGACAAACTAAGATAGATTACGGGATGGGACATACACTATTTTAAAGCTAATGAATCACAGATTTGTAATCCATTTAGACATTTTAAGGAAAATGTTTTGGATATCCAAAAAATTCCTTAAAAATATTCTCACATATAAGTGGTGTTTCTCTGAGGGATTTTTGCAAATTGTGGACAAACTAAGATAGATTACGGGATGGGACATACTACATTTTAAAGCTAATGAATCACAGATTTGTAATCCATTTAGACATTTTAAGGAAAACGTTTTGGATATCCAAAAAATTCTTTAAAAATATTCTCACATATAAGTGGTGTTTCTCTGAGGGATTTTTGCAAATTGTGGACAAACTTAGATAGATTACGGGATGGGACATACACTATTTTAAAGCTAATGAATTAAAGATTTGTAATCCATTTAGACATTTTAAGGAAAATGTTTTGGATATCCAAAAAATTCCTTAGAAATATTCTCACATATAAGTGGTGTTTCTCTGAGGGATTTTTGCAAATTGTGGACAAACTAAGAAAGATTACGGGATGGGACATACTTCATTTTAAAGCTAATGAATGACAGATTTGTAATCCATTTAGACATTTTAAGGAAAATGTTTTGGTTCTACAAAAAATTCCTTAAAAATATTCTCACATATAATTGGTGTTTCTCTGAGGGATTTTTGCGAATTGTGGACAAGCTAAGATAGATTACGGGATGGGACACACACTATTTTAAAGCTAATGAATCACAGATTTGTAATCCATGTAGACATTTTAAGGAAAATGTTTTGGATATCCAAAAAATTCCTTAAAAATATTCTCACTATAAGTGGTGTTTCTCTGAGGGATTTTATCAAATTGTGGACAAACTAAGACAGATTACGGGATTGGACATATTTCATTTTAAAGCTAATGAATCACAGATTTGTAATCCATTTAGACATTTTAAGGAAAATGTTTTGGATATACAAAAAATTCCTTAAAAATATTCTCACATATAAGTGGTGTTTCTCTGAGGGATTTTTGCAAATTGTGGAGAAACTAGGATAGATTACGGGATGGGACATACTTCATTTTAAAGCTAATGAATCACAGATTTGTAATCCATTTAGACATTTTAAGGAAAATGTTTTGGATATCCAAAAAATTCCTTAAAAATATTCTCACATAAAAGTGGTGTTTCTCTGAGTGATTTTTGCAAATTGTGGACAAACTAAGATAGATTACGGGATGGGACATACACTATTTTAAAGCTAAGGAATCACAGATTTGTAATCCAATTAGACATTTTAAGGAAAATGTTTTGGATATCCAAAAAATTCCTTAAAAATATTCTCACATATAAGTGGTGTTTCTCTGAGGGATTTTTGCAAATTGTGGACAAACTAAGATAGATTACGGGATGGGACATACTACATTTTAAAGCTAATGAATCACAGATTTGTAATCCATTTAGACATTCTAAGGAAAACGTTTTGGATATCCAAAAAATTCCTTAAAAATATTCTCACATATAAGTGGTGTTTCTCTGAGGGATTTTTGCAAATTGTGAACAAACTAAGATAGATTACGGGATGGGACATACACTATTTTAAAGCTAATGAATCACAGATTTGTAATCCATTTAGACATTTTAAGGAAAATGTTTTGGATATCCAAAAAATTCCTGAAAAATATTCTCACATATAAGTGGTTTCTCTGAGGGATTTTTGCAAATTGTGGACAAAATAAGATAGATTACGGGATGGGACATACACTATTTTAAAGCTAATGAATCACAGATTTGTAATCCAATTAGACATTTTAAGGAAAATGTTTTGGATATCCAAAAAATTCCTTAAAAATATTCTCACATATAAGTGGTGTTTCTCTGAGGGATTTTTGCAAATTGTGGACAAACTCAGATAGATTACGGGATGGGACATACACTATTTTAAAGCTAATGAATCACAGATTTGTAATCCATTTAGACATTTTGAGGAAAACGTTTTGGATATTTAAAAAATTCCTTAAAAATATTCTCACATATTAGTGGTGTTTCTCTGAGGGATTTTTGCAAATTGTGGACAAACTAAGATAGATTACGGGATGGGACATACACTATTTTAAAGCTAATCAATCACAGATTTGTAATCCATTTAGACATTTTAAGGAAAATGTTTTGGATATCAAAAAAATTCCTTAAAAATATTATCACATATACTTATGTGTTCTCTGAGGTGGTGGCTATAACTGATTTTTGAAATTCATACCTTTACTCAATTGCGAATAAAAGCGAAACGCGTGCATCGATTTTTATGATCTTTGTCTCATTTTGCTCATAGGTTATGTGACTTTGCGAAAAAATAACTAGACTTGAAACTTTTTTCCATTTTGGATTTTTTATGTATTTTTAAAAAAAAAAAAATTAATTTTTAGGCAAAAAATAATTTTTTCCCTTCATACATTCATTTTTAACTTCGAAAGTGTTACTTGTATAGGAAAACAATATATGGACAGATCAAGGGAATTGTAATTCTTAATTTTTTAAAATTTATTTCAACTAAATTGGGCTAGTGGTTGTCGAGCTATGTCAAACAACAGGGCCTAAAACGTGATAAATTCCCCTATACGATAGTACTAACTTCAAATCGATACTAACTTCAAATCGCAGGTAAGAAGACAAAACGAATGATGCAGAAATTCTTCTTTTTGGGTCTAATTTCACATACAGTTCACAGAATTGAGTTGGCAATCAATTAACTGAAAAATGTTATACTGTGTCATCTTTAATTTCCCAATCATCTATTATTATTGACTGATTAGAAATAATACCATTTTTATAAATTGGTGCGGGACGTTTGCCTTCAATGCCATGGTTCCATAAATTTTGTTTCCGAAGCAAAAGTTTCATATTAAATTTCCAATTTGCATAGTTGTTGTTAGTAAGTTTTGCAAACTTCGGCTTTGTGTCTGCCATTTTTTTACTTTATTTAAAATAAAATATTTTCGTATAGTGCAATAAAATTCTTTAATGAAAACTTTATAATTATATTGCTTTTTATATTTTGTTCTTTACTTTAATTTATTCAAAAAAAAAAAACTTTAGCAAAGGCCCATAACCTGTTGAACTTTAAAGGAGAAGCAGAGAACTTTCTAGTTTAATTCAGTTTATTGGAATGAACATTTTTGTAAATAAAAATGAAGTTGTAGAAAACTCATAAGTAAAAATAGAGTTTCATAACAGGGTGTTTACAATAATACAATTTATAATATTTACATTTATATACATAAGAAAATTATACAAGTTAATAAATATAAAGTGAATGTAATTACTCCAACATTGCGGTGTTTACAGATGGGTTAAAAAATGGAAGCGGGCACCTGCGCTGGTGTTCACATCATGGGAACTAGAACACGCATGTCATACAGACTACCAGACGATTGTAGTGTGTTCCAGGCAGAAGTGCTGGCGGGTTTAAAAGCCACAGAGTTGGTATCTGGACACGACAGCCAGGCGGCACTTAAAGCCTTGAAAAGACACAGGGTCACATCAAGGCTGGTAGACGAATGTAAAAAGGCTATCGATGCACTGACGGACAAGTATAGCGTTAGATTGTGTTGGGTCCCGGGCCATTGTAATGTTGAGGGCAACGAGATAGCTGACGAACTTGCGAGACTGGGCTCGGACGGGGATAATTCAGTTAGGGTAGAATCGGTTAAGCCACCGATTAGTCACTACTACAGGATGATATCAGACTGGGTAGTCAAGAGAACCAACGTGTCTTGGGAAGTAAGGGGGGATTGCAGAGTGTCAAGGTCAATCTGGCCTAGACTGGACGCTGCGAAAACCGAGATACTCCTGGGTCTAGACAGGAAGGTTCTAAGAGCCGTGATAGGGGTGATCACTGGTCATTGCGCCATTAGGGCAATGATTAGCAACTGTGTCGTCGGTACACCGGACTTTTGTAGGATGTGCGAGGATGAGGAGGAATTGGAAACTGTTCAGCACGTCTTGTGTCACTGCCCGGTATTACAAAGCCGCAGACTTAGATGGCTAGGTGATAGATTTCTCGAGGGGCTCTTCGACATCGCGCGGTGTAAAATCGAGGATGTCGTCGGCTTCATCAAGGAAATCGGGTGGCTGAGTGATAAGTAGCAGGAAGCATAAACCTAACCTAACCTTTTATATTATCCTCTTTTTGTTTCCTCTAAACAATACCTCTATTGATGGTCCCTTTTAAGTAACACAAATAACAAACATCCGATCGCTTGCATATATGGAATATTTATCATCTGCTTACACTCTTAAACTTTGGGACACATATTGTAGAAACTGGGTTACAGTCACTCATTCGAAACCGTGTCAATACATCTGCTATGTAACGTTATTGGTCAATTTTGATAGCATCCTTACGTCTGGTGATTGATACTTCTCCCATATCTTTCATTTTGAATTTTGCTGGCTAGTTTGGCTTTCAGGTATTCAATACACCTTAAATTGTTTGAGAATATCAAACCGTCATCAACATAAATGGTCACATACAATATCTGATCCTTGTCTACTTTGTGATAAACGCATTGATCCACCTCACCTCTCATAAGACCCATATTGATTAATTCGTTATTAATAGTTTCATTCCAAACACGACCTGACTGTTGCAAGCCGTAAATAGATTTTTGCAACTTACAAACCTTATTTTAGCCATCCTCGAACATTTCAGGTTGTTACATATAAACCGTTTCCCTCAACGTTCCATTTAAATATGCACTTACTGCGTCCATTTGGCGTACGAATAAGTCGTGCTTTACCGTCAAAGCTAATAAATACCGGATTGAATCATATCTCACGACAGGTGCGAACGTCTCATGGTAATCAATCCCTTGATGTTGAAAAAACAATTTGCAAAGCAATCCCGCTTTCCGCCTGACAGCATTACCTTGTTCATCTCTGTTGGTTTTAAAGACCCACTTCGATTTTATTGCTTTTTTACCTGTTGGTAAATTTGTCAAAACCCACGTTTAATTTTCCATCAATGAATCCATCTCCGCGTTCATGGCAGCTTTCCACTCGTCTGAGTTCTCTGTTGACATTGCCTCCATCAAGTTATTGGGATCAACAGAAACGAATTGCATAGCACAGAAGTTTTGTGATTGCTGATTTTTGTTAGCTATACAAGTAGAACGACGAAGATTTTCAGTCACATGGATATTTTGTCTTTTTGCATTTGGAAACCATTCACTTTCATTATTTTCAACGGGTGATGGCATAGGTGACTCATAAGAATCATCATATTCGTTTTCGTCCGAGTCATCTAATTGCTGTAGGGAATTAACATTTGAGGACTCCACCTGGGGTGTTAATTCATTTTCGCCTCCACTCTCCCCTGAATTAACACTTCTATAATCTTGCAACAACTCAGGATAATACAAATCTTTCTTTTCGTCTATTTTGACACTACCTCTTTCCAAAAAAAACAAGATCTCTACTAATAATTATACCGCAATTATTAGGATTAAATAATCGATAAGCTTTACTTTCAGCGCTGTACCTCATCATTATGCATTCAATAAATTTCGTATCCAATTTATGACGCTTCTCTTTTGGAGAAAATTTTAAATAGGGCCGACGCACACTGGGTTGTAGTACTCAGTTTTCGAGGATTAATTCAAAAATGGAATATTAAGTATTGTCAAAACTGATTGCAGTTGCTTATAGCCTATAAAATTCTACATCACTAGCTGAATAAATAAATATGTAAAGTGCGTTTGCAGTGAGATATCAAAATCAAAGTTTTTTCATTTTTTGGAATAAAGACAGAAAAACTGAAAATTTACTTTGTTAAAAATCTTAATTTTTTACAAAGTCATTAAAAAAGGGACCAATTTAGCTATGGAATCATCAAGTTCAGGTAGTTCTGCGAATATCATGGTAAAGTTTGTGTAACCAATTTGGTGTAGAAGTGTTTTTGTGTTTGTGATTTATATTAGAAGTCTAAAACATTTGAATTTTCGTAGTTTAAGTGAACATATAGTTATTTTTCGTGTACATTCGTGTCGAGATTTGTGGTTTATATTACAGAGTAAATATATATCTTGTAATGTGACAGGATGAATGTCTAAAGAAAATGTGAGTGTAAATTCAGCCGGCAGAAGTTTGCCACTGGCTGGGCTATTGATTCTTGCCGTTCTTACTAGAAGTAAGAGCAAAAAAAATGAGGCTTATTGAAATAAAACTAAGGCTGTTGCCTGTTTAGCTAATATATCAAAAGTCTAATTTATTCATTTTAATTTTCTTCTTATATACTACTTATGAAAATAAATCTTAACCTTTCTAGCTTACTTTAACTTATCGTAGTTTTCTATTTTATTCATTTAATATCATAGTGAGTTGTATTAATATTTGTTTGTGACCAATCACAATCTTCCATATTTGAAATGCACTCAATTTTATTTAAGTCACTCAAATATATGCATTACAACATGTATAGAACAATAAGTGTTAGTATTGATATTTGATCACTTATTGGTTCTATACGTTGTGCATGCATGGTCGACTTGTGTGGTGCACTACACCCTCGCCCTTAAGAGAAAAATTATCAAATTGATTTTTATATTATTTTCATGATACTAAATAAAGAAAATTAATTTGGTAATTTTTATGCATAGAGAAAAATGAAGTAATATTAAATCTTAAAATAGGTTTACATTTTAAATTATTTATATTTAAGTATTTAAGATTTAAGTCTTATATATTTAAAGTTGCTTATATAATAATTATAATATTTAGATTTTGTTGTTAAAATTGTTATATATTTAATTTGATATTGTATTATACTTCTTTAAATTATTGTTGTGTATTTCTTTTTTTGTTCCATTATAGTCTATTGTACTATTAACACCATTTCTATTAATTATTTTAAATGGTCCCTTATAAGGACTTTGGTGTTTTTTCCTATTTTCTACCTTTACTAAAACTAGATCTCCTACTTCTAAAATCAATTTATTAACATTGTTGTTATTCAAGATTCTTTTTTGTTTTGCTCTTATTAATAACTCTTTTGCTTTGTTTAAGGCAAATTGTAATTTGACTCGTAATTCTTGAACGTAGTCGTCATAATTGTAAATCTTTTCTTTATTATTTATTATGTCAGATGGCATGTTTGGTAATTTTCCGTAAACTAATTCAAAGGGTGAATAGCCTGTATCTACGTGTGGTGCCGTATTATACGCAAAAGTAAAATATGGAATCCACTTGTCCCATTCATGATTGTTTGCAGATGTTAACAAAAACTCATTTAGAACTCTATGATTTCTTTCAATTGATCCTAAGGTTTCATGGTGGTAGGGTGTAGAAAATGTTTGTTTGATGTCTAACAGTAAGCATATGTTTTTCATTAACTCATTCGTAAATTCTGTTCCTCTATCTGACTTAAGTACCTTAAACTGTCCGTATTTTAAAATAAATTGTTCAACTAATGTTTTGGCAGTTGTAAGAGCATCTTTGGTTGACATAGGATGCGCGATAACGAATTTAGTCAGTTCACATTGCATGGTTAGTATGTATCGGTATTCGTTTGAAATCCGAAGGGGTCCTACGGTGTCAATTGAAATCACTTCAAAACTGTTATTTGGTGTGTCTGTTTGTGTAAGTGGTTCTTTAATATGTTTTGTTTGTTTGTTTATACTACATTTGTCGCAATAAGTTACAAATTTCTTGACCATCTTGTTCATGTTTTTCCATATGTATCTTTGTTTTAGTTTTATCACCGTTTTTCTAATTCCTAAGTGGCCTGCGTGTGTGGTATTATGGAATTCATCAATTAATTTGTATTTTAGAATATCATCTGTTATTCTTTTTGGGGCATTGTATATTAATATTTTTAGTTGAGGACTTTTAACATTTGTATTTATTTTCTTGTAGGCTTCTTTTAATTCTTCTTTTGTATACTCTTTAAATATTTTATCATTATTCGGTACCGCTAATTCTTTAATATTTTCTTTATTCATTTTAGATATCAGTTTCTTCAGTATCGAATCTAGTTTCGCTGATTTATCACTGAATCTTGCTAGCTTATTTTCTTTATTATTTATATCCTTGGCATGTGATTTCTTCATGGAACTGGTTCCGAATGAATTTTCGTCACATCCTATGTGCACTATATTTTTCTTTATAATTATATCGATATCTTCTATATTTTCAACATTATTAAATTGCAATTGCTTCATATTCTTTATATCATTAATGGAGGTGCATTCCCATATTTGAAGTTGATCAGGCTCCTGAGAAGTACAGTTTTCCAATTTATTTTCTTCTGCGCGCGTTTTTTTTATTCTTTTATTTTCTTTGTTCTTACTTTTTGCCTCATTATTTATTTTTAATTTTTCTCTTTTATTTGCCTCGTTATTATTTGTTATTATTTTTCTTTTATTTGCCTCATTGATTTTATTTTTCATCGCCCTCGTTGTTATTAGTATTTTCTTTTCTTTTTCATCATTTTCTTGCGGTATCATTTGTTTCAACATCTCTGAATTAACTTCTATTCTAGAGAGTGCATCCGCATTTGTGTTCATCTTTCCTTTTTTGTAGACTATTGTAAAATCATAATCGCTTAAATCTAGTCTTATTCTTGTCATTTTAGATGATGGGTTCTTATGCGAGAACAGTGAGATTAACGGTCTATGGTCCGTTACTACTATGAATTTTCTACCGTACAAATATGGTCTAAAAAAATTTATGCTCCAATGAATCGCTAAGAGTTCCTTCTCGATTACAGGTTTGTTTAAATCATGTTTCTGTAATGATTTGCTGGCATAAGAGATTGGTAAATCTTTCCCTATTTCGCCTTGGGACAAAACTGCTCCTAACGCGTAGTTTGAAGCGTCTGTCGTGAGAATGAACGGTTTATCAAAATTTGGATATTGTAACAATGGTGGATTCATTAGTTTTTCAAAAGCGTTTTGGCACTCGTCTGTCCATAGAAATTTTGTCTTTTTCTTTAGTAATGCGTTTAGATGTTTGGCAATTTCAGCAAAGTCAGGAATGAATTTACGATAATAGTTGCAGAATGCAACGAATCGTCTAACCTCGTCCGCGTTTTTTGGTATTGGATAATTTCTTATTACGTCGTACTTTGCTGGGTCTGTCTTTACTCCGTCTTTTGTTATTAAGTGTCCTAAATAGATTACTTCTGGTCATAAAAAACAACATTTCTTTGGGTTCAGTTTTAAGTTATATTTCTGAAGTCTGTCTAATACTTTAATTAAATTTTGGTTATGATGGTTCAAACTACAACCGTATATGATTATATCGTCTACATAGAGAAATGCTTCTGATTCTAATCCTGATAATGCTATTGTAAGCATTCTTTGAAAACTATTTGAAGAAATTTTTAGTCCAAATGGGAGTCTTTTGAATTGATAGTGTCCTTGTGGTGTTGAAAAGGCTGTTAATTGTCTTGAGTCTTTTTCCAATTCAATTTGGTGGAAAGAGCTTGTCATGTCAAGTGTAGAAAACCATTTGGCTCTGCCTAATTTGTCCAAAATATCCTCTAATCTAGTTAGTGGAAATTTGTCATTGACGATTTTATCATTTAGCTTTCTAAAATCTACTACCAGTCTCCATTTTCTTTTGTCTTCAATATTTTTCTTTGGTACTAAAAGGAGTGGTGCATTATATGGGCTAACTGATGGTTCTATTATGTCGTCATTAAGCATTGTCTCAACCTGTTCATTTATTACGTCAGTGTGTGCATGTGGTAGTCTAGAATTCTTTATGTAAACTGGTGTATTGTCTGAGGTTATGATTTTCTGTTTATAAAAATTGTTTACTGTTAATTTTTCATTCTCTAGTTGAAAAACATTTTGATATTTCCTAAAAATATTTATTAGTGTTTTGTTTGCGTAATCGTCTTTTTCATTTAATTTTAGCTCTTTTAGTATTTCTTCAAAACGTTCGTCATTCTTAGTGTTTGTGTAATATAATATGTCATACATTTTAAGTGGGTCAGTTTGTAGTTGAATGCCTTGTAGAGTCACTGTGTCGTTCGTTGTGTTTAAAATTCTTAAATGCGTCATGCCGTTTTTTGGTGCTATTGAATTACTTAGAAAAATTCCGTCTTTTAATTCATTATTAAAAATTACACAATCTTCTGAAAGGTTTAATTTTACCGCTTGTATGATTTCTGTTCTTGGTGGAATTGTTATTTTTAATGTAGCGAATGGTTTGGTTTGTATTGGTAGAATTATAGTAGTATTATTTGTAAATAATGAAATGGTAAATGTTTCATAGTCAATTTTGCAAAGGTATTTCTTTAAGAAGTCTCTACCTATTATTCCGTCTGTTTCTATTGGAAAGTTTTGATACACCAGATGGAATTTGTGTGTGCATTCTTCGTCTGCTAATGATAGCTTAAGATCTGTGGTTCCTATTGAATTAATTTCTTCTGTAGTGATTCCTGTCAATTTGCATTTTTCTTCAGGTTTGAATTGTTCACCTATGAATTCTTCACGCATGCGACAAAGTGATATGTCGGCGCCCGTATCTACAAGAAATGTTAGTTGTGTGTTTTTGTATTTAGCGATTATGTAGTTTGTATTATTGTCTGATACTTTATGAATTTTTACTGTCGGCCATCCGGAATATTCGCGTATTCCGGGCCTATTTGGTTTCCCGAATCATGTATAGTGTTTATGTGTCTATTTGTATTCTGTCTATACTTGTTGTTTTGGTAATTTCTGTTGTGGCCAAAATTAGTGTTTCTATTGTTGTTATTATTGTAGCTATTGTTCCTGTTATTGTTAAAATTGTTGGTTCTGCTGAAGTTATTGTTATTCCTATTATTATTATTGAAGCTATTATTCCTGTTATTGTTTTGCCTGCTTCCATTTCCTCTATAGGAATGGAATGAATTATAACGAATTTGTTCTCTTCTAAGATGTAGTATTGAATTTGGATTTAATTTTTGCTCGTTCTATAATTCTAGTGCTAGCTCAAGAGCTTCTTGTGTTGTTGTTGGTCTTGCTGCGAACAATGTTGGCTTGTAGTTGTCATTTATACCCTTCTTAAAAGTGTCTAGCGCTAATTTATTATTTAATCTAATTATGACATTTTTTTCTGCTTCTGTAGCACCATTACCTAACTGCTCAATTCCTAATTCGTTCAGATTGTCTATGATGGCTATTATTTTCTCGTTATAGGTATTGATATTAATTTTTCCTTGATACAATACACATAATTTTGCTTGTAATTCAGGAATGGTTTTCGTGTTTTTGTATCTTTGTTTAAGGGAATTTTTTAGAGATTCGAAATCTTCTGGTTTTGTGTGGCTTCCTATCGCTGTTCTGACATTGGAAGTTAATTTGGCATGGTAAACATATTGTAGGAAATCGATTTTTGCTGTCTCCGACAGATTTTTGTTAATCAAATCTGCTGTTATGAGGAAACTTTCTAGTTCTATGTAATTGCCAGTAAATAATGGGAGTGTTTTTGAAATGGTTTCTATATTGAATGTCGCCATCGTGTCCACTGCTGTTTGTTCTCTACAACTTCCTAATAAAATTTCCTTAACTTTTTTATAGACTGTGTTAAATTCTAATTTTAATGCTATTATTGATTCAGTTTCTTTGTGTTCTGCTATTATTATTTGAAATTTCTCTTTTATATCATAAATTTGTTTTAATTTGTCTAGTATTGTTTGCTCTCTATACGTCCTTCCTGGACTTTTCTTTAAGTTTCTTAGAATTTCTTTTAATGTTAAAATATTTTCTTCCATTTATATGTAATGGGTGTAAAAAAATTTATTATTTCTTAATTAAAACGTTTTTATTATTTTAATTCCTTTTTATAAAATTTTATACATTTGTTATATTATTATAGTGGTGTCTTTGTTTAATGGCTTTACAAATAATTTTTATTATATAAATAATTGCTATTGTTATTATAGCTATAAGTGATATATATGGTTTCTATGTGGTCCATATTGTTTTTATTTTGCCCGCTGTTGTTGGTAATAGTGGTGCGCATTGCTTCTACTAACTCCTTGTTGTCTTCTTCTTCCCTTGATTTGCCTACTTCGTATCCCGCTATCAATATCGGAATTGACGCTATTATTTTCTTCCACCATGACATGTTTTTGTATTCTTCTTGTTCCTTTTGCCGTGTTTTTTGTGTATTACTTCCTTGATTTCAGCTATTCTGCTCCAAGTTTCTTGGGCTCTGTCCCAGGTCGGTGGTGGATCCGTTTGCTTGATTATTCGCAATAAATCGGATAATTCCCTTTTTAGCTTCGTCAATTGGCCTCCTCTCTTTTTCTTGGCTATGGTTACGTCTACCTTGGGGATGGTAGTTAGCCGTTCCTCTTGGTTTCTTGCCTGACGTTTCTTATACTCTTCTATTGAGAGTCGTTTGTAGTATTGTGGTGGAGTTTGTTGCGGTACCAACGCTTCTGGGATGCCGTGATTGCTTATCAATCAGAATCAATTGGCAGGATTCGTTAGGAAGGTAATGTTCAAGAGAGAAAAAAAATGGTAGGATTGTTATGTCTGTGGGGGCAGGATCGTTAGGTCCGTGTGGGCAGGATCGTTAGGTCCGTGTGGGGGCAGGATCGCCATGTAATGTGACAGGATGAATGTCTAAAGAAAATGTGAGTCTAAATTCAGCCGGCAGAAGTTTGCCACTGGCTGGGCTATTGATTCTTGCCGTTCTTACTAGAAGTAAGAGCAAAAAAAATGAGGCTTATTGAAATAAAACTAAGGCTGTTGCCTGTTTAGCTAATATATCAAAAGTCTAATTTATTCATTTTAATTTTCTTCTTATATACTACTTATGAAAATAAATCTTAACCTTTCTAGCTTACTTTAACTTATCGTAGTTTTCTATTTTATTCATTTAATATCATAGTGAGTTGTATTAATATTTGTTTGTGACCAATCACAATCTTCCATATTTGAAATGCACTCAATTTTATTTAAGTCACTCAAATATATGCATTACAACATGTATAGAACAATAAGTGTTAGTATTGATATTTGATCACTTATTGGTTCTATACGTTGTGCATGCATGGTCGACTTGTGTGGTGCACTACAATCTAATATATTGCAAAAATATAGACTGCATTTTAGAAGTTATGCATTTGTTTGTAAAAAGTGTCGTTGCGCCGATTTACCAACAAAACATATGGTCTAGCGATTGCTGCTGTTATTATTACTGTTTTTGTATATTAATTGTTGCTGTTCATGTTTTTAATAATATTCTTTATGTTTTTGTTCTTTTTTAATAATTTTCTTTATGTTTATAAATAATGATAGTGTTGTGAAGTTTGAAGTTATCGGTTAAAATGGATAATTATTTTTCTCTACGTATAGGAACAAATTCAAACGTTGTTTTTTATACTCGTCGGAGCTTGTACAATATGATGAATTCGGGTTGTCAAACTTTGGATGAAAAGCTAAACTTTTTAAAAAATCAAATGAAGAAACGAACAAACTGCTCAGAGTCTTGTGTGATTTGATTGAACGAGTTAATGCTTTCTTTTATGACTTTAAATCTAGATGGAATAAGGTGCATAGAGTAGATACACGATTTATGGCTGCGAATAGGAAGTGTTTGGAGTCCTCTATTAGTTTTTCTCGTGCTCAGACTGGAAAATGTGGTAGAAAAGAATTTTCTTTTACCGAGTCAAATGAATCGAGTAAACATAAAAGAACAATGCTTTTAAGGGACACCACAGCACCGCCAGTGTTAGCTCATGCCACACAGGTTAAATTAAGAACATCAGGGTACATAGAAGAATGCGTGGATTCACAAATGTGTTACATACTATCAAAAAATACACCTTCAGCAGCGAGTTCGAAGCGTCTGAGAAAATGTCTAATGTAAAAGCATTGTCTGTTTTTGTAGAAGTTAATCTATCCCATCATTGGGGATTCATCAATCAATCATTAGATTTGTAGAAAACTTGCTGAGCGTCAGGACAATAACATCTACTTTTGGCGCGGCGAGTATTTCCAAAAGTGTGGTTAGGGGCACACCTCAAGGTGGTGTTTTGTCCCCTCTGCTATGGAATGTAGCAACAAATAGGCTACTCAGGGATCTAGACTCCTTGAACTTCAAGACTGTCGCCTACGCAGACGATGTGGCAGTGTCTGGTATCCATTTAGACATTATCACACAAAGATTGGAGACGGCACTTATAATGATCCGCTCCTGGGGAGTACAGAGCGGGCTGAGTGTTAATCCAACCAAAACCGAACTTGTATTATTCTCCAGGAAATACAAGATTCCATCTTTCAGGTTACCGACTTTAAACGGAATACCTCTTACTCTGTCTTTTTTTTCGCAATTTTTATTTATTGTATCTTCAATTTAATTGAACTATCAATAATTACTCATATCTTAAGTCTAAAAATATACTTGTTAAGTCCAAGCAGAGCTGGACAAAAAAATGTATGTTTCACGGTTACTGTAATTTGTGGGTTATCCCTCTGATGTACGGATGAGAGAAGCAGTGTCCCTCCTTCTTAGTCGAATGTAACCAGGTTCAGTTAGTATATTACGGGCCAGTGGATTCGGATGAGTTTCAAGCTTCTTTAAATACCTTATGACAAGTTTCGCTATTTCTGCTTTAACTGATGGCACGTTTAGATCTTTATGGATGTTCGAATATACCAGGGAGCAGATGTAATAATACGTAGAATCTTATTTTGGCGCCTTCGATTTTTTTCTACGTTGGTAGCTGAGGCAGTGCCCCATAATTGAATGCCATAACACCATATTGGTTTTAGAATTGACTTGTATAATAAAAGTTTGCAGTCTTAAGCTAGAGTAGAATTTCTGCCAATTAGCCAGTTTAGTTGGACTGCTTTCAACTTCATTTGTGTTAACTTTGTTTCTATGTGCCGTTTCCATGTAAGGCGCCGGTCAAGATGTATGCCGAGATATTTGACGTCTGAAAGCTGAGGTATCGTTTGGTTATTTATCCGAATAGGGGGGCAAGATGCTGTACGCAGTGTGAGGGTTATGTGAGTACATTTTTGTTCATTCACTTTTATTCTCCATTTCTTCAACCATTTTTCTAAATTGGATATGTGGTCTTGTAAATATCGTGATGCTACTTCGGGTCTTTCGTGAATGCTCAAAAAAGCTGTGTCGTCAGCAAATGTTGATGTGTGAACTCGGTTACTAGTTGGCATGTCTGAAGTATACAATAAGTATAAAAAGGGCCCCAATATACTACCTTGGGGAACTCCGGCTTCGATTGGCTGGGGTGAGCTCAAAAAATCTCCTTCTTTCACAATAAATTTTCGTTCGGTTAAATAACTATCTAGCAGCTTATATAGGTTTACGGGCAAATTCAGTTTTAGCTTATATATTAGGCCTTCATGCCATACCTTATCGAATGCTTGAGAAACGTCGATAAAAAGCGCAGAGCAGTATTTTCTCTCTTCAAATGTCTTCTTAACAACATTGACTAACCTGTGAGTTTGTTCGATCGTACTATGTTTTTTGTCGCTTAGAATAGGGTTAAGCTTAGTTATTAACATCCTCTCAAACAGCTTTGACATATTTGACAAAAGGCTTATAGGTCTGTATGATTCAATTTTTGTGTGGTCTTTTCCTGGTTTAGGAATCATGGTAAGCAAGGACACCTTCCAATCTGTGGGAAAGTACTCAAAACGTAAAATAGCATTAAAAATAAAAAGAACGATTCTGCGAGCTACACGGGGCAACTCAATTAACATCTTGTTACTGGTTTTATCAACGCCAGGGGCTTTTTTGGTGTTCAAATCCGTTATTGCCTTTTCAAGATCACCAAATTCAAATCTTATCGGTACTGCAGCACTAGCCTCGAGAACTGGCAACTCAACTATATCAGTCGATATATTTGGGGTAAAAACCTTTTTCAAATGTGCAGCAAATAAATTTCCTTTTTCGGTATCACTCCTTGCCCAGCCTCCAGCTGAAGTTCGCAAGGGAGGCTTACGTAAGACTGGCCTTTTAAGGTTTCTACAAGCACGCCATAACGAATAATCTGATTGAGGAGTTGCGTCTAGGTCTCCAAAATAGTTTTTCAGGGATGCTACTCTTCGAGATTCCAGCATGTCTCTTAGCCGGTTCGTGCATTCTTTAAGTCTGCTTTTGAGTTGAGGAGATCTCTGTGATTGCCATTCTCTACGAATTTTTCTTTTTTCAGCCAAGAGCCGTTCGATATCTGCAGAATAAATTTGATTGTATCTAGCTAATTGTCGGGTTATTGTTGAATGTTGGGCAGCTGATTTGAGGTTTTGGTCAAAATCAATAAGACTCCGCTCTACGTCTTCAGGTGTTCTTAGCGGGATGTTTTCCGAACAATGAGTACTAAGATACTTTCTATATTTCAACCAATTAATGCTTGAGGTAGTCATTGGTGATATGATGTTTTGTTTGTCCCATATATAGACGATAGTGGGTGAACGATCTGAGGATAATTCAAGTGACGCTTCAGCTTTAATCGTTTCTCTTGGAATACCCTTAATCACGCCAAAATCAATAACATCCGGTATTTTTTGTCGATCAGTAGGCCAATAGGTGGGTTGTCCACTCGACATCACATTCAGACGCATTTTTGAAATTGTGTCAAACAAAACTCGACCTTTTGGAGTTATTAGGCGTGATCCCCAAAACGTATGTTTAGCGTTGTAGTCGCCTGATGCTATGAAACAGGGACCTAGTGATTTGAAGAAATCGCTGTATTGACTCTCAGATATTTCAAACCTAGGAGGTGAATAAATTGAAGAAATAACTAAGTTTTGATGAAATTCTTCAATACAGATGTTTGTTGCTTGTAGGTAATCTTCACAAAAATCACACAGTAAATAATGTTTGATTCGAGCCTTTATTAGTATTGCTGAACCACCACATGCTCTGCCACGGGGGTCTTTGGTGTCATATAAGATATAGCCATTTATTTTGAAAAAGATATTTGTTGTTAAGTGAGTCTCTGAAACCAGCATGACATCAATTTGTTCCTTCTTAAGGAAGTACTCTAGTTCATTTTTGTGTTGGCGCAAGCCGTTTGCGTTCCAGAAGCATATTTTTAAACAGTTCATGGTTTGTTAAGTAACGCCTGCAACTGCATGCGTACCATTTCTTGCATCATGCTGCTCATAGAGCTCATAAAACTGTTTATCGAATGCACTAATGTCTCGATGCTTGCTTCGAGACGATTAAAATTACCAGATGGTGTTTGTTCTTTAGGATGCGATTGCAAATTAGGAGTAGAATTAGTTGTCGGTGTCGCTTTATGTACTGCAGTATGATTGGTTTTTACCATATCCGCGTATGAAACATGTTGGGTTGTTGGTTGGGCTAACTGAGGGTAATGAGCATTTGCTCGATATTGTGGGTGCTTAGCAGGAGTATTTGATTTTTGAGTGGTTTTCCTTACCATGGAAAAAACTGGACAGCCTCTGTAGTTAGCAGTGTGGTTTCCACCGCAATTGCTACATTTTTTAACTTTCGAGTCATCCCTTGCTTTGTCGCATTGGGCGGAACAATGTAGCTCTCCACACACAACGCAAACCGGAGGCAATTTGCAGTAAGCCCTAGTATGACCATATTCTTGGCAATTTAGACACTGTACGGGTCTTGATCGCTTATGCGGTTCTTCTACGCTTATTTTGCGGTGCAATAGATATCTTAAATTATAGATAGGGTGCGTTTCGTTCTTTTTCAAGCGCATATCTCCAGGTTCCAGTTCAACGCGAAATAGAGGTTGAGGGACACGTTCTCGATTTCTGAGGTTGTTTACACTTTTTACCTTAAATCCCGCTTTTTGGAGGCCATCTCTAATTTCGACTGGATCAACGTATGAGTCTACACCTTTTATAACTACCTGTAGACCTTTACTACTCTTCAGCTGATATGTATAAAAGTTCTTTTTGCAGCTTTCAAACTCGTTTACTACTTTACGATAACTGTTTTCATCAATAAATTGTATTTTTGTTTCATCAATGTTGCCACGCTTGATTGGAATTACATAAAATTTGTTCTCACCAATAGTTGAAATTAACTTCTTTATTAAGTCGCTGGACTTTTTCTCCCTTAAATAAATTGGAGGTGGTTTGAACGACCTGGGTGCCGTTTTTTTTTTCACTTGTTTCGCTATCTAAAATAGCAAAACGATTATGGGAATTTATTCCGTTAGAGTCCTTGTCTTTTTGTACTTTAGCCATTGGTGCAATCTGGGAAGATTTAGGGCTTCGACCTCTTTTCAGTACAGTTATGTATCTGTCCATTCCTACTTGAGTCTTAGGTTTTTCTACACTATCCATATTAGTTTTGGTAACACTATGTTCAGAAGGGGATTTGTTTGTAGTTATTTTATTGTCATCGCTTAGCAAGAGCGATGAACAAGATTGGGCACGTATAACTTGCTTAGCATTTATACACAAATTGTCACTAGTTTTTTTGTTTTGATTTATTTCAACATTGTCAACATTTTTGTTGCTTAAATTAAAGTGGCTCATTAGCCTGTATTGTTTTTGTTTTATTTTTAAAGTAGCAATTCAATATGCCGTTGTATAAAAAAAAAAAGACGAAAGAAAAAGAAAAAAATATTTTACAAACAACTTTGTTGTTGTATTAAAACAGGTTTGTTTTTTTTTTGTTTTTGTTTTAAATTATTCACACAATTTATGTTTTGTTACTCTGTCTGAGAGCGCGAAATATTTAGGCATAATCTTAGATAGTAAATTATTATGGAAAATGAACATCCAGGCGAGAGCCTCTAAGGCCATTACGGCAATATTCGTATGTAGGAAAGCCATTGGCAAAACTTGGGGTATGAATTCAAGGATTGTAAAATGGCTACTTGAAGCGGTAATCAAACCGATATTACTCTACGGAGTTATTGTCTGGTGGAAAGCACTAGACATTAGAACTAACATATCTATCATAGAAAGTGTGTTACGAAAAATGGCTATCCTCATTACAGGGGCAATTAGGTCAACACCGACTAAGGCACTCTTTGCCATACTCAATTGGCTACCAGTAGACCAACTGGTCAGGGGGCTTGCTATGAAAACAGCTGTTAGACTGAATGTCACAAGTGCATGGAACCATAGGCCATGCCAGTATCCTGGGGATCATGAACGTTCCCGGTCTTATTGACTACTGTACCCCAATACCCTTCTGCACAAGAAGCTTTGTCTTCGACTTGACGGATGATCCTGCATCTCCACCTGGAGCAGTCTGTGTGTACACGGATGGCTCTAAAAGGGGTGATAGGGTTGGAGGTAGAGTTTATATGGAAGAGTTTGGAATCAAAATGTGTTTCAGACTTCCAAATGACTGTAACGTCTTACAAGCAGAAATATCTGCTATCAAAAGAGCGGCAAACTGGTTAAGGTACCACAGAATATTCAACAGGGATATCTGGTTTTGTACCGACAGTAAAGCTGCAATTCTGTCCTTAGCAGGTGTGTTTACCACATCAAACTTAGTCCTGGAATGTCGGACATCCTTAAAATTGATGGCGGAAAATTCAACAATCACCCTTAAATGGGTGCGGGGACATGGGACTATTGTAGGCAACTGTGTTGCTGACGAACTGGCAAAGAAGGGAACTTTGCTCAACGATAGCGCCATTGACGTCTATTGTGGCATTGCCCTCTCTGCTTGCGGGCATTTAATAAATCGAGCCTTATACGATCTGGCTCAGGTAAGATGGTCCAATGAGTCGACTTCTCAAACGGACAAAGGTGCTTTGCAAACCTCTCCTGTGTCTCCATATTGGAACCGAGCAGGATTAACTCCTTTCTGAGGAGCAGCGGATGGTTTTCTAACCAACCTCCACTTGACGAGGCATAGACAATCTCGTTAACAACCTGGCTTGACCAACCTGCCCTCCGTTGGCTACCTCCCCACATTTCTGACTCTTCTCTTTCTACCTTTAAACTGTATGTCTGTCTGTCTGTCTGTGACTTTATCCTATGTCTTCTTTCAACACTTTTTCTCTTTTCTCTCTCTCTCTATCTTTTCTATCTCTCCCTTTTTCCTCTCCTCTTTTGCAGGTTACACAAAGGGACCAATACTTGGACCCAAGTAAGCTGTATTGGAACTGCCTGCTTAACCTAACCTAATCTATCCCAACACCAATACAATATTATTAGACAGTCTGCACCTGAGAAGTTTCCCTCATACACAAATATTCAAAATGAAAAACAAAATTATTATCCATTGCCACGGCAATGGATGATACCTCCAGTTCCAAACAACACCAATTTGTGTGATCAAAATGATGATTATGATAATGAGCATAATGATGACGATTAATTAAATGGTGATCATGATCACGAAAATAATTATTTTATCTATATTTTAACTTAAATTCCCTTATTTGTAATAAAACTGCACTGAAATATACTTAAAAATGCTTTGTTTTATCAAACTGTATTGGTATTAGGTGAAAGGTAATGGAAAAATATCCTAACAGAGCTTCCCTGAATTGATCCTCAAAAACTATGTATTTAAACCCAGTGTGCGACGACCTGACCAAATTTCTTCAGGGCTTTTGTTTTGACCACGACAGGGAACTTTGTTTATTAAATAACACGCTGTGTTTGCTGCTTCGTCCCAAAAACGATGGTCTAAACCGCTATCAATAAGCATACACCTTACACGTTCCATCAATGTTCGATTTATTCTCTCTGTCGTACCATTTTGTTCTGGAGAGTACGGACATGTCTTTTTTTTTTTTTATTTCGGACCAGCACTCAGGGGATGACCCCTACTCATGCAAAGCATTGTGCCAGAACTAAGAAATTAGGTTATAGGAAGGAGGATAGAGGGAGTAATGTTTGTGGACATTCGATTTGAATTTTCCGACATTGTAGTTGACAGGAAAGACCTCTGTAGTAAGATGATTCCACAAGAGAACTGTACGGCAAGAAAATGAATTTTCTCTGTAATGCATTGTGCGATTCACTGGCCAATCGACCACAAATGGATGAGCTCTTAATGAAAAGCGTGTTGTGCGCGAAAACGTGCGGATATCGGGAACTAGTTCCCTAATCTCATCAGAGCACATTCCATTGTAGTAGCGATAAAACAGCGAAACACAACCCACATTGCGTCGATGTTCAAGAGAGTTAATAGAGTTGGATACCCTACTGTCACCTATGAGCTTCTTCGCCCTCTCCTGCACGCGGTCAAGTAGTTCCAAAATAGACTTTGGAGCACCGGCCCATACATGAGAGTTGTAATCCATTTTTGGCCGGATGTAAGTGGTATAAATAGTAAGGAGATCGGATGAGGTGAAATATGTTTTACACCGTTTGAGAAAACCGAGACACTTGAAAGCTTCTCTTGAGACTTGAAAAATGTGCTTAGTCCATCGAACGCAGAGATTGTAATGATTATGAGTTTTATTTTAAAAATTGGGTTTTAATGATTATTTCTTGAGTTTTATTTTCTACTGAAGAATAAATATTATTTTTCGAGTTCTGATTTTTCCTCAGACATCAATGATTACTTGTTGAGTTTTATTTTTCGCTTGCAAAATAAAAATTATTCTCTGAGTTTTATTTTCTGCTCAGAGAATAAAAATTATTGTCTGAGTTTTATTCTTTGCTCGCCATTTAATGATTGATGTTTAAGTTTTATTTTCTGATTGAAGAATAAAAATTTCTTTCTGAGTTTTATATTTCACTTAGAAAATAATGATTATTTTCCAAGTTTTATATTTCGCTTAGAAAATAAAAATTATTTCTTGAGTTTTATTTTTTACTTAAAAATAAAAATTATTTCTTTTGTTAACTTGGACATATGTAAGACTTTTTGGGAACTTTTTTACTGAAACACATATAAATAGGTTTAGCATGGCACTCTTTTGAGATAGTAAAATTATCAAACTAGTGTCTGGTACTTTTTCTTCATTTCAATATTTGGGGGATAAAAATTTGCTATGTGGAAATTTTTTAGGACTTTATAATTAAAACACATAGAAATAATATTAGTATGGTTATTTGAGATAGGATTTAAAATTTATTTTAAATTATCACTTATTCAATTTTTCCAACTTATTTTCTTATTTTTTATCCAATTCTCTGAACTAACGGTATAAATAAAATAATTAAGTTGTATTTTTATTTCTTCTCTAATGCTAATTTGCCCATTCAGGGTGTTCAGGAAAATAATTATTCTGTGCAAGTACTAAATAACATTTTTCTTTGAGTTTATTGTTTGTCATACAAAAATTTATTGAGTACTATTTCAATATATATAATAGAGAGAATTTTAAATAGGTAGAAAATAAAAGTCATTTATAGATATTTATATTTTACAGAAAAATAATTTTTGTATCCATGTACTATTCGAAAGAAAATTTATTTCGAATAGCATTAGAGAAGAAATAAAAATACAACTTAATTATTTTATTTATACCGTTAGTTCAGAAAATTGGATAAAAAATAAGAAAATAAGTTGGAAAAATTGAATAAGTGATAATTTAAAATAAATTTTAAATCCTATCTCAAATAACCATACTAATATTATTTCTGTGTTTTAATTATAAAGTCCTAAAAAATTACCACATCGCAATTTTTATCCCCCAAATATTGAAATGAAGAAAAAGTACCAGACACTAGTTTGATAATTTTACTATCTCAAAAGAATGCCATGCTAAACCTATTTATATGTGTTTCAGTAAAAAAGTTCCCAAAAAGTCCTACATATGTCCAAATTAATAACAGAAAGAAATAATTTTTATTTTTAAGGAAAAAATAAAACTCAAGAAATAATTTTTATTTTCTAAGCGAAATATAAAACTTGGAAAATAATCATTATTTTCTAAGTGAAATATAAAACTCAGCAAGTATTTTTTATTCTTCAATCAGTTCTAGTTTGTGCGTTGATAAGTGCGGACGCAATTGACAAAAACAAAAACAAAAAGTGTGAATAAATTCAAACAAAGCAAAAAATAAAACTTGTTTTTAATACAACAACAAAGTGTTTTGTAAACATTTTTTCTTTCTCTCTTTTTTCTTTTTTTTACAACGGCATTATCACTTTGCTACTTTAAAAAAAAAAACAAAAACAATAGGGGCTAATGAGCCTCTTTAATTTAAGTAACAAAAATGTAGACAATTTTGATTTAAATAAAAACAATAAAACTGAAAATAATTTGTGTTTAAACACTACGCCAGTTCTACGTGCCCAATCTTGTTCGTCGCTTTTGATAACCGATGACAATAAAATAACTACAAACAAGTCGCCTTTTGTACAAAGTGTTACCAAAACTAATATGGATAGTATAAAACCCAAGACGCAAGTGGGAATGGACAGATACATTACGGTATTAAAAAGAGGTCGAAGCCCTAAATCTTCGCAGCTTGCACCAATGTCTAAAGTACATAAAGACAAGGGCTCTAATGGAATAATTTCCCATAATCGTTTTGCTATCTTAGATAGTGAAACTAGTGTACATAAAACGGCAATTAAGTCGTTCAAACCACCTCCAGTTTATTTAAGGGAGAAAAATTCGAACGACTTAATAAAAAAGTTAATTACAATTATTGGCGAGAACTTATTTTATGTAATTCCCATCAAGCGTGGTAACATTGATGAGACAAAAATACAATTCATTGATGAAAGCAGTTATAGGAAAGCAGTAAGCGAGTTTGAAAGCTGTAAAAAGAACTTTTATACCTATCAGCTGAAGAGTAGTAAAGGTCTACAGGTAGTCATTAAAGGTGTAGATTCATACGTTGATCCAGCTGAAATAAGAGCCGGACTCCAAAAAGCGGGTTTTAAAATAAAAAGTGTTGATAATCTCCGTAATCGGGAACGTGTCGCCCAACCACTATTTCGCGTTGAACTGGAACCTGGAGATATCAGATTGAAGAAGAACGAAACGCACCCCATTTACAATCTGAAATACCTGTTACACCGTAAAATAACTGTAGAGGAGCCGCATAAGCGTCCAGGACCTGTCCAGTGTCTAAATTGTCAAGAATATGGTCATACTAGGGCTTACTGTAAGTTGCCTCCGGTTTGCGTTGTATGTGGCGAGCTACATTGTTCCGCCCAATGCGACAAAGCAAGGGATGACTCGAAAGTTAAAAAATGCAGCAATTGCGGTGGAAACCACACTGCTAACTACAGAGGCTGTCCAGTTTTTTCCATGGTAAGGAAAACCACTCAAAAACTAAATACTCGTGCTAAGCACCAACAATATCGAGCAAATGCTCATTATCCTCAGTTAGCCCAACCAACAACACAACATGTTTCATACGCAGATATGGTAAAAACCAATCATACTTCAGTACATAAAGCGGCACCGACAACTAATTCTACTCCTAATTTGCAATCGCATCCTAAAGAACAAACACCATCTGGTAATTTTAATCGTCTCGAAGCAAGCATCGAGACATTAGTGCATTCGATAAACAGTTTTATGAGCTCTATGAGCAGCATGATGCAAGAAATGGTACGCATGCAATCTACTATGTTGCAGGCGTTACTTAACAAACCATGAACTGTTTAAACATATGTTTCTGGAACGCAAACGGCTTGCGCCAACACAAAAATGAACTCGAGTACTTCCTTAAGAAGGAACAAATTGATGTCATGCTGGTTTCAGAGACTCACTTAACAACAAATAGCTTTTTTAAAATAAATGGCTATATCTTATATGACACCAAAGACCCCCGTGGCAGAGCATGTGGTGGTTCAGCAATACTAATAAAGGCTCGAATCAAACATTATTTACAGTGTGATTTTTGTGAAGATTACCTACAAGCAACAAACATCTGCATTGAAGAATTTCATCAAAACTTTGTAATTTCTTCGATTTATTCACCTCCAGATATTCAAATATCAGAGAATCAATATAGCGATTTCTTCAAATCACTAGGTCCCTGTTTCATAGCATCAGGCGACTACAACGCTAAACATACATTTTGGGGATCACGCCTAATAACTCCAAAAGGTCGTGTTTTGTTTGACACAATTTCAAAAATGCATCTGAATGTGATATCGAGTGGACAACCCACCTATTGGCCTACTGATCGACAAAAAATACCTGATGTTATCGATTTTGGCGTGATTAAGGGTATTCCGAGAGAAACGATTAAAGCTGAAGCGTCACTTGAATTATCCTCAGATCATTCACCCACTATCGTCTATATATGGGACAAACAAAACATCATATCACCAATGACTATCACAAGCATAAATTGGCTGAAATATAGAAAGTATCTTAGTACTCATTGTTCGGAAAACATCCCGCTAAGAACACCTGAAGACGTAGAGCGCAGTCTTATTGATCTTGGCCAAAACCTAAAATCAGCTGCCCAACATTCAACAATAACCCGACAATTAGCTAGATACAATTAAATTTATTCTGCAGATATCGAACGGCTCTTGGCTGAAAAAAGAAAAATTCGTAGAGAATGGCAATCACAGAGATCTCCTCAACTCAAAAGCAGACTTAAAGAATGCACGAACCGGCTAAGAGACATGCTGAAATCTCGAAGAGTAGCATCCCTGAAAACCTATTTGGGAGACCTAGACGCAACTCCTCAATCAGAATATTCGTTATGGCGTGCCTGTAGAAACCTTAAAAGGCCAGTCTTACGTAAGCCTCCCTTGCGAACTTCAGCTGGAGGCTGGGCAAGGAGTGATACCGAAAAAGGAAATTTATTTGCTGCACATTTGAAAAAGGTTTTTACCTCAAATATATCGACCGATATAGTTGAGTCTCCAGTTGTCGAGGCTAGTGCTGCAGACCCGATAAGATTTGAATTTGGTGATCTTGAAAAGGCAATAACGGATTTAAACACCAAAAAATCCCCTGGCGTTGATAAAACCAGTAACAAGATGTTAATTGAGTTACCCCGTATAGCACTCAGAATCGTTCTTTTTATTTTTAATGCCATTTTACGTCTTGAGTACTTTCCCACAGAGTGGAAGGTGTCCTTGGTTACCATGATTCCTAAACCAGGAAAAGACCACACAAAAATTTCATCATACAGACCAATAAGCCTTTTGTCAAATATGTCAAAGCTGTTTGAGAGGATGTTAATAACTAAGCTTAACCCTATTCTAAGCGACAAAGGATGTATTCCAAACCATCAATTCGGCTTCAGGAAAAAACATAGTACGATCGAACAAACTCACAGGTTAGTGAATGTTGTTAAGAAGACTTTTGAAGAGAGAAAATACTGCTCTGCGCTTTTTATCGACACTTCTCAAGCATTCGATAAGGTATGGCATGAAGGCCTAATATACAAGCTAAAACTTAATTTGCCCGTAAACCTATATAAGCTGCTAGATAGTTATTTAACCGAACGAAAATTTATTGTAAAAGAAGGAGATTTTTTGAGCTCACCCCAGCCAATCGAAGCCGGAGTTCCCCAAGGTAGTATATTGGGGCCCTTTTTATACTTATTGTATACTTCAGACATGCCAACTAGTAACCGAGTTCACACATCGACATTTGCTGACGACACAGCCTTTTTGAGCATTCACGAAAGACCCGAAGTAGCATCACGATATTTACAAGACCACATATCCAATTTAGAAAAATGGTTGAAGAAATGGAGAATAAAAGTTAATGAACAAAAAAGTACTCACATAACCTTTACACTGCGTAGAGAATCTTGCCCCCCTATTCGGATAAATAACCAAACGATACCTCAGCTTTCAGACGTCAAATATCTCAGCATACATCTTGACCGGCGCCTTACATGGAAACGCCACATAGAAACAAAATTAACACAAATGAAGTTGAAAGCAGTCCAACTAAACTGGCTAATTGGCAGAAATTCTACTCTAGCTTTAGATTGCAAACTTTTATTATACAAGTCAATTCTAAAACCAATATGGTGTTATGGCATTCAATTATGGGGCACTGCCTCAGCTACCAATGTAGAAAAAATTCAAAGGCGCCAAAATAAGATTCTACGTATTATTACATCTGCTCCCTGGTATATAAGAAATTCGAACATCCATAAAGATCTAAACGTGCCATCAGTTAAAGCAGAAATAGCGAAACTTGCCATAAGGTATTTAAAGAAGCTTGAAACTCGCCCGAATCCACTGGCCCGTAACATACTAAATGAACCTGGTTAAATTCGACTAAGAAGGAGGGACACTGCTTCTCTCATCCGTACATCAGAGGGATGACCCGCAAATAACAGTAACCGTGAAACATAATTTTTTTTGTCCAGCACTGGTTGGACTTAACATGTATATTTTTATTTTTAGACTTAAGATATGAGTAATTATTGATAGTTCAATTATATTGAAGATACAATAAATAAAAAATTGCGAAAAAAAAAATCAGAAAATAAAACTTAAACATCAATCATTAAATGGCGAGCAAAGAATAAAACTCAGTCAATAATTTTTATTCTCTGAGCAGAAAATAAAACTCAGAGAATAATTCTTATTTTGCAAGCGAAACATAAAACTCAACAAGTAATCATTGATGTCTGAGGAAAAATTAGTTCTCGAAAAATAATTTTTATTTTTGATTTTTTTCAATAAAACTTAAAAAATAAAAATCATTGGCCAACGGACAGTCCCCTTAAAGACGATTGCAATGGTTCACTCCTTGTACATGTAGCATATCCCTAACATAATGATTTTTTTCTTTTAAAATGTGGTGGATAATCATTATTTGCGATCCCTGATCGAACGTCACACTGGATTTTCATGCCAAGAACATCAAGAGCTTCTGATTCCTTAATACTTATACCACCCATAATTACAGATGTAGCACCATTATCGGCCGAACGCCGGTGCGTTAGCATACAACATTGAGTCTTACGAGCGTTAAAGTCGACTCTATTTGCCAGGCCCCAATTAGATATTGTTACGAGATCGTGATTGAGCGTATTATTCATGTTTTGCCGCTTGGCCCCAATCTCTAAAAGGCTCGGCCGTCTGCAGAATGAATACGAATGGCAAATGCTGCTATCATCTGCAAAAGAGTAGATAGGGTTGGAAGTTTGACAGAGAAGGTCATTTAGAAAAATAAGAAACAGGGTAGGAGAAAGAACAGAGCCATGCGGTACCCCTGAATTAATCTTGAACTCGTTTGATGAAATCCCATCTATAACAACTCGTATAGTGCGATCCCTGAGAAAGCTCGATATAAATCGAGAAAAGCTATCACCGACACCAAAAGCAATAAGTTTTGACAGGAGTGCACCATGCCACACTCTATCAAAGGCCTTGGAGATATCTAAAGCCACCATCTTACTTTCGCCGAAATGGTGAATGGATTGACACATTTTTCCGAAAGGAAAGCCAGCAAGTCCCCTGTAGAGCGCCCCCTACGAAAACCATACTGGCGGTCGCTTAGTAAGCTGTTGGACTCCAGATACTTGACAAGATGAAAATTTAGCATACTTTCCATTACCTTAGAAAGAGTAGAAAAGACTGCAATTGGGCTGTAATTTTCAGTGTTGTTAGCCTCTCCTTTTTTAGGGATTGGCGTTACATGATCTAACTTCCAGCACATTGGAAACTCACCAGTATGATACAAGGTGCTGAAAAGAGTCGCTAATGGACGTGCTAGCGTCGAAGAGCACTGTTTCAAGACCAGTGCTGGAATGCCATCCGGCCCAGAAGACTTTTTGATATTAAGATCTGCTAAGACCTTTTTAACTGCACGTGCTCGAAAGAATATTTTTGGCATAGTTACTGATACTCTGTCAAGCACGGGTAGTGGCTGATTGCTTTCCGGCAAGTAGGAATTTCTTGCAAATTGACCAGCCAGAAGGTTAGCTTTGTCAGCCGGGTCAGTGAATATTTGGTCATCTTTCAAAAGAGTCGGAATTGAGGAACTAGCATTATCCTTTACTCTTTTGACAAATGACCAAAAGCTCTTACTGCCCCGAGGGACAGAAAGAACTTTAGCACGAAGACGCTCATCGTGTAGACCTTTTTCACGCCTAAGTAGTTTGGCACATGAAGATCTCGCTCTTTTGCGTGGCGAATCAGTGTCTGCGTTTTCACTTTTACGCCAGGCACTGAATGCTTCCTCTCTGAATCTGACTGCATTTTTACACGTCTGATTTCATTCTAGGTTTATTCGAAATTTGCTTTGATGGAAGAAAAGCTTTCATTCCTAGCAAAATTATGTTTTCAACCATTTCCGCCATGGCATCAGTTTTACTGTCTAGGAAACAAAGTTTCCAATTAAAATGCCGGAAAAAATCGTTGAGCTCAGCCCAAATAGCCTTATCGTATACGTATTTTAAACGTTTCGTGGCTGCTTTTGAAACGCTTCGAAGTTCGGAAACCGAAAAGGAGGCGGATATGGTGCAGTGATCCGAGTTACCTAGAGGTGAATTAACGTTTACTTCGTACTTTTGAGGGTGCGAAGTTAAAAAAAGATTTTGATGAATAATTCCGTTGTTTTTTTTTTTTAATTTTAATTATTATTAATCGAACTGTTTATGTATTACATTCGTTTCTATGCAAAAAATTTTCAAAATTTTTATTGACATATTCGCCACCATTGTCTGTTCTTAGAATTTTTATTTTTGATGAACCCTGATTTTCAACCATTTTTTCAAATTCTAAAAATGTTTCAAAAACATCAGATTTCCCTTTCAGCGGAAATACAAACAAATTTCTAGAAAGTCATCAACAAATATGACAAGAAATCGAGCACCAGAGAAAGAATTCACATTCAGTGGTCCCATAACATCAGAATGTATGAGTTCCAATAATTTTGTGGCTCTTGTACCATCTTCTCTAATAGGTTGTCTGGTTTGTTTACATTTGATGCACACTACACATGGATCCTTGCTTCTTTAATTTTCGAAATTAATGCCATAGCAAGATATTTTAATTTCATTTAAGTTCTTATCACAAATATGACCCATTCTTCTGTGCCATAAATTAATTTCTTTTCTTGCAACAAAAACTTTATTTTCTTTTGTTTGTGCCTCACTGTCAATACGATACAAATCATCAAACACCGTTGCAGAAGTGAGAAGAGTATTATCTTCATTGAAAATTTGGAAAGATTTTATTTTTTTTCATCTTTAGCCATTTGTCTGACAGAAAGAAGATTTGCACACAAATTAGGAACATACTCTACGTTTTTCACCGTTACTTTCTTCTTTTATTTCCTATCGTCTTTTCTGCTGAAAACGTTAGAGCGCGTTATCGATCTGCACCTAAGGAAAACCACTGACCCGCACGTCATTAGTGACGCTCACCATGCTTACCTTAAGGGTAAATCAGTTGAGAGTGCGCTTCATAATGTGGTTGAGTATATTGAGCGCGGTTTTCAATATAGGGAATATACGTTAGCGGCGTTCTTAGATATTGAAGATGCCTTCAACAATGTTACATTGGAGGCTATTAGGGAATCCCTAGTAGATCTTAATATCCAGGACTTCATAGTGGAAAGGATTATTCGTATGCTTAGCCGTAGGATCATCAACTCGGATCTAGGAGGCGGCTTTTTGAGAAAACTATTCACTAGGGGTACGCCGAAGGGTGGAGTTCTATCACCACTACTAGGGTTGCTGGTGATGAATGTCATTTCACGGCAATTTGATACACAGGGGAGGAAAATAGTGGCCTACGCAGATGACGTGGTGATATTGGTAAAAGGGAAATTTCTCTCCACTATCACAGAGCTCATGCAGGCTGCACTTGGGGAACTCTCATCCTGGGCCTCGAGCAAGGGTTTGGGGGTCAACGGGGTTAAAACTGAACTAGTTCTCTTCACCAGGAGATACAAAGTGGTAGGTTTCAAGCCACCTAAAGTTAATGGTGTCGAGTTGAAACTAGCAAGCGAAGCTAAATACCTAGGAGTTTATCTGGATAGTAAATTGATCTGGAGCAGGAACATTCAGCAGATACTTAAGAAGGGTCTAAATGCCTATTATGCCTGCAAGAACTCCATAGGTAAAAACTGGGGCCTACAACCAAAGGTTGTAAACACGATCTATACTTCGGGTTGGTGAAGACACACAAAGATTCTTCTTGAGATCGGACTCACGGACCACTTCCGTTAACCCCTGGGCTAACAGACTTTATGGTCAATGAGTTTGACTTCAGTAGGATACCCTTGGTTGTATTCCCAAAAAGGGAAGAATTGTTGGGGTCTGATAAACTGTATGACGGGGTTGCGGTGTTTACAGATGGGTCAAATATGGAAGTGGGTACTGGTGCTGGTGTTCACATCCTGGGAACTAGAACACGCATGTCATATAGACTACCAGACGAAGTGCAGAAGTGCTGGCTGTTTTAAAAGCCCCAGAGCTGGTGTCTGGACACGTTTTAGAGGGGGAAGAGTCACTCTGTACGTCGACAGCCAGGCAGCACTTAAAGCCTTGAAAAGACACAGGGTCACATTAAGGCTGGTAGGCGAATGCAAAAAGGCTATCGATGCACTGACGGACAAGTATAGGGTTAGATTGTGTTGGGTCCCGGGCCATTGTAATGTTGAGGGCAACGAGATAGCTGACGAACTTGCGAGACTGGAGGGTTGATCACTGGTCATTGCGCCATTAGGGCAGATGATTAGGGTGATAGATTTCTCGAGGGGCTCTTCGACTTTAAAACAAAAAAATAATAAAAAATTTTTTGCCATTTTAGCATTTTCAGTCCATCTTCTTTAAGCAGATCAGACAATTTACTTTGAGTTGACGCGTTAAATTAGTATAACATAAATTAAGAGATTTTTTCTTATATGCCTTTGTTTTAGTTTATTGTTTTAATGCATTTAATTTACATGCTATTACTAAAGAATTATCAAATATTTTTTTTTTTCGAAATTTTTATTTATTGTATCTTCAATATAATTTAACTATCAATAATTACTCATATCTTAAGTCTAAAAATATACTTGTTAAGTCCAACCAGTGCCGGACAAAAAAAATGTATGTTTCACGGTTACTGTAATTTGTGGGTTATCCCTCTGATGTACGGATGAGAGAAGCAGTGTCCCTCCTTCTTAATCGAATGTAACCAGGTTCAGTTAGTATGTTACGGGCCAGTGGATTCGGATGAGTTTCAAGCTTCTTTAAATACCTTATGGCAAGTTTCGCTATTTCTGCTTTAACTGATGGCACGTTTAGATCTTTATGGATGTTCGAATTTCTTATATACCAGGGAGCAGATGTAATAATACGTAGAATCTTATTTTGGCGCCTTTGAATTTTTTCTACATTGGTAGCTGAGGCAGTGCCCCATAATTGAATGCCATAACACCATATTGGTTTTAGAATTGACTTGTATAATAAAAGTTTGCAGTCTAAAGCTAGAGTAGAATTTCTGCCAATTAGCCAGTTTATTTGGACTGCTTTCAACTTCATTTGCGTTAGCTTTGTTTCTATGTGCCGTTTCCATGTAAGGCGCCGGTCAAGATGTATGCTGAGATATTTGACATCTGAAAGCTGAGGTATCGTTTGGTTATTTATCCGAATAGGGGGGCAAGATTTTCTGCGCAGTGTGAAAGTTATGTGAGTACATTTTTGTTCATTCACTTTTATTCTCCATTTCTTCAAAAATTTTTCTAAATTGGATATGTGGTCTTGTAAATATCGTGATGCTACTTCGGGTCTTTCGTGAATGCTCAAAAAAGCTGTGTCGTCAGCAAATGTCGATGTGTGAACTCGGTTACTAGTTGGCATGTCTGAAGTATACAATAAGTATAAAAAGGGCCCCAATATACTACCTTGGGGAACTCCGGCTTCGATTGGCTGGGGTGAGCTCAAAAAATCTCCTTCTTTCACAATAAATTTTCGTTCGGTTAAATAACTATCTAGCAGCCTATATAGGTTTACGGGCAAATTCAGTTTTAGTTTATATATTAGGCCTTCATGCCATACCTTATCGAATGCTTGAGAAACGTCGATAAAAAGCGCAGAGCAGTATTTTCTCTCTTCAAATGTCTTCTTAACAACATTGACTAACATGTGAGTTTGTTCGATCGTACTATGTTTTTTCCTGAAGCCGAATTGATGGTTTGGAATACATCCTTTGTCGCTTAGAATAGGGTTAAGCTTAGTTATTAACATCCTTTCAAACAGCTTTGACATATTTGACAAAAGGCTTATAGGTCTGTATGATTCAATTTTTGTGTGGTCTTTTCCTGGTTTAGGAATCATGGTAACCAAGGACACCTTCCAATCTGTGGGAAAGTACTCAAAACGTAAAATGGCATTAAAAATAAAAAGAACGATTCTGCGAGCTACACGGGGCAACTCAATTAACATCTTGTTAGTGGTTTTATCAACGCCAGGGGCTTTTTTGATGTTCAAATCCGTTATTGCCTTTTCAAGATCACCAAATTCAAATCTTATCGGTACTGCAGCACTAGCCTCGAGAACTGGCAACTCAACTATATCAGTCGATATATTTGGGGTAAAAACCTTTTTCAAATGTTCAGCAAATAAATTTCCTTTTTCGGTATCACTCCTTGCCCAGCCTCCAGCTGAAGTTCGCAAGGGAGGCTTACGTAAGACTGGCCTTTTAAGGTTTCTACAAGCACGCCATAACGAATAGTCTGATTGAGGAGTTGCGTCTAGGTCTCCCAAATAGTTTTTTAGGGATGCTACTCTTCGAGATTCCAGCATGTCTCTTAGCCGGTTCGTGCATTCTTTAAGACTGCTTTTGAGTTGAGGAGATCTCTGTGATTGCCATTCTCTACGAATTTTTCTTTTTTCAGCCAAGAGCCCTTCGATATCTGCAGAATAAATTTGATTGTATCTAGCTAATTGTCGGGTTATTGTTGAGTTGAGGAGATCTCTGTGATTGCCATTCTCTACGAATTTTTCTTTTTTCAGCCAAGAGCCCTTCGATATCTGCAGAATAAATTTGATTGTATCTAGCTAATTGTCGGGTTATTATTGAATGATTTGCAGCTGATTTGAGGTTTTGTTCAAAATCAAGAAGACTCCGCTCTAACTCTTCAGGTGCTCTTAGCGGGATGTTTTCCGAACAATGAGTACTAAGATACTTTCTATATTTCAACCAATTAATGCTTGTGGTAGTCATTGATTGATGATATGATGTTTTGTTTGTCCCATATATAGACGATAGTGGGTGAATGATCTGAGGATAATTCAAGTGACGCTTCAGTTTTAATCGTTTCTCTTGGAATACCCTTAATCACGCCAAAATCAATAACATCCGGTATTTTTTGTCGATCAGTAGGCCAATAGGTGGGTTGTCCACTCGATATCACATTCAGACGCATTTTTGAAATTGTGTCGAACAAAACACGACCTTTTGGAGTTATTAGGCGTGATCCCCAAAACGTATGTTTAGCGTTGTAGTCGCCTGATGCTATGAAACAGGGACCTAGTGATTTGAAGAAATCGCTGTATTGACTCTCTGATATTTGAAACCTAGGAGGTGAATAAATCGAAGAAATAACTAAGTTTTGATGAAATTCTTCAATACAGATGTTTGTTGCTTGTAGGTAATCTTCACAAAGGTAATAATGTTTGATTCGAGCCTTTATTAGTATTGCTGAACCACCACATGCTCTGCCACGGGGGTCTTTGGTGTCATATAAGATATAGCCATTTATTTTAAAAAAGCTATTTGTTGTTAAGTGAGTCTCTGCAACCAGCATGACATCAATTTGTTCCTTCTTAAGGAAGTACTCGAGTTCATTTTTGTGTTGGCGCAAGCCGTTTGCGTTCCAGAAACATATTTTTAAACAGTTCATGGTTTGTTAAGTAACGCCTGCAACATAGTAGATTGCATGCGTACCATTTCTTGCATCATGCTGCTCATAGAGCTCATAAAACTGTTTATCGAATGCACTAACGTCTCGATGCTTGCTTCGAGACGATTAAAATTACCAGATGGTGTTTGTTCTTTAGGATGCGATTGCAAATTAGGAGTAGAATTAGTTGTCGGTGTCGCTTTATGTACTGCAGTATGATTGGTTTTTACCATATCAGCGTATGAAACATGTTGTGTTGTTGGTTGGGCTAACTGAGGATAATGAGCATTTGCTCGATATTGTTGGTGCTTAGCAGGAGTATTTAGTTTTTGAGTGGTTTTCCTTACCATGGAAAAAACTGGACAGCCTCTGTAGTTAGCAGTGTGGTTTCCACCGCAATTGCTACATTTTTTTACTTTCGAATCATCCCTTGCTTTGTCGCATTGGGCGGAACAATGTAGCTCGCCACATACAACGCAAACCGGAGGTAACTTACAGTAAGCCCTAGTATGACCATATTCTTGACAATTTAGACACTGGACAGGTCCTGGACGCTTATGCGGCTCCTCTACAGTTATTTTACGGTGTAACAGGTATTTCAGATTGTAAATGGGGTGCATTTCGTTCTTCTTCAATCTGATATCTCCAGGTTCCAGTTCAACGCGAAATAGTGGTTGGGGGACACGTTCCCGATTACGGAGATTATCCACACTTTTTATTTTAAAACCCGCTTTTTGGAGTCCGGCTCTTATTTCAGCTGGATCAACGTATGAATCTACACCTTTAATGACTACCTGTAGACCTTTGCTACTCTTCAGCTGATAAGTATAAAAGTTCTTTTTGCAGTTTTCAAACTCGCTTACCGCTTTACGATAACTACTTTCATCAATAAATTGTATTTTTGTCTCATCAATGTTACCGCGCTTAATGGGAATTACATAAAATGAATTCTCGCCAATAATTGTAATTAAATTTTTTATTAAATCGTTTGAATTTTTCTCCCTTAAATAAACTGGAGGTGGTTTGAACGACTTAATTGCCGTTTTATGTACACTAGTTTCACTATCTAAGATAGCAAAACGATTATGGGAATTTATTCCGGTAGAGTCCTTGTCTTTTTGTACTTTAGCCACTGGTGCAATCTGCGAAGAACTTATTCCGTTAGCCTGCTTATCTTTAAATACTTTGGACATTGGTGCAATCTGCGAAGATATAGGGCTTCGACCTCTTTTCAATACAGTTATGTATCTGTCCATTCCCACTTGCGTCTTGGGTTTTTCTACACTATCCATAATATCTTTGGCAATACTGTGTTCAGAAGGCGATTTGTTTGTAGTTATTTTATTGTCATCGCTTAGTAAAAGTGAATATTGGTTTTTATATATCATTATTTATTTAAATATAATACATATTTTTTTTTTCAAATAACATGCGGTGTTTACTTTTATTTGACGCCCACAGTGTGTGCTATCTATGGCCTAGATGCTCATACTCGTATATTTATGTTATATAAATTAATTTACTGTTTTATATAATCATTAATAAATATAAAATAAATTGAATTTTACTTTTAACTAGCTATCCCCGGTACGCTTCGCTACACCCATCCACAAAAAATATAATAAACACTTGGAAGATACCGGATAATCATTTTTTACTTTGTATGGGGGGTACCGTGATCACTGTCCCAATCCAGTTTATGTTTTTCTAGAGTATATGGGTATGCATGTGACTTGTTCCTGCTTTTAAGATCATATATATTATAGTACTGTATGTACACGATAATAATTTTTCACTTTATATGGGAGGTACCACGCCCACTGTCTCGATTCTTTCTGTAATTTAGTAGATTATACGCATTTGCATATGGGTTACTTACGCAAAGTTTCAAGTCGCTATCTATTGTAGTTCGCCAGGAACACGATAATAATTTTTCACTTTGTATGGAAGATACCACGCCTACTCCTCCAATTCAGTCTGTGTTTAGCTAAACTATGTACTTTAATATGATTGTTACTTGTGCGACATTCCTATGACAGTTCTCTAGATACAGTATAATAATTTTTCAGTTTATATTGGAGCTACCACGCCCACTGTCCCAATTAATTTTGTATTTTGGTAGATCATGCAAATTAGCATAGGGGTTACTCGTGCAAAGATTCAAGGCTCTGTTTATTGTAGTGCGCCAGAAACACGATAACAATTCTTCACTTTGTATGGGAGGTACCACGCCCACTATTTCAATCCAGTCTATCTTTTTTTAAACTATGCATGTTAATATAGATGTTCCTGTTGCAAAATTTCATGGCGCTACCTACTACCGTTACCAAGATATACGATGATAAATATTTACTTTGTGTGGGAGGTACCACGCCCACTATTCTAATTCAGTCTGTGTTTCGCTATACTATTAACGTTAATATAGAGGTTACGGGTGCGAAATTTCAAGACGCTACCTATTACTGTTACCGAGATATACGATGATTAATATTTACTTTGTATGGGAGGTGCCACGCCCACGTCGAATATCAAAGAAATAAGTACCCTATTTTACCATCCGTATATCCAATAACAAACTGTGAAAATTTCAGAAAGATAGGTTCACTGGTGTAGGCAGCTATAGCTTTCCAACAAACATACAAACACATTTTGTGCTTTATATATATAGATAGATGAAGTATTAGTCTTCACTTTTGAATTAGTGCACAAAAATAATAATAAATCCAATTGAGCCTCAAATTGAAATCAAAATTTCTACGTTGCAATGAACTTGAGTGAATAAAAAAAAGTTGCAATATATTGCTGATTACTTTTTTGAAATTAAAATCATTAAATTTCAATGCAAAGATTTTTTAACTCACTATCACTAATGTTGATTGAGGCAGCAAATTTTGAAATCATTATAAATCAAAATAAATTAGTCAATTGCGAGTTAGACTCACACACGTAGGGTTCCGTACTATGTTTAGTACAACTTTAAAAATTCAAGTTGTTAAATTTTTTAATGTCTTATGAGTCACCCTTTAATTTTAAAATTAAAGTCATAATTGCATCACTGTTGGAACACCCTTTAAATGTTAGCAATTTCTGTTACAGCGGCCATGGTAATACACTATCTATAAAAATATACATGCGCCTACCTATTGCGGTTCAAAAAATAAGGTAATATACGTGAAAAACATGTCACTGATGGAACACCCTTTAGATATTAGTAATTGTTACAACATCTACTGTAAACATTTAAAGAGTCTACCTATTACGGTTCAAAAAATAAGGCTATTTACGTACAAATCATGTCTCTGTCGGAACACCCTCTAATTTTGTTATTTGCTATGGCGGCCATGGCAGTTCTCTTTCTATGAATATATCAAGAGTCTACCTATTATTATTAAAAAAAATAAGTTACTATACGTGAAAAACATGTCACTGTCAGAACACCCTTTAATTTTTAATTGTAATTGTCATAACGGCCATGGCAACACATCTTCTATACAAATGGGAAGAGTCTACTTATTACGGTTAAAAAAATATGTCATTATACATGCAAAAGACGCCACTGTCGGAAAACCCTTTAAATTTTTATTGTTTTTATATGTGAAAATTTGAAGCATCTACCTATTATGGTTCAAAACTTACATTATTACACCCCTATCGGAACACCCTTTAATTTTTGGTTTTATTTTTTTATAACGAGTGATTTTTTAAGAGCTTGAGAACTTTTTTTTTAAAAAAAAACGCATAAAATTTGCAAAATCTCATCGGTTCTTTATTTGAAACGTTAGATTGGTCCATGACATTTACTTTTTGAAGATAATTTCATTTAAATGTTGACCGCGGCTGCGTCTTAGGTGGTCCATTCGGAAAGTCCAATTTTGGGCAACTTTTTCGAGCATTTCGGCCGGAATAGCCCGAATTTCTTCGGAAATGTTGTCTTCCAAAGCTGGAATAGTTGCTGGCTTATTTCTGTAGACTTTAGACTTGACGTAGCCCCACAAAAAATAGTCTAAAGGCGTCAAATCGCATGATCTTGGTGGCCAACTTACCGGTCCATTTCTTGAGATGAATTGTTCTCCGAAGTTTTCCCTCAAAATGGCCATAGAATCGCGAGCTGTGTGGCATGTAGCGCCATCTTGTTGAAACCACATGTCAACCAAGTTCAGTTGTTCCATTTTTGGCAACAAAAAGTTTGTTAGCATCGAACGATAGCGATCGCCATTCACCGTAACGTTGCGTCCAACAGCATCTTTGAAAAAATACGGTCCAATAATTCCACCAGCGTACAAACCACACCAAACAGTGCATTTTTCGGGATGCATGGGCAGTTCTTGAACGGCTTCTGGTTGCTCTTCACTCCAAATGCGGCAATTTTGCTTATTTACGTAGCCATTCAACCAGAAATGAGCCTCATCGCTGAACAAAATTTGTCACATTTGAACATTTCGAACCGAACACTGATTTTGGTAATAAAATTCAATGATTTGCAAGCGTTGCTCGTTAGTAAGTCTATTCATGATGAAATGTCAAAGCATACTGAGCATCTTTCTCTTTGGCACCATGTCTGAAATCTCACGTGATCTGTCAAATACTAATGCATGAAAATCCTAACCTCAAAAAAATCACCCTTTAGTTGTTTATATAGTGAACTAAGTTTTAATTACAGTTTGTAAATTTCAAGTGTATCCCACCTACAGTTCACGAAATAGGCACATATTCGTGTCTTAAGTCTCTTTTCGGGCTTTCAGTTGTGGATAAAGAGACTTAGACGGGTCTAAAAGCGTTGCAAAGATGTGTGAATAGTTGTCTCTCTGCTTTAAAATTGGGATCCAATTTTAAACAATACGGTCACTCTGTGGGAACAGAGTATAAAGGATAAATTCGTTTTGTCCACTTGGAAAGATTTGGATACTTTTCTTACAGAAAGGATTCAAACTTTGGAATGTCTGCATGATATTAGAGAATCACCACTTGAGAATAGAAAATTTACTCAAAAAATCAAAGCACATCATACAAATTTTTCGTCTTCAAATTCTTCGTCTTCGAACTCTTGTGTTCTTTGCAAAACTTCAAATCATTATTTAAGGGATTGTAAACGGTTTGAGAATCTTTCAGTATCGGAGAGATTTTCAACGTTTAAAAGATTTCATTGCTGTGTCAATTGTCTATCGCGCACACATGAAGTTTTTGTAGTTCTTCAGCTACCTTCAATCGTCAAGTTTTCCATTTGTCGCAAAATCTAACGGTATTGTTAGGCACTGCAATGGTGAATATTTGTCACCAGGGTATGACGTACCCAGCTCGAGCTCTAATCGATCCGGCTTCAGAAACTTCGTTTATTTCTGAAGGCTTACAGAATCGTTTGAAAATCCATGCGCATTCTACGAATGCCAGGATTTCAGGTGTGAACCACACGGTCTCTGCTACTTCGAGGAAGATTTGTTCGATCGAGATAGGCTCACCCATAGACTCTTCGGTTAGGTTGAGGACTACGGCACTAGTTCTGCCCAAAATTTCGGGTAATTTGCCTTCCTTTATTTTAGAGGATGATCGTATAAAGGATCTGTCGAATCTACGATTGGCGGACCCACAATTTTTCGATTGTAGGCCGGTTGATATTCTTTTAGGTGCTGATTTGTATCCACAAATTATTCAGGCGGAAATTGAGCCGAACATTTTGGGTTCTTTATTGGCTCAACGGACTATATTTGGTTGGTTGCTTACAGGTCCTGTAAGTCAGTCTCCATTACAAGTACATTCGACGAGGGTGGATTTTTCTGAGGAGGATAACCTAAATCGAAATTTATTAAGGTTTTGGGAGCTAGAGGAGACACCTAAACGGAAGATTATGTCCCAAGATGATTTAATCTGTGAGGATAATTATAGGGCTTCAACTCGTCAGGGTTCTGATGGTCGCTATATAGTGACACTACCCTTTAAAACAGATTTTCCTGAAAAATTTTCGTTAGGTTCGTCTAGACAGAACGTTATGGCGCAATTTATTAATGAAGCTTCTCTCTTACGAAAACCAATGATTAAGGAAATATATGATGATGTGATAAAGGGATATTTGTCTTTGGATCACATGAGACCAATAGCAGAAGATTGTGTTGATATGTCCTGTTAAAATTAAGAGTGGTTTTTAATGCATCTAATAAGACTTCAAATGGAAATAGTTTAAACGATTGCCTTTATGTTGGACCCACCTTACGCTGACCTGGTCATTCTTATTTTACGTTGGCGACTTTACAGATATGTGATTAATTGTGATATCACTCAAATGTATAGGCAGATAAGAGTTGATGAAAGTCATACTCCTTTTCAACGTATATTATTTAGAGATTCTCCTACGGAGGAAATTAGAGCGTTTGAATTGCAAACAGTTACCTTTGGGGTCAATTGTGCACCCTACCTAGCCATTCGCACTTTGTTACAATTGGCTGACGATTGCGAACATGAGTTTCCATTAGCATCACATATTCTTCGGAGGCTGACTTTTATTGAGTCAAGCAGCTCGAAGACACTTGGTCTTTAGTGGAACGCTCAACTAGACGCATTTTATTTTTAAGTTGATCCCATCGCTGTAAAATATTTTTACACGAAAAGGAAAGTTTTCTCCAGCATTGCGAAGTTATTTGATCCTGTCGGATGGCTTGGGCCGGTAATAATAATTTTTAAAAAATGATCATGAAAATCATAAATTTGGCAGGACAATGTGGAGTGGGACGACTCACTTAAACCTTATACGAAGACTGAAAGGGATAAATTTGTGGCTTCATATCACGAAGTTAATAATATACGAATTCCCAGATGGGTTCATTATGAGCCTGAGTCGACAGCCGAGCTTCATGTTTTTTCAGATGCCTCGGAAAAGGCATACGCGGGGCTAATTTATATTCGCATACACAATAAAAAAGGCGAAATATTTACGAATTTGTTGACCAGTAAAACAAAGGTTGCTCCGATAAAGCCCGTTTCCATACCTCGCCTTGAACTTTGTGCAGCAGTTTTGACTTCAGAGCTCTTAAAAACTGTTATAGGGGAGATTAATGTGCCACTACGCCAGATTTATTGTTGGACGGATTCTACGATCGTCCTTTCCTGGCTGAAGAAAGACGCCAATTCTTGGACTACATTTGTTGCAAATAGAGTTTGAAAAATCCAAGAAATTGTTGGTAGTCATAATTGGCACCATGTAAAAAATAATAATTTTTAAAAAATGATCATGAAAATCATAAATTTGGCAGGACAATGTGGAGTGGGACGACTCACTTAAACCTTATACGAAGACTGAAAGGGATAAATTTGTGGCTTCATATCACGAAGTTAATAATATACGAATTCCCAGATGGGTTCATTATGAGCCTGAGTCGACAGCCGAGCTTCATGTTTTTTCAGATGCCTCGGAAAAGGCATACGCGGGGCTAATTTATATTCGCATACACAATAAAAAAGGCGAAATATTTACGAATTTGTTGACCAGTAAAACAAAGGTTGCTCCGATAAAGCCCGTTTCCATACGTCGCCTTGAACTTTGTGCAGCAGTTTTGACTTCAGAGCTCTTAAAAACTGTTATAGGGGAGATTAATGTGCCACTACGCCAGATTTATTGTTGGACGGATTCTACGATCGTCCTTTCCTGGCTGAAGAAAGATGCCAATTCTTGGACTACATTTGTTGCAAATAGAGTTTGAAAAATCCAAGAAATTGTTGGTAGTCATAATTGGCACCATGTAAAATCAAGGGACAATCCTGCTGATTTTGGTAGTCGTGGCATTTCCCCCTCAGAGTTGGCAAATAATTCACTTTGGTGGTATGGGCCAAGTTGGCTTAGGGAAGATAAATCCAAATGGATTCTTCAAATTCTTTGTTTATTGGATACCGATCTTGAAGCTCGGGCAATAAAATCCTATGCATCGTTTTTTTCAAATTATGAGGATGATTTGGAGAGATTTTCATCTCTTGACCGTGCCCTTCGTGTATTATCCTACGTTTTTAGATTTTATAGGAATACTCATTCTGCGCACATTTCGGATATTGAGATAAAACATGCCAAACTGCGTTTGGCTATCGTGGCACAGAAAGTTCATTTTAGAGATGAATATGAGGGCCTTTTAAATAAAAAACCCTTGCTTCGAAGAGTACACTTTTGACCTTAAACCCACTTTTAGACAAGGAAGGAGTCATGAGACTAAATAGTCGATTGGCAAAGTCTACTTCTTTGGTGTATACAGAACGGCATCCTATTTTGTTGTTCATGGGGGAAATCAATTGATGCTCAGGATTATTCGTATTGAGTATTGGGTTTCTCGTTTAAAAACATTGGTTCGCACAGTAATTAACTGTTGCAAGCGTTGCATTATAGATAGAAAACGGTCATGTAGTCAGATAATGGCGGCTTTACCACCAGAGCGGACTATTTTGGATAGACCGTTTACAACTGGAATAGACTTCGCAGGTCCCTTTGACATGAAAAGCATGGGTGGCAGATCTAATCAAACTTTGAAATCGTACGTTTACATTTTTGTGTGCTTCTCGACAAAGGCCATACATTTGGAGGCAACGTCAGATTTGTCCACTGATAGGTTTTTGGCGGCGTTTAATAGGTTTATTTCGAGGCGTGGTTGTCCAAGTACCATCTTTTCGGATAATGGTACTAATTTTGTTGGCGCCTCTCGAGAGTTAGAAAGAGAATTTAAAACCTTTATATCGGAGTGTCGCGCTAGGATGTGCTCGACCTATGGGGTAAAAGGGCTTTCTTGGCGGTTTATCGCAGCAGGTGCCCCCCATAGGGGAGGCTTATGGGAAGCGGGAGTTAAAAGTTTCAAACTTCATTTTCGCAAAGAGGCTCAGAACATTAGATATAACTTTGAAGAATTGTCTACCGTTCTCGCAAGAATTGAAGCGTGCCTGAATTCTCGACCGATTTGCCCCATGAGTGAAAATCCTAGTGAACCTGTAGCTCTAACGCCAGGACATTTCTTGATAGGATCACCCCTACTAGCTCCGTCCGAACCATCTATTTTAGTCACCTATAAGTATCGTCAATAGATACCGGAAAATAAAAGCACTAGCTCTACAAAAATGTTTGATAAAATTTTTTACAAAAAAATTTCATTAAAATTTCATAGAAAATTTTTTCGAACATTTTTTGTAAAAATTTATTCGAAAATTTATTGTTTAAATTTTATCGAAAAATTTTTAACAAATTAATCGAAAATTTTTTGATAAAATTTTTATAAAAAATTTTCGATAAATTTTTTAGAAAAAAATTTCATTAAAATTTTATCAAAATTTTTTTAAAAAATTTTATGTATAAATTGTATCGAAAATTTTTAGTACAAATTTATCGAAGATTTTTTGTAATAATCTATCAAGAATCCATCATCAATCTATCAAAAATCCATCAACTATCTATCAAAAACCAATAATCCATCAACAATCTGTCAACAATATATCGGCAATCTATCAACAATCTATCAAAAATCCAACAACAATCCATCAACTATCTCTCAAAAATCAAAAATCCATCAACAATATATCAACAATCTATAAACAATCTATCAATAATCTATCAACAATCTATCAACAATCTATCAACAATCTATCAACAATCTATCAACAATCTATCAACAATCCATCAACTATCTATCAAAAACCAACAATGCGTCAACAATCTATCAACAATCTATAAACAATATACAACAATCTATCAACAATTTATCAACAATCTATGAAAAATCCATCAACAATCCATCATTTACATTTCACGCAAACAATTAGTAAGGGAAGCCGGTGTTTGTTATACCACAGAGGAGAAAATATTTACGCCCAGCTATATATAAAAACTTAAGTAAGCGAAGCCGGTGTTTGTTATACCACAGAGGAGAAAATCCTTGCGCCCAGGCGAAGGCCGGCTATGCAGAAAATATTTAGTTAGCGAAGCCGCTGTTGGTTATACCATAGAGGAGAAAATCCATGCGCCCGGCCGAAGGTCGGCTATGCAGCAAAACTTTAGTAAGCGAAGCCGGTGGTGGTTATACCAGAGGAGACAATCCTTGCGCCCGGCCGAAGGCCAGCTATGCAGATAATCTTTAGTTAGCGAAGCAGGTGTTGGTTATACCATAGAGGAGAAAATCCTTGAGGCCGGCTATGCAGAAAAATCTTTAGTTATCGAAGCGGGTGTTAGCTATAACATAGATGAGAAAATCCTTGCGCCTCAAATGCAAATTCTACATTGGATGAAATAAGAAGTTTAGCTATGAAAGAAATTTATGAAGAATCAACTGATTCAGAATAAAAATTTTGAAAAAAACTATTTTTTGTGCGCACCCGATTTTTATTTTTATTTTTGTTCACTGATTTTAATTTATTTGCTTATTTCATTTCGTAATTTAAAGACAAAACAGGGCCAAAATAACAATATTACAAAGGAATAAAGTCTGAGATCATATTACACACACTCATGAAAATAAATTCAAATAAACATTCTATTGTATATAAAAAAGAGCATAGAATTGATCTGACTAAATTGAATTCAAATTAATTTTTATTTGGCTCCCCAGCCGTAGCAGAAAAAAATATATTAATAACTAAATTGGTCCAATCAGTTTCAATTTAGCTTGATAGTACATTTAATTACCATTCCAATGATACCCATATTTCCTCATTCCGTAATAAAATGGTCGAGATATATCATATTTTATATACAGTCTAGGAAATAACTCTACATACAGCCCAATTTTTTTAGATTTCAACTTTTACAGTGATATTTGAAAACAACTTAGTATGAGCTTAATTCTTACGGTAATAGTTAAAGTTATTTATAGATAAAAATTTACAAATATATTCATGTCAACAAAGATATTCTCGAATATAACACAAATCAGTGGGAAAAAAGTCTACATACAGTGTAGCATCCCCTATAGTTTTTTGTGAGAATATACAGCGTAAACATAAAAATGCGGTTGTTTTCGCATATTTGACTTCTTTGACAAACGATATTATCATTCAGGAACAAAAAGTCAAAACTAAAATATTTTGAAATAAAAAAAATGAAAAAAGAAAAGAAAAGAAATACAACTTTCCGTTCGCAATTTAGTGGTAAAACTCCGAAATGAAAACAAATCTTTCGGTGAAATTTCAAAATTAGTGGCCTTAAGTCGTGCTACTGTCCAAACTATTATAAAAAAACTACGAAAGCCAAAACTAAAATATTTTGAAATAAAAAAAATGAAAAAAGAAAAGAAAAGAAATACAACTTTCCGTTCGCAATTTAGTGGTAAAACTCCGAAATGAAAACAAATCTTTCGGTGAAATTTCAAAATTAGTGGCCTTAAGTCGTGCTACTGTCCAAACTATTATAAAAAAACTACGAAAGCACAAATATCACCGAAAACAAGCCAAGATCTGGCAGGCCAAGGAAGTTTTCAAGTCGGAATGTGCGAAGTATTCTTAAAGAAATGAATCATAATCCACGAAGAAGTGCTCAGAAATTGCGGAACACATGGAAAAATGTTCTAATGTTTCTGTGACGTCACGAACAATTATAAATGTTTTGCATGAAAACAGCTTTAGAAGTAGAACGCCGCGAAAGAAACCACTAATTTCTGCTAAGAATCGGCACCTACGTCGAACTTGCAAAAGCTTATCTAAATAAGGATTTGAATTTCGGGAAAACTGTCATATTTAACGATGAGAGCAAGTACAATATTTTTGGAAGCGACGGCCGACCAAATGTGTGGAGAAAACCTAATACTGCACTTGAACCGTAGCATATAATACCTATGGTGAAACATGGTGGTGGTAGTATTATGGTTTGGGGAGCTATAGCATCATTTTCGGTGGGTCGTTTGGTTAGGTGGGTCATACCATAGAGGAGAAAATTCTTGCGCCCGGCCGAAGGCCGTCTATGCAGGAAACCTTTAATAAGCGAAGCCGGTGTTGGTCATACCATAGAGGAGAAAATCCTTCTGCCCGGCCGAAGGCCGTCTATGCAGAAAACCTTTAGTAAGCAAAGCCGGTGTTGGTCATACCATAGAGGAGAAAATTCTTGCGCCCGGCCGAAGGCCGCCTATGCAGGAGGAAACCTTTAGTAAGCGTAGCCGGTGTTGGTCATACCATAGAGGAGAATATCCTTGCGCCCGGCCGAAGGCTGGCTATGCAGAAAAACTTTAGTAAGCGAAGCCGGTGTAGGTGTTCAATTTGAGGGTTTTATTTGTTGTTATATTTTTCTTTATTGATTCATTTAATTGCTTTTTATCACTGCTTTTTATACTTAATAGTGTAAAAATTTAAAAAATCAAAAAAATGCGTTGGCTCTTAATAGGTTAATTTTTTTAAAAAAAGTTTAACATCACCTGATAGATATTTCCAAAAGCTTTAAAATGATATCCATATTGACATAATTTGTTCAAATATGTAGTGTAAAATCATAGTACCATATGAAAAGTTCAGAAGCCATAACTCGGAAAATAAGGGCGACCGCCAAATTTTTTATTTTACATTTTTTTCTTATTTTTTAATTCTCTATCACACCGTATATTTTTTTTATTGGTCACTAAACTAGATTTGTTCCCTAGACTTAAGGCCTAGATTAGTTCCCTTTTTATTTTTGAGCTTTTCCACAAAATCTTTCCAAATCTAAATAATTACGTAATTTTATGCGTTTTTTACTTACAACATTTGATGATAGAGTCTGTGAAACACTTATCCAATTTCTTCCCAAACTCATCTTCTCCGTAAGATAAGGTTTTCTCCTTAGGGACCATTTTCAATATTTAAAACTTACAATAAATTTATGACTTTAGAGCTCGAAGCCGCTCGGCTAATAGCCGCCGGCGAAGCATTTCGTTAATATCGGTTAAAAATGTTAGGCAACTTCATCGGCTAAGTGCCCAATAACATTATACAACTTTTGTCGTTGCATTTTTTCTCTTTTCATTATTTATTTTTATCTATGCTGAATGCCTAATACTAAAATTTATTGAACAAACATTTCATGAAAAAATCTTTAAATATTTATTTCCTAAAATATATGAGGAACAAATCTAATTTACGGACACATTATAAAAATTGAAAAAAAGTAGCCTTATGTTGGTAAATTTTAATTTTAAGAAAACAAATGTAAAGAGAAACAATTGTGGACAACCCTTGGTTTCGGAGTTACGTACCCAAAGTTTCGATGTAAAGTATGGTATGTTTCTTATATATTACGTCGAAATAGGGTAATATGGGTGTCAATAGAGGCTATAGGCTATAACAAATTTTGGTAGTATTGAGAAAATGTATTACTTTTGAAATAGTTTTTATGGTAAAAACTATTTTTTATACAACTTAATGAAAATAAATTTTAAAAAACTAAAATTTAACGGGTTGAAAACATCAAGCTTGACCCACAGATGGGGCAATGACGATGTGTATCTATGGCAGATACCATATATTTTCCTAAAAATATTTTTTTTAAAAAAGTGAAGTATATAATTGTAGACAAGCTTGTAAAAAACATTTTTGTAAAAACAAATATTATTTTGTATTATTTTGGGTAGTGCAAATAAATAATCTCGTTAAAGCATTAAAGCCTAAAAGTTCATGTTAACCATACTTATATTAAAAATGAAATTTATTTTTTAAATATCTTGAGTAATTTCATAAAGAAGAAAATTTGCAATACTGAAATTTTTTGAAAATTATCACGTAGATGTTAGATAATTTTTTTGCCTAAAAGCCAAATCATAACTGAATCAAAATTTTAAAAAAAAGTCAAAAGTATTAAATTTTATATTGAATTTTTTAATAAAATATATCCAAAACGCCGTTTTATGTCAAACTTTTATAACACTCAGTCTTGACGAGCCAATCTGTTGATCCAGCGGGCAAATCCTATTTGTTGTGCTATAAGCATTTAAACAACATTGACGACAAACAGAAAATTATATCTAGTCGAAACATGCACATCGTACGATTTCTCCACACAGACAAAAGTACAGAAGCCCAGGCGAGACATTGAACGGCGTCGGCTGAGCAATTTTATTTGGTCGACAGAAGTGCCGGATCTTAGGTTTGTTTGGCCGTCTAAAAAAAATAGAAAAAACAAAACAAACAAAAAAAAAATACGTACCTTCAACTATTTCTAGGCATGGCAGAAACAAAGTACATACGTAGGAGATAAGTGTGACAAAACTCGGCGTTATTTGTGGAAATGGCACGCTGGCACGGCATTAGCTCCTCGGAAATGGGTGGGATTCTTTTCCACTAGGTTTGTCGCCATTTAAAAACTCGTGCCAGATGTGGCATCCAGTGATATTTAACATTGGACGCAATCACCATTGTACTAAAAAATATTGACATCACTTAATGTATTGTAAAGTTAAGAAGACTCAAATAAGGGATTATTGTGAACTAGATATAGAAGTTAATTTTGAATTTACGCAGGATTTTACGAGCATCGCGAGACTAGGAAATAATAAAATTAATTTTTATTTTTATTTATTTTTTTATTAAATTCAAACATTCCATTTGAATTCCAGATTTTTAACTAAAAGTAAAAACAATTTTCATAAAACTCAATAAGTTTCTTATGATACTACGATAAATAAAAATAGTTTACAAAGGAATATTTTATCAACAAGTATTAATAATAAACAGAGTTTTCATTCAAGAGTAAATACATAGGGTTTCTATAAAAGTGTTAATACATATAACATACATATGTGTACGACTAAGTTATACATATAACTCCCCCATCATTAGATTGACGCTCCGAGGAAAATTTACATAAATTGACAAAAATAATAAAATAAAACTTACATATATTTTTAATAAAACTTCTTGATATTCCACCTTTAAGATTTAAAGATTCATAAATCAGTAATAAGAATGCATACAGACATACATATAATATCTTAGTGTCGTGTGCACCCTGTTCATTATTTAATTTTATATGGGTAATGCAGTGCAATCAGCTGCAAATAGAAGATGACTATAATAGTCAAATAAAAAAAAAACGTCAACGAAAAGAAAAAAAACATGTGGCTGCCGAAAAATTAATGGTGTGAAAAGTGAAAAGTGTAGAAAACTTACCTTTTTTGGTGCAAGAAAACTGCCCAAATTAAAACCAAATAAAAGTGTGAATTTAAAAAGTTCCTAGTAAATTAAATTTATTCAATAAATAAAATGATTTTACTTAAAATTTAAAACGTTAAACCTTAAAAAACTAAAAAGTTAAAAGTTTAAAAAGTTAAAACTTAAAAGTCAAAAATAAAAAAGTAAAATCTTAAAATCTAAACAGTTAAAAACTAAAAAGGTAAAACTTAAAATCTAAAAAGTTAAAAACTTAGATATGAAAACTTAAAAAGTAAAAGGTTAAAACTAAAAAAGTAAAATCTTAAAGCTAAAAAGTTAAAACTTAAAAACAAAAAAGTAAAACCTTAAAACTAAAAAGTTAAAACTTACAAACTAAAAAGTATAATTTTAAAAAGTAAAATCTTAAGACTAAAAAGTTAAAAGTTAAAACTAAAATTAAAAGACAATATATTACAACATTAAAGCTGCACTAAAACAAATAAATTCGCCACCATCAGTCAGCATCGTCACCTACGACGGTGCCAGGTACCCGTGCCAATTAAGACTCGTAGAAAAAAATCACAGACGACTAACGGACCTGCGAATAAAAATAAAATATATATATTTTTCTCAAATTTATTTATAGTTAGGGAAAACAGTTTACCTTGTTTATGTCCAGTCCCTTTGTGTTTTTTTTTCTTCAAAAGGGTCGCGTAAGTTTAGGGTTGAGCTCAAGCCTTAGGTTTGGTCCAATTTTTAAGGGTAGTAAAAGATAAAGAGAATTGTATATATATTAGGAAATTTAATAAACATACAGTAAACCACTAGAACGTAGGACACGCCTACGGACTGACGGCAGTTCCGGGAATCCGTCAGCGAGGAATTTGTCAGGTGTCTCTTGAAAGTAAAAAGATATTTTTTTGATAGATATATATGTATATAATCATTTTTTTTTAAATTTTTATTTTCAAATTAAAAGAACATTTTTGTTTAAAATTTAAAATATTTTTTTTATTGTTTAAATATTAAATCTAATATTTACATTTTTAATATAATTATAAATAATGATTTTTTTTATTTAATTTAATAAAATTACAAAATCTTTATAATGTTTATTTATTGAAAATCTTTGTGTTACTTTTTTAATATGGAAAAATAAATAGACAGTATTCAATAGGAAGGTGATGAAACGGTAAGTGTTGATTAGGGATAATTTTGAAAATGTTGGCGAAGAATTATCATGGTGACATCCACCAGGATGTGACAACACCAGGTAGCCATGATTTGTGTTAAGAAACAAAACGAAGTGCAGAATGTGGTTTTGAAGTTTTTTTTTTCCTTTTTTTATGTTAGTTCATCTTCGGGCTCCAGACTTTTTTTACATTTTAGTACTTTTTAGTTAAGCCTGGCATGATTTTTTTTTTGTAGTGCGAACAGGTTAGCCAATGGGTTGGCAAGATCCCCCCTAAGACGGCGAGCTTCAGCCGGAGCGATACGCCAGCACCGCCAACAATCTGGTCACACAAATGTTTTTGTGTTTCAACAACAAATTTTTAACACTGCTGCCCGCTACATTAGTTAAAATTTTAATTTAACAATTACAAAAATTCAATTCTGCAACTTTTTCTTCCTTTTAATATCCGACTTATAATATTTGTGACCTGTTTGAGTTATAACATGGTCACTGTCAAACCTTTTTACTTTAATTTTACGAAATTTAGCATGATTTTTTCCACCTCGATTACTTCTTAAGTACACCTCCCCAGTTTGAATCTCACAATCTTCTCGATTATGAGTTGAATTTTTTATTGATTTTTCTTTCAATTTCAACATTCTCTCCTTAATTTTTAGATAATCCTCAGCTTTTATTAAACCGCTTTGAAAATCAGTAGGTTTACATTTTGTGGTAGAGTGTATAAAACATGATTACTTTATAAATTGTCTCTTCAAGCGTATCACTATCTTTTTCAGGGTCGTGTCTGAGTAAACGAATATGTTCGTTCAAAGTGTTATGAAGACGTTCTACATCTGCATTCGAAGTGTGATTATTATTTGAAGTAAAATGTATATCAATTTGGTTCTGTCGTAAAAATTCAGTTAATGGTATTGCTTTAAAACCTAACTCATTATCAGTTACAATTTTATTAATATTACCTACTATACTGAATCAGGGCTCTCTTGAATTCTACCCATGATCTGTTTTGAATTTTAATTGCTTGTGCAGGGGTTTCAGTTAACTTAAATATTTGTTTTATTGGTTTACGGTCATACTTTTCTACATCGCAAATATGACAATTATTTATAAATTGCTGAATTCTTAATTCTAATTTCGGATGATATATTTTCTTTCTTAATTGTTCAAAAATTTTAATTTATACCGCGATGGTTATCATCAAGGCAGCTATTACTTACATTAAAAAATGAAATTTATTTTTTAACTAACTTGAGTAATTTCATAAAGAAGAAAATTTGCAATACTGAAATTTTTTGAAAATTATCACGTAGATGTTAGATATTTTTTTTGCCTAAAAGCCAAATCATAACTGGATCAAAATTTAAAAAAAGTCAAAAATATTAAATTTTATATTGAATTTTTTAATAAAATATATCCAAAACGCCGTCTCAGTCTTGACGAGCCAATCTGTTGATCCAGCGGGCAAATCCTATTTGCTGTACTATAAGCATTTAAACAACATTGACGACAAACAGAAAATTATATCTAGTCTAAACATGCACATCGTACGATTTCTCCACACAGAAAAAAGTACAGAAGCCCAGGCGAGACATTGAACGGCGTCGGCTGAGCAATTTTATGTGGTCGACAGAAGTGCCGGATCTTAAGTTTGTTTGGCCGGCTAAAAAAAATAGAAAAAACAAAACAAACAACATTGGACGCAAACACCATTGTACTAAAAAATATTGACATCACTTAATGTATGGTAAAGTTGAGAAGACTCAAATAAGGGATTATTGTGAACTAGATATAGAAGTTAAGACACGTGTATTTAATGAATTGAAATAAAACTACTTAAGATTTAAATAATAAACCTTTGTTTGAATAACCTACAACTTTTTTACGCGGGATTTTACGAGCATCGCGAGACTAGGAATTAATAAAATTTATTTTTATTTTTATTTATTTTGTATTAAATTCAAACATTCCATTTGAATTTCAGATTTTTAACTAAAAGTAAAAATAATATTCATAAAACTCAATAAATTTCTTATGAGACTACGATAAATAAAAATAGTTTACAAAGGAATATTTTATCAACAAGTATTAATAAAGTATTAATACATATAACATACATATGTGTACGACTAAGTTATACATATAACTCCCCCATCATTAGATTGACGCTCCGAGGAAAATTTACATAAATTGACAAAAATAATAAAATAAAACTTACATATATTTTTAATAAAACTTCTTGATATTCCACCTTTAAGTTTTAAAGATTCATAAATCAGTAATAAGAATGCATACAGACATACCTATAATATCTTAGTGTCGTGTGCACCCTGTTCATTATTTAATTTTATATGGGTAATGCAGTGCATTCAGCTGCAAATAGAAGATGACTATAATAGTCAAATAAAAAAAAACGTCAACAAAAACAAAAAAAAAACCTTTATTAGCAAATTATAATTGCTGAAAATAAAAATAGCGGGAGTGTTTTTTTTTGTGGAAAAAGAAAAGTGGCGTGACCGAGGCTTCGTGGCACGGAAAGAAGAAAATGTCGGTCTCTTTTTCCTGAGGACAATTACGAGGTAAGGTGTGACATGTGGCTGCCGAAAAATTAATGGTGTAAAAAGTGAAAAGTGTAGAAAAGTTACCTTTTTTGGTGCAAGAAAACTGCCCAAATTAAAACCAAATAAAGGTGTGAATTTAAAAAGTTCCTAGTAAATTAATTTATTCAATAAATAAAATGATTTTACTTAAAATTTAAAAAGTTAAACCTTAAAAAACTAAAAAGTTAAAAGTTTAAAAAGTTAAAACTTAAAAGTCAAAAATAAAAAAATAAAATCTTAAAATCTAAACAGTTAAAAACTTAGATATGAAAACTTAAAAAGTAAAAGGTTTAAACTAAAAAAGTAAAATCTTAAAGCTAAAAAGTTAAAACTTAAATACAAAAAAGTAAAACCTTAAAACTAAAAAGTTTAAACTTACAAACTAAAAAGTAAAATTTTAAAAAGTAAAATCTTAAGACTAAAAAGTTAAAATTTAAAACTAAAATTAAAAGACAATATATTACAACATTAAAGCTGCACTAAAACAAATAAAGTTACAAATAAATTCGCCACCATCAGTCACCACTGTCACATCCAGCGAGGGAAGAAGCCGGAAGCAGTCAGCATCGTCACCTACGACGGTGCCAGGTACCCGTGCCAATTAAGACTCGTACAAAAAAATCACAGACGACTAACGGACCTGCGAATAAAAATAAAATATATATATATTTTTCTCAAATTTATTTATAGTTAGGGAAAACACTTCACCTTGTTTATGTCCAGTCCCTTTGTGTTTTTTTTCTGCAAAAGGTGCGCGTAAGTTTAGGGCTGAGCTCAAGCCTTAGGTTTCATCCAATTTTTAAGGGTAGTAAAAGATAAAGAGAATTGTATATATATTAGGAAATTTAATAAACATACGGTAAACCACTAGAACGTAGGACACGCCTACGGACTGATGGCAGTTCCGGGAATCCGTCAGCGAGGAATTTGTCAGGTGTCTCTTGAAAGTAAAAAGATATTTTTTTGATAGATATATATGGATATTGTTACCGCCGCCACCCTAATGTTTTTAAAAAAATCTTTACTGTTTCTATTTACTTATGTTTACTTAATAATTTCTTGTTTTCACTCAAAGCAAACATACACACAAATATGAATAATATATATTCGTACATATTTACATGTATGTATGCTTGCTTTGCTCCTCTTTCTCGTTGCCCAATTGCTTAATAGCGGTTTTTAAAATTCTTTTCATTTGCTTTATAAAGGAATTTCTTGCATTATTAAGGGCTTTTTTAATAAGAGAAACGGGCGAGTGAAAAACAAATTGTTTTAAAGCGTACAAATACGGATAACTGTTTAAATAAAAATTAAAAATAATAAAATTTAAATTGTGTTCTAAAATAAATAAATAAAATAAAGATTGTTCAATTTGTCGCTCTTAAAAGTTGCGTTTCATTTAACTTTGTTTCTCGAAGCCAACAATTCTTTAAAACAATTTCAAAAGTTTTCAAATAAAAGAACAACTAGTGCGCTTAAAAAATAAAATAAATTAAAATCGAGTCTATAATAAATAAAAAGAAAATGGCTCAAACAGATTTTAATTGCAACAAGTGCGAATTAAAAGACACCGATCGTATGGTGCAGTGCGACTCGTGCGACAAGTGGTTCCATTTCGAGTGTGTTGGAGTCAATAGTGATGTGGCCGACGTGAGCTGGAATTGCTCCTGCGGTAAGGATCAGCCCGTTGCGTTAAAAAATAGTGTCCCCACGCAAACTTCAACAAGAGGAACGAATACACTGCCACTTGTTAATGTTACAGAGGAGTTCAGTGCAGATTTACTGGCAGCCTCATCACCAACTAGCCATATTTTAAGATCCTTTCCAGGTGCGCACGGAGCATCGGAAGGGAAAAATACCGTGCATCCGCCTAATCAGCCCAAAGTTGTCCATAGAATAGTGCATGAATACTTCAACAAAGATGCTCTAGGTAATCCAGTAGTGGCTAAAGACAAGATACTACCAGCTGCAGGTGAACAGTGTGGACAAAATATAAATAGTCAATCTGGCCCAAGTACGTCGAGTGGTTCTTTGTCAGCTCACGCACAATTACAGTTGCAGATGCTGGAAGAGGAAAAGGAATTGCAGCGGAAGTATTTGGAGAAAAAATATAGTATCCTATCCCAAGGTGATGTGTCCCAAAATTTGAATTCCTTTTGTAATCAAAGTTCCTTTCAGCCAACTGCCTCACAAATCGCAGCCAGACAGGTAATACCTAAGGAGTTACCGAATTTCGATGGTAATCCCGAAGACTGGCCCCTATTTATTAGCAACTACAAAAATAGTACTGAGATCGCTGGTTATACTGACGGTGAGAATCTAATGCGATTGCAGTCGTGCCTAAAGGGCCGAGCGAAGGAGCTGGTGAAAAGTAAACTTCTCATCCCATCTATGGTGAATGAAATCATCCAGACTCTAGAGATGTGTTTTGGTCGCCCAGAGCACATTCTTGATAGCATGATTGAAAAGGCAACCAAGATTCCACCGCTAAAGGATAGGCTCGATAGCATCATCGAGTATGCTCTAACCATACGGAATATTTGCTCAACAATGGAGGCATGTAATTTGGTGGCCCATTTGAACAACCCGTTGTTGGTAAAAACGCTGGTCGATAAGTTGCCCAACAACCACAAGCTCAATTGGGCGATGCATGCTAAGGACGACAAGGTTCCAGTGGTGAAATCCTTCAGCGATTGGATCTATAATATAGCTGCTGCTGCTAGCCAAGTTGTGTCTCCTGTCGGCTCCAAGAGAAGTGCTCCGGTCAATACTCATTCAGAACAACCTGCTACCAGATACTTACTCTGCGTTTATTGTAAGAGTGAGGAACACAAGGTCCAAAATTGCGGTGAGTTCCAATCATTAAGTTTAGATTCAAAGTGGAATGTGGTGAAAGAAAATAAATTGTGCCGCCAGTGTTTGAATGCTCATCGGCGCAAGTGTTTTTCGAAGAAATTGTGTGATATTGCAAATTGTAACGCAAAACACCATCCTTTGTTGCACAAATATATTACGTCGGCCCATCCAAACACAGCACAAATGGCCATATCTGCTCCCAGTGGAAGCGTGAATGCTCACAACGACCGCAATAATAAACCGTATTTCAGAATACTCCCGATTCGACTACATTACAATGGTGGGTCTTTAGAAACGTTTGCCTTTCTAGACGAAGGATCATCAGTGACCTTAATGGAACAAGGTCTTTTTAACAAATTGGGGCTCTCTGGTGAGAAGGAACCCCTGGAGCTACGATGGACCGGTAATACAACACGATCCGAAAAAAATTCCGTCAAAATTAATATTGAGGTATCTGGTCCAAGCAGCGATAGTAGATTTACACTTCATAATGTTCGTACTGTAAGCAATCTTGGTCTGCCCATACAGTCAATTAATTTTGATGACATCGTGAAAGCCTATCCGTATCTCAAAGGTTTACCGGTTCAATCGTACAATAACGCTAAACCCATGGTCCTAATTGGTCTTAATAACTGGAGAGTTGCTGTTCCATTGAAAATAAGGGAAGGTGGTCGAGATCAGCCCATTGCAACAAAAACTCGATTGGGGTGGACCCTTCAGGGTAGTGGCTCCGATTCAAGCCAGGCTTCGTCCTTGAACATCCATACCTGTGAATGCGAAAAACGATATAGGGTTCTGCACGATGAAGTCAAGGAATATTTTAACCTAGATGCCCCGAAAGAGAAATCTATTTTGTCGCCCGAAAACAACAGGGCTTTGAAGATACTTGAAACCACAGCCATCAAGAAGAATCAGCAATACGAAGTTGGACTACTGTGGAAAGATGATGTCCCTATGCTGCCCGAGAGCTATCAAGTAGCAAGCCATCGCCTAAAGTGTCTCCAAAAGAAGTTTGTCAAAGACCCGCTACTACAGCAGACTATGCAAGCGGAAATAGACAAACTAGTTTCTAAAGGATACGCGAGAAAGGTGCAAGAAGCAGAAAGGTCATCATATGAGGGACATACATGGTACCTGCCAATATTTGTCGCTCTTAATCCAAATAAACCTGGCAAAGTTCGTCTGGTCTGGGACGCAGCAGCGAAGTCGCATAATAAGTCCCTGAATGACTTTATAATTTGTGGTCCTGATTTACTTACGTCACTTTTTAGCATTTTAATAGAATTTCGTGTGGGTCAAATCGCTATATGTGGCGATATTGCAGAAATGTTTCATCGTATTAACGTTAGAGACGACGATATGCATGCTCAACGATTTTTGTGGTTCGAAAATGGCGACAACAACAAGCGCTGTGAGTACGTAATGAAGGCCCTAACATTTGGTATAAGCTGCGCACCCTTTATAGCCCATTACATTCGGAATAAGAATGCAGATGAATTTCGTGACCAGTACCCACGAGCCGTTAAAGCAATTCAACAATACCACTATATGGACGATTTTATTGACAGTGTGGATACCGAGGAAGAGGCGATGGAACTAGCGGTCCAAGTACGCACAATACATGCATCTGGTGGATTCCATATGAGGAACTGGGTAACAAACTCTGAAAGCGTACGAAAACATTTAAGCGATGATGGCTCAACAACGCAAACCTCATTCAAGGCTATAGAAAAAATACTTGGTATGTATTGGGAATCAAATAATGACGTTTTCCAATATAATTCTAGATTCTCGAGGCTCCGAAGGGATGTATTTCAGCCACATGTGGTCCCTACTAAGAGGGAAGTTCTGCAAGTCCTAATGTCAATTTTCGATCCTTTGGGATTCGTAGCCCATTATACGATTGGACTCAAGATGCTCCTACAAGATATTTGGCGCTCAGGAATAAAATGGGACGACGACTTATCCGAAGAACTTTTATTGAAATGGTCCTCATGGTTATCTAATCTGACTAGGATATCATCTATATTCATCCCTCGGTGCTACTCGAGGCTCCTAAAAATAACGACCAAGGTCCAGCTGCATACGTTTGTCGATGCTGGTGAAAATGCATATGCTGCAGTAAGCTACTTCAGAATCCAGTGCAATGACGATGTCGATGTGCGAATCGTAGCTGCTAAATCGAAGGTGACTCCGCTAAAACCAATATCCATACCAAGACTAGAGCTTCAAGCTGCTTTAATTGGTTCAAGGCTAGCGTCAAAAATTCGAAGCACCACGCGTCTCAGCTGTGAAGAGAGCTTCTTTTGGTCCGATTCGAAAACCGTTCTAAAGTGGCTCTCCATGGATCCCAAAAATTTTAAGGCGTTCGTCATGTACAGAGTTGGCGAAATCTTAGAAACTACCAACGTGACGCAATGGAATTGGGTAGCGTCCAAATTAAACCCTGCAGACCGTGCAACGAAAATTCATAGTTCAGACGACGGTATATGGCTCAATGGTCCTGCATTTCTGAAAGACGAGAAACATACATGGCCCAAATGTCCAGAACTCAACGTCGTCAATAATGAAGAAATACGAAATCATCTTCTTATTATCGATAAGGCTAGTGGTTTCACAATCAATACCAAATATTTTTCGTCCTGGAAACGACTATACTTGGCTCTTTCTCACTTCGTCCTTTACATTGAAAAATTGAAGTCCAGAATTCGAGGTGAAAAGCCGCAGCTCATGTGTTTTGAGTACATACAAAGGGCTAAGAACATTTTGTTTAAATATGCCCAAGCCAGCGAATTTGACGAAGAAATATGGTGCCTTAAAAATAGTAAGAAGCTGCCTGCCGGAAGTAAACTTAAGCAGCTTAATATTTTTCTCGATGAAGACGGAGTAATACGTGCCTATGGTAGAGTCGAGTCCCTGAATTGCAACAACGCCATAATTTTGCCTCATGGTCACTACATAACCTTTTTGTTGGTCCGAAGTTACCATGAAGATTATCATCATTGTCTTCATGAAGCTACAATGTCCAAAATAAAGTCACGATTTTACATCCCAAAGCTAAGAGCACTTTATAAAAGTATGCGAAGAAAATGTCAACGCTGTAAGAACGAGTCAGCAGTTCCACATCCTCCATTAATGGCATCTCTGCCTGCAGCAAGATTGGGTTCCTTTGAGCGTCCATTTACTTATGTCGGTATCGACTTTTTTGGCCCTTTACAAGTAGCAGTAGGGAGACGTAGTGAAAAAAGATGGGGCGTTGTTTTTACATGTTTGACAGTTCGCGCTATACATATTGAAGTCGCCCACAGCCTAGATACCAGCTCGTGTATCATGTGCATTCAAAATTTTATAAGTCGACGTGGTTCCCCGAAGGAGATATACACCGACAACGGTACTAACTTCAAATCAGTCGAAAGGGTCCTACGAGAGGAAAAGCAAAACATCGACTTACATCAAGTCTTCATAAAACATCACGAAATCAAATGGAGGTTCAATCCACCTGCGGCCCCACATATGGGTGGTGCTTGGGAAAGGCTAGTACGTACAGTGAAAACAATCCTCTACGCCATGTGTCCTGCTTTCAAATTTAATGACGAGACCTTGAGAAGCACCTTGTGTGAAATCGATTTCATGATAAATTCCCGTCCTTTAACATTTGTAGCTCTCGATTCAACTGAAGACGATGCATTAACACCAAATCATCTTCTACTTGGCTCTGCTGATGGGCACAAGCCCCTATGTGAAACCAATTATGATCTCCGTCAGCGATGGCACCAGACGCAAAAATTTGCCAATCACTTCTGGAGCAGATGGGTTCGTGAGTACGGTCCAATGTTAGTCGGCCGTAGCAAGTGGTTCGAGAAGGTGAAACCCCCATCCGTTGGTGATATAGTCGTTATTGTGGACGATACACTTCCCAGAAATTGTTGGCCCAAGGGTGTCATTATCGAGACAACTACTGCTAATGATGGCCAAGTTCGGCGGGTTAAAGTCAAAACCAGTACAAGCACATTGGATAGGCCCGTGACTAAGGTAGCTGTTCTAGACGTCGGTAATAGATAGGATTGCAAGCTCATGGCCCCATAATTCGCTTACGAAGGGGGGAATGTTACCGCCGCCACCCTAATGTTTTTAAAAAAATCTTTACTGTTTCTATTTACTTATGTTTACTTAATAATTTCTTGTTTTCACTCAAAGCAAACATACACACAAATATGAATAATATATATTCGTACATATTTACATGTATGTATGCTTGCTTTGCTCCTCTTTCTCGTTGCCCAATTGCTTAATAGCGGTTTTTAAAATTCTTTTCATTTGCTTTATAAAGGAATTTCTTGCATTATTAAGGGCTTTTTTAATAAGAGAAACGGGCGAGTGAAAAACAAATTGTTTTAAAGCGTACAAATACGGATAACTGTTTAAATAAAAATTAAAAATAATAAAATTTAAATTGTGTTCTAAAATAAATAAATAAAATAAAGATTGTTCAATTTGTCGCTCTTAAAAGTTGCGTTTCATTTAACTTTGTTTCTCGAAGCCAACAGATATATTCATTTTTTTAACTTTTATTTTCAAATTAAAAGAACATTTTTGTTTAAAATTTAAAATATTTTTTTATTGTTTAAATATTAAATCTAATATTTACATTTTTAATATAATTATAAATAATGATTTTTTTATTTAATTCAATAAAATTACAAAATTTTTATAATGTTTATTTATTGAAAATCTATTGTGTTACTTTTTTTAATATGGAAAAATAAATAGGCAGTATTCAATAGGAAGGAGATGAAACGATAAGTGTTGATTAGGGATAATTTTGAAAATGTTGGCAAAGAATTATCATGGTGACATCCACCAGGATGTGAAGTGGGAGGGCCGCCAAATCTAGCACAACACCAGTTAGCCATGATTTGTGCTAGGAAACAAAACGAAGTGCAGAATGCGGTTTTGAAGTTTTTTTTCCTTTTTTTATGTTAGTTTACCTTCGGGCTCCTGACTTTTTTTACATTTTAGTACTTTTTAGTTAAGCCTGGCATGATTTTTTTTGTAGTGCGAACAGGTTAGCCAATGGGTTGGCAAGATCCCCCCAAGACGGCGAGCTTCAGCCGGAGCGATACGCAAGCACCGCCAACAATCTGGTCACACGAACGTTTTTGTGTTTTAACAACAAATTTTTAACACTGCTGCCCGCTACATTAGTTAAAATTTTAATTTAACAATTACAAAAATTCAATTCTGCAACTTTTTCTTCCTTTTAATATCCGACTTATAATATTTGTGACCTGTTTGAGTTATAACATGTTCACTGTCAAACCTTTTTACTTTAATTTTACGAAATTTAGCATGATTTTTTCCACCTCGATTACTTCTTAAGTACACCTCCCCAGTTTGAATCTCACAATCTTCTCGATTATGAGTTGAATTTTTTATTGATTTTTCTTTCAATTTCAAAATTCTCTCCTTAATTTTTAGATAATCCTCAGCTTTTATTAAACCGCTTTGAAAATCAGTAGGTTTACATTTTGTGGTAGAGTGTATAAAACATGATTACTTTATAAATTGTCTCTTCAACCGTATCACTATCTTTTTCAGGGTCGTGTCTGAGTAAACGAATATGTTCGTTCAAAGTGTTATGAAGACGTTCTACATCTGCATTCGAAGTGTGATTATTATTTGAAGTAAAATGTATATCAATTTGGTTCTGTCTTAAAAATTCAGTTAATGGTATTGCTTTAAAACCTAACTCATTGTCAGTTACAATTTTATTAATATTACCTACTGTACTGAATTAGGGCTCTCTTGAATTCTACCCATGATCTGTTTTGAATTTTAATTGCTTGTGCAGGGGTCTCAGTTAACTTGAATATTTGTTTTATTGGTTTACGGTCATACTTTTCTACATCGCAAATATGACAATTATTTATAAATTGCTGAATTCTTAATTTTAATTTCGGATGATATATTTTCTTTCTTAATTGTTCAAAATTTTCATTTATACCGCGATGGTTATCATCAAGGCAGCTATTACTTACTTTAAAAAATGAAATTTATTTTTTAACTAACTTGAGTAATTTCATAAAGAAGAAAATTTGCAATACTGAAATTTTTTGAAAATTATCACGTAGATGTTAGATATTTTTTTTGCCTACAAGCCAAATCATAACTGGATCAAAATTTAAAAAAAAGTCAAAAATATTAAATTTTATATTGAATTTTTTAATAAAATATATCCAAAACGCCGTTTTATGTCAAACTTTTATAACACTCAGTCTTGACGAGCCAATCTGTTGATCCAGCGGGCAAATCCTATATGCTGTGCTATAAGCATTTAAACAACATTGACGACAAACAGAAAATTATATCTAGTCGAAACATGCACATCGTACGATTTCTCCACACAGAAAAAAGTACAGAAGCCCAGGCGAGACATTGAACGGCGTCGGCTGAGCAATTTTATGTGGTCGACAGAAGTGCCGGATCTTAGGTTTGTTTGGCCGTCTAAAAAAAAATAGAAAAAACAAAACAAACAAAAAAAAAATACGTACATTCAACTATTTCTAGGCATGGCAGAAACAAAGTACATACGTAGGCGATAAGTGTGACAAAACTCGGCGTTATTTGTGGAAATGGCACGCTGGCACGGCATTAGCTCCTCGGAAATGGGTGGGATTCTTTTCCATTAGGTTTGTCGCCATTTAAAAACTCGTGCCAGAATTGGCATCCAGTGATATTTAACATTGGACGCAACCACCATTGTACTAAAAAATATTGACATCACTTAATGTATGGTAAAGTTAATAAGACTTAAATTAGGGATTATTGTGAACTAGATATAGAAGTTAAGACACGTGAATTTACGCGGGATTTTGCGAGCATCGCGAGACTAGGAATTAATAAAATTAATTTTTATTTTTATTTATTTTTTATTAAATTCAAACATTCCATTTGAATTCCAGAGTTTTAACTAAAAGTAAAAACAATTTTCATAAAACTCAATAAATTTCTTATGATACTACGATAAATAAAACTAGTTTACAAAGGAATATTTTATCAACAAGTATTAATAATAAACAGGGTTTTCATACAAGAGTAAATACATAGGGTTTCTATAAAAGTGTTAATACATATAACATACATATGTGTATGACTAAGTTATACATATAACTCCCCCATCATTAGATTGACGCTCCGAGGAAAATTTACATAAATTGACAAAAATAATAAAATAAAACTTACATATATTTTTAATAAAACTTCTTGATATTTCACCTTTAAGTTTTAAAGATTCATAAATCAGTAATAAGAATGCATACAGACATACATGTAATATCTTAGTGTCGTGTGCACCCTGTGCATTATTTAATTTTTTATGGGTAATGCAGTGCAATCAGCTGCAAATAGAAGATGACATAATAGTCAAATAAAAAAAACGTCAACAAAAACAAAAAAAACCTTTATTAGGAAATTATAATTGCTGAAAATAAAAATAGCGGGAGGGTTTTTTTTTGTGGAAAAAGAAAAGTGGCGTGACCGAGGCTTCGTGGCACGGAAAGAAGAAAATTTCGTTCTCTTTTTCCTGAGGACAATTACGAGGTAAGGTGTGACATGTGGCTGCCGAAAAATTAATGGTGTAAAAAGTGAAAAGTGTAGAAAACTTACCTTTTTTGGTGCAAGAAAACTGCCCAAATTAAAACTAAATAAAAGTGTTAATTTAAAAAGTTCTTAGTAAAATAAATTTATTCAATAAATAAAATGGTTTTACTTAAAATTTAAAACGTTAAACCTTAAAAAGCTAAAACTTAAAAAACTAAAAAGTTAAAAGTTTAAAAAGTTAAAACTTAAAAGTCAAAAATAAAAAAGTAAAATCTTAAAATCTAAACAGTTAAAAACTTAAAAACTAAAAAGGTAAAACTTAAAATCTAAAAAGTTAAAAACTTAGATATGAAAACTTAAAAAGTAAAAGGTTAAAACTAAAAAAGTAAAATCTTAAAGCTAAAAAGTTAAAACTTAAAAAAAAGTGAAACCTTAAAACTAAAAAGTTAAAACTTACAAACTAAAAAGTAAAATTTTAAAAAGTAAAATCTTAAGACTAAAAAGTTAAAAGTTAAAACTAAAATTAAAAGACAATATATAACAACATTAAAGCTGCACTAAAACAAATAAATTCGCCACCATCAGTCACCACTGTCACATCCAGCGAGGGAAGAAGCCGTAAGCAGTCAGCATCGTCACCTACGACGCACTGTGGTCAATATTTTGAGATAGCGGCCAAAACTCCTTTTGGTTTTTGTTCTCCGATTTTAAAGTTATTATACTCATATGAAAGTAAACAGTAGTAAACCTCGGGAGCCAAAAAATTAGAACTCTATTTCAACTATTTCACTGAGAACAGGGTGGTCCAAAATGGGCTTTTTCAGAATTTAGTAAATTTATGATATTTTTAGTTAATTTTTAAAGTTTAAATGATCATAACTTTTTTGTTTTTCAAGATTTTTGGACGAAATAAATTTTGTGTTGTAACTTAACTTATTCCTATTACTGGTAAAAAAAATTGAAGCTCTACTGTTTTCAGAACAATTTAAATATTTTTTTTAAAAAAGGTCAAATTTCTCGAAAATTTCCTACTTCATAGAGCACAACTCCTGTGAGTCAAGCTGAGTCAAAACACAAATTTACTATTTTGTAGTCCCAACTCTCCCCTACATTCCTATATATACATATCCATGCATCGGGACTGCACTTTTTGAGCTACAGCAATTTTTCTGACCCAAGGTAAGATATTCGGTACAAATGCACGTCATATTTTTTGAGAAGTTATTTGTATGTGAAAGTGGCTATTATGCATATATTTTGATGAAATTATGTACAAGAGTTCCTATTGACCCAAAAAATAATTCTATTGAAATTAGGAGAAGTTGGCCCATATTTGGACCTAGTCCACATAGAAGGGTGTATCAAAATTTTGACAAAAATGACAATAGAACTCTCAAATTATGTGGTATCTGGCAATTTATTTCGAAAAGGTAAAAAATGATTTTATTGCCATCTAATATTACACAACTTAAATACCTGAAAATTGCAAATAAATTTATAACTAATGGAAATAACTGGTAAAACCAACTACCTGTTATATTATTGCCAGTACCTGTTAACTCTAAATTTATGTGGTATCTAGCAATTCATTTGGAAAAGGTAAAAAATGATTTTATTGCCATCTAATATTACACAACTTAAATACCTGAAAATTACAAATAAATTTAAAACCAATGGAAATAACTGATAAAACCAAGTACCTGTTATATTATGTTTCAAAGAGGTAAAAAAGATCATGTTGAAACTTCGAGCAATAGTATATTAATCCATGCATTCATTTTTTTTCTTCATTATTGTTTAAACAATGGCTAAATTCAGTTATAGTGTTCTATCTGATATATATTTTGAACGGAAAGATGAAAACGACATTATTTTACATATAATGAATAATCCATTCTTCAAAATATGCGACAAACAAGAAATTAAAATTCATAACTTAAAAATAAAAAACTTTTTAAATACTTTAAGAAAACGGTACAATCAATGTTCCAGAAACAAGAAATTGTTTTACTCACGCAACCAAGAATGGCTAAGAAATAAACTTATTTTTAAAAAGCCATCAGTAACTACCACGGAAACTGGAAAAGGTGGTCGACCAGCAAAGCCAATTGATAATTGTAGTGAAAGATCACGAAGACGCAAGCTTAAACATATCAATGAAGAAGTTTCTTGTAGCATCATAAAGGATTCATTTCTGCATCAAATTCAACCAACGAAAACTAAAATGAGTAAAATTGCTATCATTGAAAAAATAGTGGAAGCAAGCCCCAGACGCACAAAAAGGATTTTAGAAAGTATGCCGACACCAACTGAAGAAAATAAATTTACTCCAGAAGAAGCATTTGCACTATTTTTGGATTTGAAAATGACTAAAAACCAATATACAGAATTGCGGAAGCGAACCAATGAAAAAAATTGTGGAATTTTTCCATCATATCGAGATATAGTTTCTGCCAAAAAAGATTGCTTACCTTCACCAACTGCTATTAGTGTAACTTCAAGTTCAGCAGAAATAAAATTGCAGGATCTTCTTGAACACACTGCAGAACGATTACTAAAGACATTTGATGCTGATTATTTAAAGAAGTTTAAAAATTGCAGCATGACTTTAATTTCTAAATGGGGATGTGATGGGTCCTCTGGCCAGAAACAATACAAACAATGTAATGCGGAAAATTCATCAGATGCCAATTTATTCATGATTTCTTTCGTTCCATTACGTTTAACAAAAACTTATATTGCTTCAGAGCCGTCAACTAGTAGAGCTGCAGAGATAGATGTATGGAAGAATGAAATTCCCTCGTCAACAAAATTTTGTAGACCAATAAAGTTTGCTTACAAAAAAGAAACTAAAGATGTCATAACTGAAGAAGTTGGCAAAATAAGAGATGAAATTAAAGAACTTCAACCAGTGATATTTGAATTTAATGACCAATGCATCGAAGTTAACTTTAAAATGTCACTTACAATGATCGATGGAAAAGTTGCACAAGCTTTAACCGAAACAAAGTCTTCGTCAAGCTGCACCATATGCCAAAAAACAACAAGTCAATTGAGCCAACCACCAACACAAGACGATAGTTTTAATGAAGCATATGAATTTGGAATGTCACCTCTTCATGCTAGAATTCGTTTTATGGAGCATATTCTTAAATTGGGATACGAATTGGAATTTGGCCCGTTAGGCGAAACAGTGAGAAACAACAAAGAAAATTTGGAAAAAAGAAAGCAAAAAAAAAAAGATATTCAAGAAAAATACCGTGAGATAGGCCTTATAATTGACCAGCCAAAGCAAGGAGAAGGAAATTCTAATGATGGAAACACAGCAAGGAGATTTTTTTCCGATCCAGAAACTGCAGCTTCTATAACTGGAGTAGATTATGATTTAATACGACGATTCCAAATCATATTAGAAGTTATAGCATGTAGCAAAAAGATAGATGCAAAAAAATTTGGTCAGTATGCTAATGAGACAGCAACACTTTATAACCAAAAATATTCTTGGAGACATATGCCAACCACAGTTCACAAAATTTTGTTCCATGGGGAACAAATAATTCAGCACAATATGCTTCCAATTGGAGATCTCTCAGAAGAAGCGCAAGAAAAAAGGAACAAAGACTACAGATTCTTTCGCGAGCACAATACAAGAAAAATTTCCAGATATTGTACTAATGAAGATCTAATTAATATTTTGTTGTGCACATCAGACCCATATATGTCCAGTATTCGACAAAAATGGAAATCAACCTCATTGGAGTTAGATAAAGAAGCTAAACAACTACTGCAACATGAAAATCAAAGCTATTTGGAAGAAATTTTTACTAATATTGTTTAATTAATACTAGTTTAAAGATTATAATTTGTTTCTAATTTTAGTATAAATTTTTATTAATACACAATTATTAAAAAAAAAAAAAATATTATAAAACTTTTTCCATTTCCTGATGATGCTACCCAATGGTGTAGCGAAATATCGAATATAAAAATAAAAGTAAATTGAAATATTTTTATAAAAAGACCTAGAGCATAAAAACTTAATTATAAAATTTTTATTAATACATTTAAATAAAATATATGTGCACTTTAAATCAATAGTAAAAGTTTACTTAAAATTTTATCGATGTTGTGTTCTGTATATAATATATCCAAATGGTATTGATATTGTTGGGAATTTCAGTATTATTTTTCAGTTTAATCCACACAAGAGTTAGCTTTCTTCCAAAAAAAACAACCTTTGGCCCCTGTGAATATTGAGACTAAATAAATGTCAGGGGCCAAATGTTGGCATTTTCTGACACAAATTAAGTTTAAGAATAATAAATAAGTATTGGTTGCAAAATACGATTGAAGAAAATAAGAAATTATAAAAAAATACCTATTTAAAATGTCAAAATATTCAACTTTTACATGGAAACTCAACAAAAAATTAAAATGCATTTTTAACTCCACATTACTTACGTTCCTATCAGTCGATTTTTACGTTTGAACACGCAAATTGAAGCTTAAAGTCCCTCCTATTGAACAAAAAAAATCGCGTAAAAAAATACCAATCCGGTCAAAAGTTATAGAGTTTTGACCGCTATCTCGCGAAATTGACCACTGTGCGACGGTGCCAGGTACCCGTGCCAATTAAGACTCGTACAAAAAAAAAGCACAGATGACTAACGGACCTGCGATTAAAAATAAAATATATATATTTTTCTCAAATTTATTTATAGTTAGGGAAAACACTTTACCTTGTTTATGTCCAGTCCCTTTGTGTTTTTTTTCTGCAAAAGGTGCGCGTAAGTTTAGGGTTGAGCTCAAGCCTTAGGTTTGGTCCAATTTTTAAGGGTAGTAAAAGATAAAGAGAATTGTATATATATTAGGAAATTTAATAAACATACGGTAAACCACTAGAACGTAGGACACGCCTACGGACTGACGGCAGTTCCGGGAATCCGTCAGCGAGGAATTTGTCAGGTGTCTCTTGAAAGTAAAAAGATATTTTTTTGATAGATAATTATGTATATAATAATTTTTTTTTTTAATTTTTATTTTCAAATTAAAAGAACATTTTTGTTTAAAATTTAAAATATTTTTTTTTTTATTGTTTAAATATTAAATCTAATATTTACATTTTTAATATAATTATAAATAATGTTTTTTTTTATTTAATTCAATATAATTACAAAATTTTTATAATGTTTATTTATTGAAAATCTATTGTGTTACTTTTTTTAATATGGAAAAATAAATAGGCAGTATTCAATAGGATGGTGATGAAACGGTAAGTGTTGATTAGGGATAATTTTGAAAATGTTGGCAAAGAATTATCATGGTGACATCCACCAGGATGTGAAGTGGGAGGGCCGCCAAATCTAGCACAACACCAGGTAGCCATGATTTGTGCTAAGAAACAAAACGAAGTGCAGAATGCGGTTTTAAAGTTTTTTTTTTCCTTTTTTTAAGTTAGTTCACCTTCGGGCTCCTGACTTTTTTACATTTTAGTTAAGCCTGGCATGATTTTTTTTGTAGTGCGAACAGGTTAGCCAATGGGTTGGCAAGATCCCCCCCAAGACGGCGAGCTTCAGCCGGAGCGATACGCCAACACCGCCAACAATCTGGTCACACGAACGTTTTTGTGTTTCAACAACAAATTTTTAACACTGCTGCCCGCTACATTAGTTAAAATTTTATTTTAACAATTACAAAAATTTAATTCTGCAACTTTTTCTTCCTTTTAATATCCGACTTATAATATTTGTGACCCGTTTGAGTTATAACATGGTCACTGTCAAACCTTTTTACTTTAATTTTACGAAATTTAGCAGAATTTTTCCACCTCGATTACTTCTTAAGTACACCTCCCCAGTTTGAATCTCACAATCTTCTCGATTATGAGTTGAATTTTTTATTGATTTTTCTTTCAATTTCAAAATTCTCTCCTTTTTTTTAGATAATCCTCAGCTTTTATTAAACCGCTTTGAAAATCAGTAGGTTTACATTTTGTGGTAGAGTGTATGAAACATGATTACTTTATAAATTGTCTCTTCAACCGTATCACTATCTTTTTCAGGGTCGTGTCTGAGTAAACGAATATGTTCGTTCAAAGTGTTATGAAGACGTTCTACATCTGCATTCGAAGTGTGATTATTATTTGAAGTAAAATGTATGTATATCAATTTGGTTCTGTCTTAAAAATTCAGTTAATGGTATTGCTTTAAAACCTAACTCATTGTCAGTTACGATTTTATTAATATTACCTACTATACTGAATCAGGGCTCTCTTGAATTCTATGATATATTTTCTTTCTTAATTGTTCAAAATTTCATTTATACCGCGATGGTTATCATCAAGGCAGCTATTACTTACATTAAAAAATTAAATTTATTTTTTAACTAACTTGAGTAATTTCATAAAGAAGAAAATTTGCAATACTGAAATTTTTTGAAAATTATCACGTATATGTTAGATAATTTTTTTGCCTAAAAGCCAAATCATAACTGGATCAAAATTTAAAAAAAAAGTCAAAAATATTAAATTTTATATTGAATTTGTTAATAATTTTTTTGCCTAAAAGCCAAATCATAACTGGATCAAAATTTAAAAAAAAGTCAAAAATATTAAATTTTATATTGAATTTGTTAATAAAATATATCCAAAACGCCGTTTTATGTCAAACTTTTATAACACTCAGTTTTGAGGAGCCATTGATTTTTTCAACCATTGAACAAATTCATGTGCACACATCAAAACCTTTCGAGAAGACCGTTGTTGTCGATATCATGTTCTTGTTTAAACAGCATTGTTCGAACATTTGTTCGCACAACGAAGTCTGCCATCAAATGTTGTTTTTGTAGGAAAGTTTGACTTTTAAAGAACGCAATCTGTTGATCCAGCGGGCAAATCCTATTTGCTGTGCTATAAGCATTTAAACAACATTGACGACAAACAGAAAATTATATCTAGTCGAAACATGCACATCGTACGATTTCTCCACACAGAAAAAAGTACAGAAGCCCAGGCGAGACATTGAACGGCGTCGGCTGAGCAATTTTATGTGGTCGACAGAAGTGCCGGATCTTAAGTTTGTTTGGCCGGCTAAAAAAATAGAAAAAACAAACAAAAAAAAAAAAAAAAAAAAAAAATACGTACATTCAACTATTTCTAGGCATGGCAGAAACAAAGTACATACGTAGGCGATAAGTGTGACAAATCTCGGCGTTATTTGTGGAAATGGCACGCTGGCACGGCATTAGCTCCTCCAAGTGGGTGGGATTCTTTTCCACTAGCTTTGTCAATATTGGACGCAACCACCATTGTACTAAAAAATATTGACATCACTTAATGTAAGGTAAAGTTGAGAAGACTCAAATAAGGGATTATTGTGAACTAGATATAGAAGTTAAGACACGTGTATTTAATGAATTGAAATAAAACTACTTAAGATTTAAATAATAAACCTTTGTTTGAATAACCTACAACTTTTTTACGTGGGATTTTACGAGCATCGCGAGACTAGGAATTAATAAAATTTATTTTTATTTTTATTTATTTTTTATTAAATTCAAACATTCCATTTGAATTCCAGATTTTTAACTAAAAGTAAAAACAATTTTCATAAAACTCAATAAATTTCTTATGATACTACGATAAATAAAAATAGTTTACAAAGGAATATTTTATCAACAAGTATTAATAATAAATAGGGTTTTCATACAAGAGTAAATACATAGGGTTTCTATAAAAGTGTTTATACATATAACATACATATGTGTACGACTAAGTTATACATATAACTCCCCCATCATTAGATTGACGCTCCGAGGAAAATTTACATAAATTGACAAAAATAATAAAATAAAACTTACATATATTTTTAATAAAACTTCTTGATATTCCACCTTTAAGTTTTAAAGATTCATAAATCAGTAATAAGAATGCATACAGACATACATATAATATCTTAGTGTCGTGTGCACCCTGTGCATTATTTAATTTTTTATGGGTAATGCAGTGCAATCAGCTGCAAATAGAAGATGACTATAATAGTCAAATAAAAAAAAAACGTCAACAAAAACAAAAAAAAACCTTTATTAGGAAATTATAATTGCTTAAAAACAAAAATAGCGGGAGGGTTTTTTTTGTGGAAAAAGAAAAGTGGCGTGACCGAGGCTTCGTGGCACGGAAAGAAGAAAATGTCGGTCTCTTTTTCCTGAGGACAATTACGAGGTAAGGTGTGACATATGGCTACCGAAAAATTAATGGTGTAAAAAGTGAAAAGTGTAGAAAACTTACCTTTTTTGGTGCAAGAAAACTGCCCAAATTAAAACCAAATAAAAGTGTTAATTTAAAAAGTTCCTAGTAAAATAAATTTATTCAATAAATAAAATGATTTTACTTAAAATTTAAAAAGTTAAACCTTAAAAAACTAAAACTTAAAAAACTAAAACTTAAAAAACTAAAAAGTTAAAAGTTTAAAAAGTTAAAAATAAAAAAGTAAAATCTTAAAATCTAAACAGTTAAAAACTTAAAAACTAAAAAGGTAAAACTTAAAATCTAAAAAGTTAAAAACTTAGATACAATGAAATTTATAATCAAGCTTAAGTTCGTTTTTATTCTCTCTAAGAAAGAATTAATTAAATTACAAATTAGGTGGTAATATTAAAGAAAAATTGGGAAAATTTAATTTTTAGACACCAGCACGAGTGGAATGCACATTTTCTAGACAGCCACGTCCGTCATCAGCACTATTTGTATCTAATCTACTTAGGGTAGTATTTTAGTTGTAAGCATCATCTATTTAACCAACCAAACCCAGATAAAGGAATACGAGAACACTTGTATTCAATTATCAATCGTCAATTGGTGAGAACGAAGTCTACCACTACTTTAAGCTTCCCTCTTGTTGAATATTTTTACTTTTAATATTTACAACCTATATTTTGTTGTTCCTTCAGCGAACCTTCGGTTAGCAATGAAGTTACTTTTTGTTTATTTGTAGAGTAGATTAGATACAAGTAGTGCTGATGACGGACGTGGCTGTCTAGAAAATGTGCATTCCACTCGTGCTGGTGTCTAAAAATTAAATTTTCCCAATTTTTCTTTAATATTACCACCTAATTTGTAATTTAATTAATTCTTTCTTAGAGAGAATAAAAACGAACTTAAGCTTGATTATAAATTTCATTGTATGTAATACATAAAACAGTTCGACTAATAACAATTTAAATTTTCAAAATTAAAAATCGCAAAGCACCGCGCAATCTTGTTTACTCAACAAAGTTTGGTTTGATACTAGATTAGTGTTAACTTAAAACGAATGTTGGAAGTAAAACAAATAAACAAAAAGTAACCTCATTGCTAACCGAAGGTTCGCTGAAGGCACAACAAAATATAGGTGGTAAATATTAAAAGTAAAAATATTCAACAAGAGGGAAGCTTAAAGTAGTGGTAGACTTCGTTCTCACCAATTGACGATTGATAATTGAATACAAGTTTTCTCGTATTCCTTTATCTGGGTTTGGTTGGTTAAATAGATAATGCTTACAACTAAAACACTACCCTAAGTAGATTAGATACAAGTAGTGCTGATGACGGACGTGGCTGTCTAGAAAATGTGCATTCCACTCGTGCTGGTGTCTAAAAATTAAATTTTCCCAATTTTTCTTTAATATTACCACCTAATTTGTAATTTAATTAATTCGTTCTTAGAGAGAATAAAAACGAACTTAAACTTGATTATAAATTTCATTGTATGTAATACATAAAACAGTTCGACTAATAACAATTTAAATTTTCAAAATTAAAAATGGCAAAGCACCGCGCAATCTTGTTTACTCAACAAAGTTTGGTTTGATACTAGATTAGTGTTAACTAAAAACGAATGTTGGAAGTAAAACAAATAAACAAAAAGTAACTTCATTGCTAACCGAAGGTTCGCTGAAGGAACAACAAAATATAGGTGGTAAATATTAAAAGTAAAAATATTCAACAAGAGGGAAGCTTAAAGTAGTGTTATACTTCGTTCTCACCAATTGACGATTGATAATTGAATACAAGTTTTCTCGTATTCCTTTATCTGGGTTTGGTTGGTTAAATAGATGATGCTTACAACTAAAACACTACCCTAAGTAGATTAGATACAAGTAGTGCTGATGACGGACGTGGCTGTCTAGAAAATGTGCATTCCACTCGTGCTGGTGTCTAAAAATTAAATTTTCCCAATTTTTCTTTAATATTACCACCTAATTTGTAATTTAATTAATTCTTTCTTAGAGAGAATAAAAACGAACTTAAGCTTGATTATAAATTTCATTGTATGTAATACATAAAACAGTTCGACTAATAACAATTTAAATTTTCAAAATTAAAAATCGCAAAGCACCGCGCAATCTTGTTTACTCAACAAAGTTTGGTTTGATACTAGATTAGTGTTAACTAAAAACGAATGTTGGAAGTAAAACAAATAAACAAAAAGTAACTTCATTGCTAACCGAAGGTTCGCTGAAGGAACAACAAAATATAGGTGGTAAATATTAAAAGTAAAAATATTCAACAAGAGTGAAGCTTAAAGTAGTGGTAGACTTCGTTCTCACCGATTGACGATTGATAATTGAATACAAGTTTTCTCGTATTCCTTTATCTGGGTTTGGTTGGTTAAATAGATGATGCTTACAACTAAAACACTACCCTAAGTAGATTAGATACAAGTAGTGCTGATGACGGACGTGGCTGTCTAGAAAATGTGCATTCCACTCGTGCTGGTGTCTAAAAATTAAATTTTCCCAATTTTTCTTTAATATTACCACCTAATTTGTAATTTAATTAATTCTTTCTTAGAGAGAATAAAAACCAACTTAAGCTTGATTATAAATTTCATTGTATGTAATACATAAAAGAGTTCGACTAATAACAATTTAAATTTTCAAAATTAAAAATCGCAAAGCACCGCGCAATCTTGTTTACTCAACAAAGTTTGGTTTGATACTAGATTAGTGTTAACTAAAAACGAATGTTGGAAGTAAAACAAATAAACAAAAAGTAACTTCATTGCTAACCGAAGGTTCGCCAAAGGAACAACAAAATATAGGTGGTAAATATTAAAAGTAAAAATATTCAACAAGAGGGAAGCTTAAAGTAGTGGTAGACTTCGTTCTCACCAATTGACGATTGATAATTGAATACAAGTTTTCTCGTATTCCTTTATCTGGGTTTGGTTGGTTAAATAGATGATGCTTACAACTAAAACACTACCCTAAGTAGATTAGATACAAGTAGTGCTGATGACGGACGTGGCTGTCTAGAAAATGTGCATTCCACTCGTGCTGGTGTCTAAAAATTAAATTTTCCCAATTTTCCGTTAATATTACCACCTAATTTGTAATTTAATTAATTCTTTTTTAGAGAGAATAAAAACGAACTTAAGCTTGATTATAAATTTCATTGTATGTAATACATAAAACAGTTCGACTAATAACAATTTAAATTTTCAAAATTAAAAATCGCAAAGCACCGCGCAATCTTGTTTACTCAACAAAGTTTGGTTTGATACTAGATTAGTGTTAACTAAAAACGAATGTTGGAAGTAAAACAAATAAACAAAAAGTAACTTCATTGCTAACCGAAGGTTCGCTGAAGGAACAACAAAATATAGGTGGTAAATATTAAAAGTAAAAATATTCAACAAGAGGGAAGCTTAAAGTAGTGGTAGACTTCGTTCTCACCAATTGACGATTGATAATTGAATACAAGTTTTCTCGTATTCCTTTATCTGGGTTTGGTTGGTTAAATAGATGATGCTTACAACTAAAACACTACCCTAAGTAGATTAGATACAAGTAGTGCTGATGACGGACGTGGCTGTCTAGAAAATGTGCATTCCACTCGTGCTGGTGTCTAAAAATTAAATTTTCCCAATTTTTCTTTAATATTACCACCTAATTTGTAATTTAATTAATTCTTTCTTAGAGAGAATAAAAACGAACTTAAGCTTGATTATAAATTTCATTGTATGTAATACATAAAACAGTTCAACTAATAACAATTTAAATTTTCAAAATTAAAAATCGCAAAGCACCGCGCAATCTTGTTTACTCAACAAAGTTTGGTTTGATACTAGATTAGTGTTAACTAAAAACGAATGTTGGAAGTAAAACAAATAAACAAAAAGTAACTTCATTGCTAACCGAAGGTTCGCTGAAGGAACAACAAAATATAGGTGGTAAATATTAAAAGTAAAAATATTCAACAAGAGGGAAGCTTAAAGTAGTGGTAGACTTCGTTCTCACCAATTGACGATTGATAATTGAATACAAGTTTTCTCGTATTCCTTTATCTGGGTTTGGTTGGTTAAATAGATGATGCTTACAACTAAAACACTACCCTAAGTAGATTAGATACAAGTAGTGCTGACTTAAGCTTGATTATAAATTTCATTGTATGTAATACATAAAACAGTTCGACTAATAACAATTTAAATTTTCAAAATTAAAAATGGCAAAGCACCGCGCAATCTTGTTTACTCAACAAAGTTTGGTTTGATACTAGATTAGTGTTAACTAAAAACGAATGTTGGAAGTAAAACAAATAAACAAAAAGTAACTTCATTGCTAACCGAAGGTTCGCTGAAGGAACAACAAAATATAGGTGGTAAATATTAAAAGTAAAAATATTCAACAAGAGGGAAGCTTAAAGTAGTGGTAGACTTCGTTCTCACCAATTGACGATTGATAATTGAATACAAGTTTTCTCGTATTCCTTTATCTGGGTTTGGTTGGTTAAATAGATGATGCTTACAACTAAAACACTACCCTAAGTAGATTAGATACAAGTAGTGCTGACTTAAGCTTGATTATAAATTTCATTGTATGTAATACATAAAACAGTTCGACTAATATCAATTTAAATTTTCAAAATTAAAAACTTAGATATGAAAACTTAAAAAGTAAAAGGTTAAAACTAAAAAAGTAATATCTTAAAGCTAAAAAGTTAAAACTTAAAAACAAAAAAGTAAAACCTTAAAACTAAAAAGTTAAAACTGACAAACAAAAGGGTAGTAAAAGATAAAGAGAATTGTATATATATTAGGAAATTTAATAAACATACGGTAAACCACTAGAACGTAGGACACGCCTACGGACTGACGGCAGTACCGGGAATCCGTCAGCGAGGAATTTGTCAGGTATCTCTTGAAAGTAAAAAGATATTTTTTTGATAGATATATATGTATATAATCATTTTTTTTTTAATTTTTATTTTCAAATTAAAAGAACATTTTTGTTTAAAATATTTTTTTTATTGTTTAAATATTAAATCTAATATTTACATTTTTAATATAATTATAAATAATGATTTTTTTTATTTAATTCAATAAAATTACAAAATTTTTATAATGTTTATTTATTGAAAATCTATTGCGTTACTTTTTTTAATATGGAAAAATAAATAGACAGTATTCAATAGGAAGGTGATGAAACGGTAAGTGTTGATTAGGGATAATTTTGAAAATGTTGGCAAAGAATTATCATGGTGACATCCACCAGGATGTGAAGTGGGAGGGCCGCCAAATCTAGCACAACACCAGGTAGCCATGATTTGTGCTAAGAAACAAAACGAAGTGCAGAATGCGGTTTTGAAGTTTTATTTTTCCTTTTTTTATGTTAGTTCACCTGCGGCCTCCAGACTTTTTTTACATTTTAGTACTTTTTAGTTAAGCCTGGCATGATTTTTTTTTGTAGTGTGAACAGGTTAGCCAATGGGTTGGCAAGATCCCCCCCAAGACGGCGAGCTTCAGCCGGAGCGAAACGCCAGCACCGCCAACAATCTGGTCACACAAACGTTTTTGTGTTTCAACAACAAATTTTTAACACTGCTGCCCGCTACATTAGTTAAAATTTTAATTTAACAATTACAAATTCTGCAACTTTTTCTTCCTTTTAATATCCGACTTATAATATTTGTGACCTGTTTGAGTTATAACATGGTCACTGTCAAACCTTTTTACTTTAATTTTACGAAATTTAGCATGATTTTTTCCACCTCGATTACTTCTTAAGTACACCTCCCCAGTTTGAATCTCACAATCTTCTCGATTATGAGTTGAATTTTTTATTGATTTTTCTTTCAATTTCAAAATTCTCTCCTTAATTTGTAGATAATCCTCAGCTTTTATTAAACCGCTTTGAAAATCAGTAGGTTTACATTTTGTGGTAGAGTGTATAAAACATGATTACTTTATAAATTGTCTCTTCAACCGTATAACTATCTTTTTCAGGGTCGTGTCTGAGTAAACGAATATGTTCGTTCAAAGTGTTATGAAGACCTTCTACATCTGCATTCGAAGTGTGATTATTATTTGAAGTAAAATGTATATCAATTTGGTTCTGTCTTAAAAATTCAGTTAATGGTATTGCTTTAAAACCTAACTCATTGTCAGTTACAATTTTATTAATATTACCTACTATACTGAATCAGGGCTCTCTTGAATTCTACCCATGTGTAGTGTACTTCACAAGTGCACAATGCATACACCATCATGAAACTATCAATATTGATGACCACACAGAAATTGAGTGACACACATTTGAGTATCACAATAGATGAGTGTATTTCAATGCACATTGAAATACACTAATTTGTGATTGGTTATTAGTATTGGTAACATGATCCTACACAAATTCCATAATACTGAATAGAAAGTAAGAATGAAAGAAATAGATAATTGTACAATTGTAGAACAGTTAAGAATTATTTTCATGTTTTGTATATAAAGGGCTTAGCGCCACAAATAAAACAGATTTGGATCTAAGAACTCAAATTGGCTATACCAAGCAGTTGTTTTTAAATTTAAAATTTCAAGATTTCGGCAGTTCTTTTGAACGCCTATAGTTGAGCTGGAACCCTTTCAGCTGTTTAATATAAATACAAGGGCTACAGGGAAATTAACAAAATTTTTAAAATACATATAACATTACATTACATGGCGATCCTGCAAACGGACCAGATCCTCTGATCCTGCAAACGGACCAGATCCTCTGATCCTGCAAACAGACCAAATCCTCTGATCCTGCAAACGGACCAGATACTCTAATCCTATAACCAAGACTCTTGATCCTGTGGACCTTCCAATGCCATCAAAGAAAGAGATTGACGAAGCTTTCGCTAAATGGGAGAAATTGGCACTGGAACTAAAACAAGTTGAAGAATACGTACCAGCAGCAGAAAGTAGCAACATTGCGGCACCCATATACAAACCAACCCCATCAAAAGCAGGACCAAAGGCCATAACCATAGAGGAATATAAAAGAAGGCAGAAAAACCAATGCCAACAACCACAAGAAATAAAAAAGATAATTAAGAAGAAGAGAGCCGGAAAAAAGTACCAAGCGAGAAAGCATGTTGCAATCCTTTAAAAGGATCTAATGCTAGCAACTTCAAAGGAAACGCAAAATAATCAAGAACGAAATTAAGAAAAGAAAATTAGATGGTAGGACCCATTTGGGGAAATAAACCAAGCAAAATGGGCAAACCACAAAGTAAAGTGGAGATACAAGAAAACATAGTCAATAATGGTAACGCACAGAATGAAAAACAAATATTACCGGAATACATTATAACAATAATTATAGTAGCACTTATATTATATGTAGCTTATAAGATTAACAAATATTTTAAAAACTATGTATTAAAACATAGAAATAATAATAATACTATAGCAGATATATATAAAAAAAAAAAAAAAAAAAAAACTTAAAACAAAATATCCTTAAAGTAAAACTTAAAATAAAATATTATTAAAATAAAATATCTATACATTTGAATACAAAATAAAAGATTAATGGAATGGCAAAATATATTAATAAAAATAAGGATACTCAAAGAAGAATTTGATAGATCATATAAATGTTTAAATTTGGACAGGCCAACTAAAGATGAAACAATAAAAAAACATATAGAAATTCTATTAAGAAATCTTGATAAAATTAGAATTATATTAAATGTAAATTATAATAGACTAACAGCAGCACACAAAGCAGCGGCATACGCATTTTTCACAGACATTAGAAATAAACTAATTTATATAACAAAGAAAAAAGGTATAATTTTAGAATTACCAACTTCTCTACACGAAGAAACACCATTGTACCTAAATCTAGAGCAACAAACAACTACCAACATGGCAACTTTTAGTTTAGAAACAGCTGCAAAGACATTACCATTATTCACTGGTAACTACCAGGAATTAGAAAGTTTCCTAATAACATGTGAGCTCATAAACAAAACTTTATCAGACGGTGGAAAAACTGACTTATTACAGTACATTTACCATGCGAAACTAACATCTAACGTCAGAACTGCAATAGGAACCTATATAAAACCTGAAAGGTTTGAAGATTTACAAAAACTACTGAAAGAAAAATACAAAAGCAATAAGACAATTCCAGAATTACAAACAAGACTAAATATAACATATCAAGGAAAAATGTCAATTATCTCATACAAAAAAAAAAAAAATAATGACTATAATAGATAATATGAATAGCCTCGGAATTGAAGAATTAGGAAATAGTGCTACAGAAGCAGAAAAAAATGTAATAATAAGATTAAACAACAAGTTAGCTTTAGACACATTTAAGAAAGGCTTAAATGAAAATCTTAAATCAACCATATATGCAGCTAGACCAAACAATTTACAAGAAGCATCCGAACTAGCATTAGAATTAGAAAATGAACAAAAAACAAATAACAGTTCCATATTGCATGTTAGAACACAACAATCACGGTATCAACAACAATACCACACTAGATTCAACACATACACAAGACATGATAACAATCAAAATTATAACAGATCATACAATACTAACAAAAAAAATAACAATTTTAGCAACAACTTTAGAAATACTAATAACAATTTCAACAACAACAGAAATAATAATAGCAATAATAATCAATATACCACACATAGAAACAACAGATACCAAGATAATTACAATAATAATAATAATCAGAATAGAAACAACAGATTTTCAAACTATAAAACATACCAACATAATAACAATAAACACATACATACAACACAAAATGCGGGAAACGAGATGGGCCAGGGATACATGGTCATCCCGGAGAGCCAAAATTAAACATTTACAAAGTTTCCGACAACAATTCCAATTATATCAATGTAACATATAAAAACAAAAATTTAACTTTTCTTATCGACACTGGCGCCGACGTATCACTTTGTCGCATGCGTAATGAATTTATAGGCGAACAATTTAAGCCAGAAGAAAAATGTAAACTAACAGGTATCACAACAGAAGAAATAGAATCAATGGGAACAATTAGACTTAAGTTAAAAGCATCGGAAGAAACATGCGAACACACATTTCAATTGTTAAAACAAAGCTTTCCAATAGAAACAGACGGTATATTAGGAAGAGATTTTTTTAAGAAATATCTATGCAAGATAGATTATTCTTGCATAGATATTTCTTAAAAAGAAATATCTATGCAAGATAGATTATCAGTTCTGTTTTTGGCGTTGATAAGTGCGGACGCGATTTATTTTTAGCTCGCATTAACAAAAAACAAATCATACATTGTGTGAATAATTTCAAACAAAAACAAACCTGTTTTAATACAACAACAAAGTTGTCTGTAATTTTTTTTCTTTCTTTTTCTTTATTTTTTACAACGGCATATTGAATTGCTACTTTAAAAATAAAACAAAAACAATAAGGGCTAATGAGCCTCTTTAATTTAAGCAAAAAAAAATGTAGACAATATTATATTAAATAAAGACAAAAAAACTGAAAATAATTTGTGTGTAAATTCTACGCCTGTTATACGTGCGCAATCTTGTTCGTCGCTTTTGCTAAGCGATGACAATAATATAACTACAAACAAGTCGCCTTCTGAACACAGTGTTACCAACAGTAATATGGATAGAGTTAAACCCAAGACGCAAGTGGGAATGGACAGATACATTACGGTATTAAAAAGAGGTCGAAGCCCTAAATCTTCGCAGCTTGCACCAATGTCTAAGGTACATAAAGACAAGGGCTCTAATGGAATAAATTCCCATAATCGTTTTGCTATCTTAGATAGTGAAACAAGTGAACATAAAACGGCAATTAAGTCGTTCAAACCACCTCCAGTTTATTTAAGGGAGAAAAATTCGAACGACTTAATAAAAAAGTTAATTACAATTATTGGCGAGAACTCATTTTATGTAATTCCCATCAATCGTGGTAACATTGATGAGACAAAAATACAATTTATTGATGAAAGCAGTTATCGTAAAGCAGTAAACGAGTTCGAAAACTGCAAAAAGAACTTTTATACCTATCAGCTGAAGAGTAGTAAAGGTCTACAGGTAGTCATTAAAGGTGTAGATTCCAAAAAGCGGGTTTTAAAATAAAAAGTGTAGATAATCTCCGTAATCGGGAACGTGTCCCCCAACCACTATTTCGCGTTGAACTGGAACCTGGAGATATCAGATTGAAGAAAAACGAAACGCACCCCATTTACAATCTGAAATACCTGTTACACCGTAAAATAACTGTAGAGGAGCCGCATAAACGTTCAGGACCTGTCCAGTGTCTAAATTGTCAAGAATATGGTCATACTAGGGCTTACTGTAAGTTGCCTCCGGTTTGCGTTGTATGTGGCGAGCTACATTGTTCCGCCCAATGCGACAAAGCAAGGGATGACTCGAAAGTTAAAAAATGCAGCAATTGCGGTGGAAACCACACTGCTAACTACAGAGGCTGTCCAGTTTTTTCCATGGTAAGGAAAACCACTCAAAAATCAAATACTCCTGCTAAACACCCACAATATCGAGCAAATGCTCATTATCCTCAGTTAGCCCAACCAACAACACAACATGTTTCATACGCAGATATGGTTAAAACCAATCATACTGCAGTACATAAAGCGGCACCTACAACTAATTCTACTCCTAATTTGCAATCGCATCCTAAAGAACAAACACCATCTGGTAATTTCAATCGTCTCGAAGCAAGCATCGAGACATTAGTGCAGTCGATAAACAGTTTTATGATGCAAGAAATGGTTCGCATGCAATCTATGATGTTGCAGGCGGTACTTAACAAACCATGAACTGTTTAAAAATATGTTTCTGGAACGCAAACGGCTTACGCCAACACAAAAATGAACTCGAGTACTTCTTGAAGAACCAACAAATTGATGTCATGATGGTTTCAGAGACTCATTTAACAACAAATAGCTTTTTTAAAATCAATGGCTATATATTATATGACACTAAAGACCCCCGTGGCAGAGCATGTGGTGGTTCAGCAATACTAATAAGGGCTCGAATTAAACATCATTTACTGTGTGATTTTTGTGAGGACTACCTTCAAGCAACAAACATCTGTATTGAAGAATATCATCAAAACTTTGTTATTTCTTCGATTTATTCACCTCCTAGATTTCAAATATCAGAGAGTCAATATATCAACTTTTTCAAATCACTAGGTCCCTGTTTCATAGCATCAGGCGACTACAACGCTAAACATACGTTTTGGGGATCACGCCTAATAACTCCAAAAGGTCGTATTTTGTTTGATACAATTTCCAAAATGCGTCTGAATGTGATATCAAGTGGACAACCCACCTATTGGCCTACGGATCGACAAAAAATACCTGATGTTATTGATTTTGGCGTGACTAAAGGTATTTCGAGAGAAATGATTAAGGTTGAAGCGTCACTCGAATTATCCTCAGATCATTCACCCACTATTGTCTATATATGGAATCAGCAAAATATCGTGTCGCCAACAACTTGCACAAGCATTAATTGGTTGAAATATAGAAAGTATCTCAGTACTCATTGTTCGGAAAACATACCGCTAAGAACACCAGAAGATGTGGACCAGAGTCTAATTTATTTTGATCAAAATCTTAAATCAGCTGCCCAACATGCGACAGAAACCAGACAACCACCTAGATACAATCAAATTTACTTTGTAGACGTCGAGCGGCTCTTGGCTGAAAAAAGAAAAATTAGAAGAGAGTGGCAAGCACACAGATCTCCTCAACTTAAATCTAGACTTAAAGATTGCACGAAACGACTAAGACAGCTGCTAGAATCTCGAAGAGTAGCATCTCTGAAAAATTACTTGGAAGACCTCGATGCAACTGCTCAATCAGATTATTCATTATGGCGTGCATGTAGGAACCTTAAAAGACCGGTCGTACGTAAGCCTCCCTTGCGAACTTCTTGTGGAGACTGGGCAAGAAATGATACCGAAAAAGGCAATTTGTTTGTTGGACATTTGAAGAAGGTTTTCACCCCAAATGTATGTACTGATATAGCTGAGTTACCATCAGTAGAGACTAGTGCCGTAGTACCCCTAAGATTTGAATTTCGCGATATTGAAAGGGCAATAGCAGATTTAAACACCAAAAAAGCCCCTGGCGTTGATAAAACAAGTAACAAGATGTTAGTTGAGTTGCCCCGTATAGGTCGCAGAATTATTCTGTTTGTTTTTAATGCCATCTTACGTCTTGAGTACTTTCCCACAGAGTGGAAGGTCTCTTTGATAACTATGATTCCTAAACCAGGAAAAGACCACACACCGTATAGGTCGCAGAATTATTCTGTTTGTTTTTAATGCCATCTTACGTCTTGAGTACTTTCCCACAGAGTGGAAGGTCTCTTTGATAACTATGATTCCTAAACCAGGAAAAGACCACACAAAAGTAGAATCATACAGACCTATAAGCCTTTTATCAAACGTGTCAAAGTTATTTGAGAGAATATTAATAACTAAGCTGAATCCAATTCTTAGCGCGAAAGGATGCATTCCGAACCATCAATTCGGCTTCAGAAAACAACATAGTACGATCCAACAAACACACAGATTAGTAAATGTAATTAAAAAGACCTTTGAAGAAAAAAAAATACTGTTCTGCGCTCTTTATCGACGTTTCTCAAGCATTCGATAAGGTTTGGCACGAAGGCCTAATATTTAAGCTAAAGCTGAACTTGCCCGAAAACTTGTATAAGCTCTTAAAAGATTATTTAACGAATCGCAAGTTTTTATTAAAAGAAGGTGACTTTTTAAGCGCGCCACAGCTCATTGAAGCCGGAGTTCCCCAAGGTAGTATTTTGGGACCAATTTTATATTTACTGTACACATCGGATATTCCAATTAGCACCCTAGTCCACACATCAACTTTTGCAGATGACACAGCTTTTTTAAGTATTCATGAAAGTGCCCAAGAAGCATCACAACTTTTACAAGACCACATACTCAATTTGGAAAAATGGCTAGAAAAATGGAGAATAAAAGTGAATGAACAAAAATGCACTCACATAACTTTCACACCGCGCAGGGACTCATGCCCTCCTATTCGCATAAATAACCAAATGATACCACAGCTTTCAGACGTTAAATACCTGGGTATACATCTTGACCGTCGCCTTACTTGGAAAAGCCACATTGACTTCAAGTTAACACAAATGAAACTAAAAGCAGTACAACTAAATTGGCTTATTGGCAGAAACTCCACCCTGAGCTTAGATTGTAAACTTCTACTGTACAAGTCGGTCCTCAAACCAATTTGGTGTTATGGGATTCAGTTATGGGGCACTGCCTCAGCTAGCAATGTAGAAAAAATTGAAAGGCGCCAAAATAAGATTTTACGTATTATTACATCTGCTCCCTGGTATATAAAAAATTCGAACATCCACAAAGACCTAAACATGCCATCAGTTAAATCAGAAATAGCGGAACATGCAGTTACATATCTGAAGAGGCTTGAATCTCATCCAAACCCTTTGGCGCGTAACATGCTGAATGAACCTGGTTACATTCGACTAAAAAGAAGAGATACTGCTTTTCTTGGCCGTACATTAGAGGGATGACCCGCAAATGATTTCGAAATCCGTGCAACAAACATTATTTTTGTCTAGCACTGGCTAGACTTAAAAAGAATATTTTATTTTAGACTTAAGATACGAGTAATTATTGTTAGTTCAAAAATTATTGAAGATACAATAAATAAATTATGAAAAAAAAAAAAAGATAGATTATGAAACATTTACAATTGCCCTATTTATAAACAATGACACTATTGTAATTCCTATGCAAACAAAATTAATTAACTCCTCAGAAATAACAATACCACCAAGAACAGAAATCATTCAACCCATTAAATTAAACATAACAGAAGATTGCGTCATATATAACAATGAAATACAAGAAGGAATATTTTTAAGCAATTCAATCGCACCAAAAAATGGTATGACACACATAAAAATATTAAACACAACGACCGATACAGTAACTTTAAAAAATTTTAAAATACAAACTGACCCACTTTCAAACTATGACATATTATATTACACAAAAACTAAGAATAACGAACGTTTTGAAGAAATACTAAAAGAGCTAAAATTAAATGAAAAAGATGATTACGCAAACAAAACACTAATAAATATTTTTAGGAAATATCAAAATGTTTTTCAACTAGAGAATGAAAAATTAACAGTAAACAATTTTTATAAACAGAAAATCATAACCTCAGACAATACACCAGTTTACATAAAGAATTATAGACTACCACATGCACACACTGACGTAATAAATGAACAGGTTGAGACAATGCTTAATGATGACATAATAGAACCATCAGTTAGCCCATATAATGCACCACTCCTTTTAGTACCAAAGAAAAATATTGAAGACAAAAGAAAATATTAGTAACAACGAGGGCGATGAAAGATAAAATCAACGAGGCAAATAAAAGAGAAAAATTAAGAATAAATAATGAGGCAAAAAGTACGAACAAAGAAAATAAAAGAATAAAAGAAACGCGCGCAGATAAAAATAAATTGGAAAACTGTACTTCTCAGGAGCCTGATCAACTTCAAATATGGGAATGCACCTCCATTAATGATATAAAGAATATGAAGCAATTGCAATTTAATAATGTTGAAAATATAAAAGATATCGATATAATTATAAAAAAATATAGTGCACATAGGATGTGACGAAAATTCATTCGGAACTAGTTCCATGAAGAAATCACATGCCAAGGATATAAGTAATAATGAAAATAAGCTAGCAAGATTCAGTGATAAATCAGCGAAACTAGATTCGATACTGAAGAAACTGATATCTAAAATGAAGAAAGAAAATATTAAAGAATTAGCGGTACCGAACAATGATAAAATATTTAAAGAGTATACAAAAGAAGAATTAAAAGAAGCCTACAAGAAAATAAATACAAAAGATAAAAGTCCTCAACTAAAAATATTAATATACAATGCCCCAAAAAGAATAACAGATGATATTCTAATTAATTGATGAATTCCATAATACCACACACGCAGGCCACTTAGGAATTAGAAAAACGGTCATAAAACTAAAACAAAGATACATATGGAAAAACATGAACAAGATGGTCAAGAAATTTGTAATATATTGCGACAAATGTAATATAAACAAACAAACAAAACATATCAAAGAACCACTTACACAAACAAACACACCAAACAACAGTTTTGAAGTGATTTCAATTGACACCGTAGGACCCCTTCGGACCTCAAACGAGTACCGATACATACTAACCATGCAGTGTGAACTGACTAAATTTGTTATCGCGCATCCTATGTCAACCAAAGATGCTCTTACAACTGCCAAAACATTAGTTGAACAATTTATTTTAAAATACGGACAGTTTAAGGTACTTAAGTCAGATAGAGGAACTGAATTTACGAATGAGTTAATGAAAAACGTATGCTTACTGTTAGACATCAAACAAACATTTTCGGCACCCTACCACCATGAAACTTTAGGATCAATTGAAAGAAACCATAGAGTTCTAAATGAGTTTTTGTTAACATCTGCAAACAATCATGAATGGGACAAGTGGATTCCATATTTTACTTTGCGTATAATACGGCACCACATGTAGATACCGGCTATTCACCCTTTGAACTAGTTTATGGGAAATTGCCATGCTTGCCATCTGACACTCTAGAAAACACTAATAAAATTTATGACTATGACAATTATGTAAATGAATTAAAAATCAGATTACAGTTTGCTTTAAATAAAGCAAAAGAATTAATCGTTAATACAAAAGAAAACAGAACATCAAAATACAGATATGTAAATAAATTTAATCTAGAAGTAGGAGATTTAGTTTTAGTAAAAGTAGAAAATAGAAAGAAAAACCAAAGTCCATACAAAGGACCATTTAAAATAATAAGTAAAGAAGGTGTAAATACCACAATAGATTACAATGGTAAAGAAAAAACTTTACATAACAATAATCTTAAGCCATACAACACATTGTAAAATAAGTATCATTATACATATAAGATAACACAAAAAATTTATATATATAACACACTTTAAAATCATAAATACGTCATTAACCATTTATTATTATTACTATCACAATACATATATTTTATTTTACTTTATATTTATTTTACTACCTTAACATTACAATTATCTTTGAATAAATAACAATTATTTATAAATTGCTGAATTCTTAATTTTAATTTCGGATGATATATTTTCTTTCTTAATTGTGTAGCAGCAGCTGTAGCAAAAATAAGATGTGTTGCCAGATAGTTGGCCACGCTGGCTTTTAGCTCCGGCTAGGGCTCGCCGTCTTGGGCTGGTTCTTTGCCAACCAACTGGGTATTTAGCAGCTACAAAAAAATTAACTCATGCCAGCTAAATAAAATTGATAAAAAAAAGTGATGAGGCCCGAAGCAAGACTGTCACTCCCTATTTCCACACACACAACAACATATCCTTCTGGCTGGTAGTCTGCCAGGAACTATCCCTCCCTCTTGAGGTTGGAAGATAACCTCACCATGGCATCATAATAAATTAAAGGCTTTAGATGCCCCGAAATCACACTTGCAACTTTTTACCTTACTTACCGCTTGTTTGTGACCTTAAGCTTCCATACTAAATAAAAAATTAGATTTTCATAGGAATATTATAAATATAAACATTTGTAATTTTATTTAACATAAATCAAATTACGCATTATAAAATTCAAAAACAAAAATTGTTAAAAGAAATTTGAAAAAAAAATTAAATAAAAAACAATATTATTTTCTTTTTAATTATAGGGCAAAGATTTTAAATGAACTTTACATGTTTTTTTTTTTTTGAAAGAAGAAATTTAATGGCGATTTAAAATGTAAGAAATAAATTAATTTAAGATGGCGGCTTTCTTAATTTCTATTGCAGGATCCCGGATTTTACTTCATCGGCTATAGCGGCTCTATAGGAATGCCGGTACGTTCGTCCTTTTTGTCACTTGTTTATAGGTACGTACTCACAACACTCATTACTGTATTCAATATATATTTAACTTTCTATAACTTCTCTTTTCAGGTTAAGGAAGACACTTTTACTACGGGCTAATAACCCCTACCGCGAAGACGAAATATCAGGCCTGAGCTCAACCCTACGAATCGCGCACTCTCGGGCCGAATTTCCCGGAGGACTGGCTTGCTATTTAACGTAAGTTTAATTCTGTATTCCCTAACGCTAATAAAAAGATAAAGAAAAATATATATATATGTTTTTTTTGTTTGTTAGGTTCGAGGTCGTCAGTGGTAGGTCAAAAGTCTGTGGCAAAATACCTGGCCGGGTGACGATATAATCTGCTGGGGGGGATGAAATCTAACCAATGTCCCTCGTTGGATGTGACGGGCGATGTGTGGCTGGTTGGTGACTTTTTATAAATTAACTTTAATTATTCTTTAAATTGTGCATTCACTTTCTAGTTTGGCAAGTTTTAACTTTTCAATTTTAAGGTTTTACTTTTTTAGTTTTTAAGTTTTCATATTTAAATTTTTAACCTTTTTAGATCTTAAATTTTATCTTTTTAGTTTTTAACTTTTTATATTTAAGTTTTTTAAATTTAAGTCTTTAACTTTTTATATTTAAGTTTTTAACTTTAAGTCTTTAACTTTATATGTTTAAGTTTTTAACTTTTTTAGATTTAAGTTTTTAAGTTTAAGCTTTTAACTTTTTATCTTAAATATTTTATTTATTAAATAAATTTGAGTTTCTCTAAACTCTTTAAATTTTACACTTTTATTTGGTTGCATCAAAAAAAAGGTAAGTTTTCTACACTTCACTTTTTTCACTCTTAGCACAATTAATTTTTTTGGCAGCCACCTGTCACACCTTACCACCTTCTTGTCCTCAGGAAAAAGAGGCCGACATTTTCTTGTCTTCTTTTCAAGAAGCCTCGGTCACGCCACTTTTATTTTTCCATCAAAAAAAACCCTCCCGCTATTTTTATTTCAGCAATTTTAATTTGCCTGCTACAGGTTTTTTGTTTTTGTTTACGTTTTTTTTTTTGTATTGACTATTATAGCCATCCTCTTTTTGCAGCTGATTGCACTGCATTACCCATATAAAATTAAATAATGCACAGGGTGCACACGACAAACCCAACCATTCCTTGGATCCATCAGTGGATCCAGGATGGGAGGGAAAATTTAGCTATTAATATTTGTTTTCAGTTACTTCAAAAACAAAAAACGGAAACAAAAAACGTCAAAACAAAATAAACATTCTGGTAGCACCTTCCCTGTACCAAAAAAAAAATTGAGCTGGCAACTCACTTTCGTTAAATATTTAACAACTGTTATGAATGAACGAAAATGGCAAAAGAAAAAATGAAAAATACTACGCGTTAGTATACACACATAGAACATAAACATGAAGCTGCAATTGAGTGAAAAAGGTAAGAATTTCTTTTTTTTATTTGAATAAAAATTAAATGTAATATTATTTATTTATTTACTAAATATTATTTAATAAAACTTTTAACATTCTTTTTATTTCAGATTGGTATGATTATGTGGCGTAAAGGTAAGTAACAAAAAAAATAAGAATTTGCAAAATTACTAATTTAATTGTATTTTCAGCACACTACTGGCGACAGCGGCTGGCGACCATCGGGCGGAATTTTCACGCCATCTTTTCGGGACGAAATCACTGGTAAGTGGAAGAAAATAAAAGTTGGTTATTACCAACCTATAATATAAAATTTTTTTTTTTTACAGAATGAAGATGGCGGCGCCTAGCTGAAAAACTAAAAAGGTCATTTCCTTTTCGACGGCGACTTTCATCAAACCACACGGTAAGTAAATTTATTGGAAATGTATTTAGTATTTATGTGTTCATATAAATTGATTTTATATTGTTTCTTCCACAGCATTTTCATCCCTTGGCTACGGACAACCGGCTGTGGGCTCGTGAACCCCGAAGGCATCCGGATAACCAAGGTAAGTGAGCACCAAATATCATTATGAAAATTTTTGAGTGAAAGAAATTAAGTGAAAATTTTTGAGTGAAATAAATTAAGTGAAAAGTGATAAAAAAAATATTTAGTACCGTAACGTAACGTTACGCTGCGTAAAAACATCAAATTGCTGTGTACAAAAAAAAAATAAAAAATAAAAAGAAACAAAATAAAAATTTATGCAAACTAAGCATACAGTGACCATCACAAAAGTTTGATGTACTATACAGTGTGTTCAAAAATTATTCGGACAACAGAAAACTAATTTTATTAAAGTTATTTAAAATGAAAAATTTTTTTATTTAAAATGTTAAATAAATAACAGAGTGAGTGCCATATTGCAAAAAAAAAATTTAAAATAAAAACTCAAAATTTTTCTACAGTGGCGGGCAAAATTTATATGATTTAAAATTCATAGTTTTTTTTTATGAAATTAATTAAAATTTTTTAAAAATTGAAATTTTAATTAGAAACTAATAATTGTTTTTCTTTCCTTTCAGGTTGAGAAAATTTATTAACGGCCGACGGAGGACCAATTACTATTGGCCAGCGGGTTTTTAAATTAGGTAAGTCCTTTTTCTGTAATGACCTAACAAACAACCCTTTTCGGCTAAGCTGGGAGGTAGAAACGCAGGGACTAAAACCACCAAAGACTCCAGGGCTATCGCCTTGGAACTTTGACGAGAAGTACCCCCTGACATTTCTCCTGTACTAGAAAATATAAAAGCCTAGCAAAAATAAAAAAAAAAACAAAAAAAATTATTTTTTTAAAATCTTCTAAAATGTTCTAAAGGCAGTAGGTAATACAATTAGTTACTAATACTTCATACATTGCCTTGAAATCATTTTTTTTTTTATGTGAAAGAGATTTCATTTACCAAGATTTCTATGAAATAAAAATTTTTCTCCTCTACAGGTAAAGAAAATCCAAGAGTACCAAGGACTGGGAGAAAACTAAAATCGAAGCTATTGAATGGCACCTCTACAAAAAAATTCATGCGTGTGAGGCACCCCAAAAAAAAAGGTAATTCAACAAAATTATAATGCTAATACATATCTACTGACAGAAATATGAGACTCAAACTAATATACAAAAGCTAAATCATTATACTAAAGTCCTTTTGTTTCTTACAGGTATTTTATTCAGCTATTGCAACCAAATAAAATATAAGACGACAATTCAACAAATGAATCACCAGCCGGTTCAACATTTCTTAAGGTAAGTGATAGGATTTAAGGTATTTTTAAAAACAATATTACCCACATACATATATTATTTACATACATAAATGGGTACCTATACATTTTTAGCGTAGTTTTTAATATATTTTCTGGAAGGATCTGTGTAGCTAACTATTTATAAAGTCCTTATTCAACGCTTTCAGGACGTACGTGAGTCACTGATCTTTCCATCAGTCAAAATCACGCTGCCACAATGACTGATCAATGTTTGCTTGCACTCGTTGATAAATGAATATTTTATTTTCGCTCAACACGCTGTAATATCGGACTCAGAAAGATGTTACTGTTCTAGGTGATTAACAACCACTAGCTTCTTAATGGCAAAGTTCCGATAGGGCGAAAATGTGGATGCACTTTTGGAGCAGTAACGGTTACACATGTAACCAGCTTAGAAATGTAAGTTTTTGTTGAGCTAAACAAATATTCAGTCATTGTGAACAGCTATGATTCTGCCGATAGGTAAGACATGACCCATCGTACCCCTTCCGGCCTCGTCTAAGAATTTATGCTACACAAATATCCCCTATCAGAAAAATAGTTCAGTAAAATTTAAAAAGTTTATAAATTACTATGTATGTGAAACAAGTGAGGTAGAAATAGAGTTATTTTTACTAATAGGGCTATAAACGGTTTTTGCGAAATTCTGATTTATTGTTTCAAATCTTTCCCGTGGAATACTCCCAAAGACTTTCCTTGAAGATCTTCGACTTCATATAGGCTTTTCCCGACAGGCTTGACGATACGACACTTAAGAAATTTTCGCGCGAGCTTAGCATTGAAACCGCTTTTAAAATCGCTTTGTTGGAAGTTTCTGCGATAAACTTCCTGTCCCGGAATAAATTTTACTACACGGCAACGAGTATTGTAGCTCTTTTCATTTCGTACATATGCTTTGTGCAATGTCTCCCGCAACTTTTGCCGTATTAGTGCCATTTTTTCTGATTTGGACACGATGCCCAGGTCAGGATCACTTAAACTTTTTAGCTTCCTGGCTAATTCATAAAAACTGCCATGACCAATCATATTCATACCGAAAAGAGCGAAATATGGAGTAACACCTATAGACGTTTGCACTGACGATCTTAAAGAGAATTCAATTTCAGACAAATGCTTGTCCCACTCTGAATGATCGTCTTGTAGAAATGAGCGCACTGCTGCCAAAATCGATTGGTTCACGCGCTCAGACGCGTTCGCCTGGGGCGAGTGTATCGCAGTTCGAATATGATTAATACCGAAGTTCTTCACTAAGTCAGCAAACTCTTTACTTACGAATTGTTTACCATTATCTGAGACAATTGTCTCCGGAGTACCGAACTTGTGAAACACTTCAGCTACTAAAAATTTTATTACACTTCGCGTGTTAGCTTTCGGTAAAGCTTTGAGTAGTACAAACTTGGTTAGATGGTCGAGGACAATAAATATGAAACAATTCCCGTTTTTCGAACGCGGGTATGGACCAAGAAAATCTATAAAAATCCGTTGGAATGGTCGTTCGCTGATGGATTCAGCACCCATAGGTGGACGTAAAGTGATATTCGCGGGTTTCGATTCTTTACAAATCTCGCAGCTAGCTACGAAATCGCGGACTTGGGTATTTAGATTTGGCCAGTAGAAAAATTCTTTGACCCTGCGTATAGTCTTTCCAACGCCTCCGTGACTAGCTTGCGGTGCGTTGTGCGACTTGTCTATAATGGTTTTGGTCAATTCATGAGGTACCCATAGTTTCCATGAGAAATCCTCATTCAAGACCAAACCATCATAAGGCCGTACTCTCTTATAGACAAAGCCATCAATTACTTTTAAGTCAGGCAACCGTTCAGAATTAGCCTCTATTGTAGAAACTAGTTCTAAATAATCGCTGGACTTAAAAGCACTTGAGCTAAGATCGACCAGTCCTTCTACATCTGCCGAGACTTCTTCCATTTCATAGCGCGATAGGGTATCGGGTACTACATTTTGTTTCCCCTGCCTATGCTCTATCGTGAAATCATAAGATTGCAGATGTAGACTCCACCGAGCTAAACGGCCACTTAAGTCTTTATGTGACATAAGCCATTTAAGACTGCTGTGGTCGGTTATCACGGAGAAGGGCATAAGCTCTATATAGGGTCTAAACTTCTTAATCGCCAAGACCACTGCAAGACACTCACGCTCAGTGACAGAGTAATTTTTCTGCGCCGGTGTCAACTTATGGGAGAAATAGGCAATTGGATGCTCTCCTTCAGAATCATCTTTCTGAAATAGAACAGCTCCAATGCCTACATCTGACGCATCACACTGGACGTAAAAATGTCTTGCGAAGTCCGGGTGATTAAGCAGTGGGCTCGAAATCAGAGCACTCTTGAGCCGATCAAATGCGACCTTAGCTTCATCTGAAAACTTGAATTGCTTACCCTTTTTTTAGCGTTTCAAAGATTGGAGCTGCAATGGTGGCATAGTCTGGTATAAATTTTCTATACCAGCCTGTTGCCCCCATGAAACTCCGCACTTGTTTCGCTGTTTTGGGATAAGCAAAACGAGTGATCGTTTCCACTTTAGCCGGATCAGGTTTTAATTTGCCTCCGCCTACAATGTATCCCAGATACCTTAACTCTTTGAAACAGAATTTAGATTTCGCTACATTGATGGTCAGGCCTGCTACTGTTAGACTTTTAGCTACTCGTGCCAACAACTCCAAGTGCGTTGCAAAGTCTGGAGAAACTATCAAGAGATCATCTAAGTAGACAAAAACTCTTTCACGAAGCGCCGCGGGGATCACCTTATCCATTAAGCGGCATAACCTTTGGGCTGCATTGCACAACCCAAAAGGCATGACCGTAAAATGATAAAGTGGTCGCCCTGGTACAGTGAAAGCAGTTTTTTCTCTACTAGATGGATCTAGTGGAATCTGCCAGAATGCATCTTTAAGATCGACACTAGAAATAAAAATCGTGTCTCCCAGGCGACTTAACAAACCCTCTATGTGTGGCAGAGGATAGGCATCCTTGACCGTTAGTGCATTGAGTTTACGAGCGTCCAAGCACAACCGATTCTTTTCGCCCTTACGGACCAAAGTAACCGGATGGCTCCATGGACTCTCGCTTACTTTAATGACACCAAGATCAAGCATCCTATCAAGCTCTGCAAACATAAGTTTTTGCACCGCCGGAGAGACAGGATAGTGACGATCTTTCACTGGGGTTGCGTCACGAGTATCTATCGAATGTGTCTCTAAATGTGTTTTTCCTAGACCTTTTCTTGTGTAGCAGGGGAACATCGATATAACTAAATCCAATTCCTGTCGCTGTTCAGCACTCAAAGAATGAGTTACGACATCTGGGGTATTATCTGCCTCCGTGCAGAGACTTATACCATTTGTAGTGAGACTATCAACGTTGGCAAATAATTTAAAAACCTTCATTAAGTCGATACCCAAGAATAACTCCCGATTTAGAGTAGGCACTAAAAAGAAACTTATGGCCTGCGTTGTTTGACCGAACTCTACCTCTGCTCGAACACGACCCACGATGTGGTGTCCTGTACCATCAGCTGTCTTAATTATTGTGAAAAAATCATGGATTTTCAGTCCAGCTTTTTCCACAAACTCAAGACAGTTGCGGCCAAGGCACGACACCGTAGCGCCGCTGTCAAGCAGACCCTCGATTTCGTAGCCCCCTAAGTTTATGCGGGTATAGAGACGTGAGTCTTTACCCTCATAAAGGGAAGCTAACGAGATTTCGCGCCTTAAACGTTTTCGGACTTTATATGGTCCTCGCGCTTTCCGAATCCGACTCGTCACGTTACCGAAAATTCTTAGCTTAGCCTCCTTATATTCCTTAATACGAATATGAAGAGGCTTAAGCTCCCTAAGCTTAAGTTCACTACCCCCTTCTGTTGCTAACTTTGTATTTTTTAAAATCTTAATTCTAGTTGAACCTAAATCTATTCCCTGACTCGAAACTGGGTGTCCCGCGACCTTGCAATTCCAGCAGGTGTAGCTGTTGGTCGACCGAATAGCGTCTACCTCAAAATCGACCAAGTCTAGCTTATCCTCAGGGTAAGAGATTTCATTCACCCTTTGAGTGTAGTTTGGGCGCTGCTGGTACAGCTGACGTTGGCTAGCAAGTAGGTTTTCAGCCCTTCTCACCTCGCGACAAAATTGCGACAAAGTTCTTACCGTGACTGAGAACAACATCTGGGCTAAAGCTGGTTTTAAATTTCCCCTCATTATTTCAACCAATTGACTTTCATCGTAAGGGTTCTCCTGCTGGTTACGGAGCCTTATCACCGCGTTGTAAAAGTCTTCGAAAGCCTCCTGCGACAATTGCCGGCGGTTCAAAATTTGCATTTGTACCTGGTACTCTTTTTCAAAACGGCGATATTGAGCCAGGAGAGCTTTTTCCAATTCTTCCCAGGTGTTTAGGTGTACAATCTTACGGTAATCCCAGTACCAGTCTAGGGCAGGACCGTCCAACAAAAGGTGAAAACTTCGTAAGATCTCACTATCAGAGCAATTGTAGTCCCTTCTCAGGGCTCCTACGCGAAAAATAAATTCTTGCACATTCATCGATTTAGTCGTGCCATCGAACTTCACTCCCCATTTGGCAAGCTTAAATTTATCTAACGGCTCGTATTGATTTGGCACCGACATGGCGAGATAGTTAGGTTGTTGCGGCTGGTAAGCTGGTACAGACCAAACATCCTGTGGATAGCTTGGCTGGGAGTTACCTGCTTGGTTAAAATCGAAAATGTTTGCCCTACTTTGATGAGATAAAGGCAATCCTTGCTGTGGCTGGTTTTGCATTGGTTGCTGATTAAAAGGCAACATATTAGGCTGCAACAATGCATACTGTTGTTGCTGGTATGGCGCTTGTACTTGCTGTTGTTGTTGTGAAATGTTTGGCTGTACTAAAACTGGCTGTTGCTGATATAGCGTTTGATTTTGTTCTGGCTGCTGATTAGCCATTAAGTGATTTTGCGATGATACTGGTTGCGGTTGATTTTGATACCCTGTGGATAATCGTTGTGGCTGTTGAATATTAGGCAAACTATTTGGATGCGGTAAAACAGACGATAAAACTTGAAAATTTTCGCCAGCACGCACATACTGCGGTGCTGGAACTAATGGTGGAAGTGGTGGATGCGATTGTTGCACAGGTAAAGGCACATTTGGTGGTGGTTGTTGTATACCAACAGACGGCTGAGGCAAACCCGAGCCCCTGCTACTTACTGATGGTTCTGAAACTGTATCTTGAACTTGCTGAGGAGGTGGATTCGTGGCAGCCTGAGGCATCATGGCTTGCTTAATTTCTTGTAAGGCTTGTTGTATTTTGCCGCTAACTTCCCGCATGAGGCGTGCTTGGCATAGGCCTACCGATGCCTCCACTAACTGCTGTATACTAGCCACATCTAAAGGTCCGGTGTTAGGAATATTCATATTGCCTTCGCGTGCCTCTCGGCGTATATTTTGAGCTGTAATACTCAAAAATGAGGGCGATACCACTGTATGGTCGGCACTATCACTGCTAATCGAAAAATTTGGTGAGTCCGGTGTTGCAAAAACTGGATTACTCACTGTGGTAAATGTTGCTGTTGTGGTTGTAGTTGTTGTTGCAGTCGAGCTGCCCGACGGATTAGCTTGAGTCGGTACGGTTGATGTGGCAGACGCACTCGTGCCACCAACAGCACCAGCGCTGGTCGCATTTTCGTCAGACAACATTTTGCTGGCTCGACGGGTTAATACCATCAAGAGAAAAAAAAACGATTCAACAATAAAAATAAAAATATTATGAAAAACAAACAATTCCACTAAGGGGTACTGCTTTATAAAATGTAAAAATAAAAAAAAATAAAAATGCCTAAAGCAAACGAAAACTTAAGGCAAATTCAAAGAGCCTAAATTATGGAAAATATATATATATATATATATATATATATATATATATATATACATATATATATATCGTACCCCTTCCGGCCTCGTCTAAGAATTTATGCTACACAAATATCCCCTATCAGTAAAATTTAAAAAGTTTATAAATTACTATGTATGTGAAACAAGTGAGGTAGAAATAGAGTTATTTTTACTAATAGGGCTATAAACGGTTTTTGCGAAATTCTGATTTATTGTTTCAAATCTTTCCCGTGGAATACTCCCAAAGACTTTCCTTGAAGATCTTCGACTTCATATAGGCTTTTCCCGACAGGCTTGACGATACGACACTTAAGAAATTTTCGCGCGAGCTTAGCATTGAAACCGCTTTTAAAATCGCTTTGTTGGAAGTTTCTGCGATAAACTTCCTGTCCCGGAATAAATTTTACTACACGGCAACGAGTGTTGTAGCTCTTTTCATTTCGTACATATGCTTTGTGCAATGTCTCCCGCAACTTTTGCCGTATTAGTGCCATTTTTTCTGATTTGGACACGATGCCCAGGTCAGGATCACTTAAACTTTTTAGCTTCCTGGCTAATTCATAAAAACTGCCATGACCAATCATATTCATACCGAAAAGAGCGAAATATGGAGTAACACCTATAGACGTTTGCACTGACGATCTTAAAGAGAATTCAATTTCAGGCAAATGCTTGTCCCACTCTGAATGATCGTCTTGTAGAAATGATCGCACTGCTGCCAAAATCGATTGGTTCACGCGCTCAGACGCGTTCGCCTGGGGCGAGTGTATCGCAGTTCGAATATGATTAATACCGAAGTTCTTCACTAAGTCAGCAAACTCTTTACTTACGAATTGTTTACCATTATCTGAGACAATTGTCTCCGGAGTACCGAACTTGTGAAACACTTCAGCTACTAAAAATTTTATTACACTTCGCGTGTTAGCTTTCGGTAAAGCTTTGAGTAGTACAAACTTGGTTAGATGGTCGAGGACAATAAATATGAAACAATTCCCGTTTTTCGAACGCGGGTATGGACCAAGAAAATCTATAAAAATCCGTTGGAATGGTCGTTCGCTGATGGATTCAGCACCCATAGGTGGACGTAAAGTGATATTCGCGGGTTTCGATTCTTTACAAATCTCGCAGCTAGCTACGAAATCGCGGACTTGGGTATTTAGATTTGGCCAGTAGAAAAATTCTTTGACCCTGCGTATAGTCTTTCCAACGCCTCCGTGACTAGCTTGCGGTGCGTTGTGCGACTTGTCTATAATGGTTTTGGTCAATTCATGAGGTACCCATAGTTTCCATGAGAAATCCTCATTCAAGACCAAACCATCATAAGGCCGTACTCTCTTATAGACAAAGCCATCAATTACTTTTAAGTCAGGCAACCGTTCAGAATTAGCCTCTATTGTAGAAACTAGTTCTAAATAATCGCTGGACTTAAAAGCACTTGAGCTAAGATCGACCAGTCCTTCTACATCTGCCGAGACTTCTTCCATTTCATAGCGCGATAGGGTATCGGGTACTACATTTTGTTTCCCCTGCCTATGCTCTATCGTGAAATCATAAGATTGCAGATGTAGACTCCACCGAGCTAAACGGCCACTTAAGTCTTTATGTGACATAAGCCATTTAAGACTGCTGTGGTCGGTTATCACGGAGAAGGGCATAAGCTCTATATAGGGTCTAAACTTCTTAATCGCCAAGACCACTGCAAGACACTCACGCTCAGTGACAGAGTAATTTTTCTGCGCCGGTGTCAACTTATGGGAGAAATAGGCAATTGGATGCTCTCCTTCAGAATCATCTTTCTGAAATAGAACAGCTCCAATGCCTACATCTGACGCATCACACTGGACGTAAAAATGTCTTGCGAAGTCCGGGTGATTAAGCAGTGGGCTCGAAATCAGAGCACTCTTGAGCCGATCAAATGCGACCTTAGCTTCATCTGAAAACTTGAATTGCTTACCCTTTTTTTAGCGTTTCAAAGATTGGAGCTGCAATGGTGGCATAGTCTGGTATAAATTTTCTATACCAGCCTGTTGCCCCCATGAAACTCCGCACTTGTTTCGCTGTTTTGGGATAAGCAAAACGAGTGATCGTTTCCACTTTAGCCGGATCAGGTTTTAATTTGCCTCCGCCTACAATGTATCCCAGATACCTTAACTCTTTGAAACAGAATTTAGATTTCGCTACATTGATGGTCAGGCCTGCTACTGTTAGACTTTTAGCTACTCGTGCCAACAACTCCAAGTGCGTTGCAAAGTCTGGAGAAACTATCAAGAGATCATCTAAGTAGACAAAAACTCTTTCACGAAGCGCCGCGGGGATCACCTTATCCATTAAGCGGCATAACCTTTGGGCTGCATTGCACAACCCAAAAGGCATGACCGTAAAATGATAAAGTGGTCGCCCTGGTACAGTGAAAGCAGTTTTTTCTCTACTAGATGGATCTAGTGGAATCTGCCAGAATGCATCTTTAAGATCGACACTAGAAATAAAAATCGTGTCACCCAGGCGACTTAACAAACCCTCTATGTGTGGCAGAGGATAGGCATCCTTGACCGTTAGTGCATTGAGTTTACGAGCGTCCAAGCACAACCGATTCTTTTCGCCCTTACGGACCAAAGTAACCGGATGGCTCCATGGACTCTCGCTTACTTCAATGACACCAAGATCAAGCATCCTATCAAGCTCTGCAAACATAAGTTTTTGCACCGCCGGAGAGACAGGATAGTGACGATCTTTCACTGGGGTTGCGTCACGAGTATCTATCGAATGTGTCTCTAAATGTGTTTTTCCTAGACCTTTTCTTGTGTAGCAGGGGAACATCGATATAACTAAATCCAATTCCTGTCGCTGTTCAGCACTCAAAGAATGAGTTACGACATCTGGGGTATTATCTGCCTCCGTGCAGAGACTTATACCATTTGTAGTGAGACTATCAACGTTGGCAAATAATTTAAAAACCTTCATTAAGTCGATACCCAAGAATAACTCCCGATTTAGAGTAGGCACTAAATAGAAACTTATGGCCTGCGTTGTTTGACCGAACTCTACCTCTGCTCGAACACGACCCACGATGTGGTGTCCTGTACCATCAGCTGTCTTAATTATTGTGAAAAAATCATGGATTTTCAGTCCAGCTTTTTCCACAAACTCAAGACAGTTGCGGCCAAGGCACGACACCGTAGCGCCGCTGTCAAGCAGACCCTCGATTTCGTAGCCCCCTAAGTTTATGCGGGTATAGAGACGTGAGTCTTTACCCTCATAAAGGGAAGCTAACGAGATTTCGCGCCTTAAACGTTTTCGGACTTTATATCGTCCTCGCGCTTTCCGAATCCGACTCGTCACGTTACCGAAAATTCTTAGCTTAGCCTCCTTATATTCCTTAATACGAATATGAAGAGGCTTAAGCTCCCTAAGCTTAAGTTCACTACCCCCTTCTGTTGCTAACTTTGTATTTTTTAAAATCTTAATTCTAGTTGAACCTAAATCTATTCCCTGACTCGAAACTGGGTGTCCCGCGACCTTGCAATTCCAGCAGGTGTAGCTGTTGGTCGACCGAATAGCGTCTACCTCAAAATCGACCAAGTCTAGCTTATCCTCAGGGTAAGAGATTTCATTCACCCTTTGAGTGTAGTTTGGGCGCTGCTGGTACAGCTGACGTTGGCTAGCAAGTAGGTTTTCAGCCCTTCTCACCTCGCGACAAAATTGCGACAAAGTTCTTACCGTGACTGAGAACAACATCTGGGCTAAAGCTGGTTTTAAATTTCCCCTCATTATTTCAACCAATTGACTTTCATCGTAAGGGTTCTCCTGCTGGTTACGGAGCCTTATCACCGCGTTGTAAAAGTCTTCGAAAGCCTCCTGCGGCAATTGCCGGCGGTTCAAAATTTGCATTTGTACCTGGTACTCTTTTTCAAAACGGCGATATTGAGCCAGGAGAGCTTTTTCCAATTCTTCCCAGGTGTTTAGGTGTACAATCTTACGGTAATCCCAGTACCAGTCTAGGGCAGGACCGTCCAACAAAAGGTGAAAACTTCGTAAGATCTCACTATCAGAGCAATTGTAGTCCCTTCTCAGGGCTCCTACGCGAAAAATAAATTCTTGCACATTCATCGATTTAGTCGTGCCATCGAACTTCACTCCCCATTTGGCAAGCTTAAATTTATCTAACGGCTCGTATTGATTTGGCACCGACATGGAGATAGTTAGGTTGTTGCGGCTGGTAAGCTGGTACAGACCAAACATCCTGTGGATAGCTTGGCTGGGAGTTACCTGCTTGGTTAAAATCGAAAATGTTTGCCCTACTTTGATGAGATAAAGGCAATCCTTGCTGTGGCTGGTTTTGCATTGGTTGCTGATTAAAAGGCAACATATTAGGCTGCAACAATGCATACTGTTGTTGCTGGTATGGCGCTTGTACTTGCTGTTGTTGTTGTGAAATGTTTGGCTGTACTAAAACTGGCTGTTGCTGATATAGCGTTTGATTTTGTTCTGGCTGCTGATTAGCCATTAAGTGATTTTGCGATGATACTGGTTGCGGTTGATTTTGATACCCTGTGGATAATCGTTGTGGCTGTTGAATATTAGGCAAACTATTTGGATGCGGTAAAACAGACGATAAAACTTGAAAATTTTCGCCAGCACGCACATACTGCGGTGCTGGAACTAATGGTGGAAGTGGTGGATGCGATTGTTGCACAGGTAAAGGCACATTTGGTGGTGGTTGTTGTATACCAACAGACGGCTGAGGCAAACCCGAGCCCCTGCTACTTACTGATGGTTCTGAAACTGTATCTTGAACTTGCTGAGGAGGTGGATTCGTGGCAGCCTGAGGCATCATGGCTTGCTTAATTTCTTGTAAGGCTTGTTGTATTTTGCCGCTAACTTCCCGCATGAGGCGTGCTTGGCATAGGCCTACCGATGCCTCCACTAACTGCTGTATACTAGCCACATCTAAAGGTCCGGTGTTAGGAATATTCATATTGCCTTCGCGTGCCTCTCGGCGTATATTTTGAGCTGTAATACTCAAAAATGAGGGCGATACCACTGTATGGTCGGCACTATCACTGCTAATCGAAAAATTTGGTGAGTCCGGTGTTGCAAAAACTGGATTACTCACTGTGGTAAATGTTGCTGTTGTGGTTGTAGTTGTTGTTGCAGTCGAGCTGCCCGACGGATTAGCTTGAGTCGGTACGGTTGATGTGGCAGACGCACTCGTGCCACCAACAGCACCAGCGCTGGTCGCATTTTCGTCAGACAACATTTTGCTGGCTCGACGGGTTAATACCATCAAGAGAAAAAAAACGATTCAACAATAAAAATAAAAATATTATGAAAAACAAACAATTCCACTAAGGGGTACTGCTTTATAAAATGTAAAAATAAAAAAAAATAAAAATGCCTAAAGCAAACGAAAACTTAAGGCAAATTCAAAGAGCCTAAATTATGGAAAATATATATATATATATATATATATATATATATATATATATATATATATATATATATATATATATATATATATAAAAATGAAAAAGTATGAAAAATAAAAAGAATTTACCTAAGGCCAATAAGGGTGAACTTATAGAAAAATTCCAAGTGCCTAAAGTAAAAGGTATAAAAATAAAAAGTAACAAAAAAAACGAAACTGATTCAAAGAAATCGTTTTCTACTAATAGAAAAATATAAATATGCCTAGAGCAAATGAAAAACTTAAGGCAAATAAAAAATAAAATATGCCTATATTAAATAAAAAATAAGAAAATATGCCCAAAGACCATAAAATATACCTTAAGCAAATAAAAACTGAAAGCAAATCCAGAAACTTGAGGTAAATTAAAACAAAAAATCCAAAAATAATGAAATAGTTTAATAAAAAGGCAAATGAAAAATAAACGAAATAGATAAAATCGATGTTAAAGATATCTATAATAATATTCCTAATAGAAGATGAAAACAAAACAAAACTTTCCTAATTCTTTTCCAAATTAGAAAAATCTAAAAAAACAAGATTGATTATAAACTAATCGGCAGTATTGCGGGTAAAGTAAAAAGTTGCAAGGTACGTATTCATTTGTGATATACTTTGTGTATGTGTGTAATTTTAAAATAAAATTTTTACTATTTTTCAGGAAGACGACTCCAAAAAGACAACAAAAAGAAAAAACGTTAGTAGAAATAGTGGTGATAGCAATCATCAGAATGCAGATTTGGTGCTGCAACGATTCAATTAAGACAATGGTCTCCTATTGAACAGACAAGCATTAACAGCTTCTGATGCTGGTTTCTCAATTGAATATGGAATTCAAAAAGGTAATTATATAGTTTAATTTGACCACTATTCTTTGGGTTATTGTTCCTTGGAATTTAACAAAATGTGGTCTAAAACATTACCCTTCAGCCTGAGCAATTAAAACTCTATTCTAACATCTCGTTTGATGTTTAACTTTTCGAAGCCTCAGGTTGATGGAAAATGATTTAGACTTCTAAATCTACAAACCCTTATGACCATACCACACACGCCATATGTCGCAACGCGAACCTAGGTACCAAGCCTTGGGTTTCGGGACTTACATATGTGTGAGTGGAATGTGCCATAAGGCTTTGGCAGATTCGCCCAAAACAAAAAAAATTAATAATTTTCAACGTTAGCACGCGTCGCTTAGTAAGGGACTCTTAAATAACCTTATTGTCATACGCGTACAACAAAAGCAAAAAAAATTTTAAAAACGGAATTGCGTCTCCTTGGACTTGCTTCGGGCCCCACGTTGGGCGCCATTTTTGTAGCAGCAGCTGTAGCAAAAATAAGATGTGTTGCCAGATAGTTGGCCACGCTGGCATGCTGGCTTTTAGCTCCGGCTAGGGCTCGCCGTCTTGGGCTGGTTCTTTGCCAACCAACTGGGTATTTAGCAGCTACAAAAAAATTAACTCATGCCAGCTAAATAAAATTGATAAAAAAAGTGATGAGGCCCGAAGCAAGACTGTCACTCCCTATTTCCACACACACAACAACATATCCTTCTGGCTGGTAGTCTGCCAGGAACTATCCCTCCGTCTTGAGGTTGGAAGATAACCTCACCATGGCATCATAATAAATTAAAGGCTTTAGATGCCCCGAAATCACACGTGCAACTTTTAACCTTACTTACCGCTTGTTTGTGACCTTAAGCTTCCATACTAAATAAAAAATTAGATTTTCATAGGAATATTATAAATATAAACATTTGTAATTTTATTTAACATAAATCAAATTACGCATTATAAAATTCAAAAACAAAAATTGTTAAAAGAAATTTGAAAAAAAAAAAATTAAATAAAAAACAATATTATTTTCTTTTTAATTATAGGGCAAAGATTTTAAATGAACTTTACATGTTTTTTTTTTTTTTGAAAGAAGAAATTTAATGGCGATTTAAAATGTAAGAAATAAATTAATTTAAGATGGCGGCTTTCTTAATTTCTTTTGCAGGATCCCGGATTTTACTTCATCGGCTATAGCGGCTCTATAGGAATGCCGGTACGTTCGTCCTTTTTGTCACTTGTTTATAGGTACGTACTCACAACACTCATTACTGTATTCAATATATATTTAACTTTCTATAACTTCTCTTTTCAGGTTAAGGAAGACACTTTTACTACGGGCTAATAACCCCTACCGCGAAGACGAAATATCAGGCCTGAGCTCAACCCTACGAAACGCGCACTCTCGGGCCGAATTTCCCGGAGGACTGGCTTGCTATTTAACGTAAGTTTAACTCTGTATTCCCTAACGCTAATAAAAAGATAAAGAAAAATATATATATGTTTTTTTTTTTGTTTGTTAGGTTCGAGGTCGTCAGTGGTAGGTCAAAAGTCTGTGGCAAAATACCTGGCCGGGTGACGATATAATCTGCTGGGGGGGATGAAATCTAACCAATGTCCCTCGTTGGATGTGACGGGCGATGTGTGGCTGGTTGGTGACTTTTTATAAATTAACTTTAATTATTCTTTAAATTGTGCATTCACTTTCTAGTTTGGCAAGTTTTAACTTTTCAATTTTAAGGTTTTACTTTTTTAGTTTTTAAGTTTTCATATTTAAATTTTTAACCTTTTTAGATCTTAAGTTTTATCTTTTTAGTTTTTAACTTTTTATATTTAAGTTTTTTAAATTTAAGTCTTTAACTTTTTATATTTAAGTTTTTAACTTTAAGTCTTTAACTTTATATGTTTAAGTTTTTAACTTTTTTAGATTTAAGTTTTTAAGTTTAAGTTTTTAACTTTTTATCTTAAATATTTTATTTATTAAATAAATTTGAGTTTCTCTAAACTCTTTAAATTTTACACTTTTATTTGGTTGCATCAAAAAAAAAGGTAAGTTTCCTACACTTCACTTTTTCACTCTTAGCACAATTAATTTTTTTGGCAGCCACCTGTCACACCTTACCACCTTCTTGTCCTCAGGAAAAAGAGGCCGACATTTTCTTGTCTTCTTTTCAAGAAGCCTCGGTCACGCCACTTTTATTTTTCCACCAAAAAAAACCCTCCCGCTATTTTTATTTCAGCAATTTTAATTTGCCTGGCCTGCTACAGGTTTTTTGTTTTTGTTTACGTTTTTTTTTGTATTGACTATTATAGCCATCCTCTTTTTGCAGCTGATTGCACTGCATTACCCATATAAAATTAAATAATGCACAGGGTGCACACGACAATTGTTCAAAATTTTTATTTATACCGCGATGGTTATCATCAAGGCAGCTATTACTTACATTAAAAAATGAAATTTATTTTTTAACTAACTTGAGTAATTTCATAAAGAAGAAAATTTGCAATACTGAAATTTTTTGAAAATTATCACGTAGATGTTAGATATTTTTTTTGCCTAAAAGCCAAGTCATAACTGGATCAAAATTTAAAAAAAAGTCAAAAATATTAAATTTTATAAGGAATTTTTTAATAAAATATATCCAAAACGCCGTTTTATGTCAAACTTTTATAACACTCAGTTTTGAGGAGCCATTGATTTGTTCAACCATTGAACAAATTCATGTGCACACATCTAAACCTTTCAAGAAGACCGTCGTTGTCGATATCATGTTCTTGTTCAAACAAAGTCTGCCATCAAATTTTGTTTTTGTAGGAAAGTTTGACTTTTAAAGAACGCAATCTGTTGATCCAGCGGGCAAATCCTATTTGCTGTGCTATAAGCATTTAAACAACATTGACGACAAACAGAAAATTATATCTAGTCCAAACATGCACATCGTACAATTTCTCCACACAGAAAAAAGTACAGAAGCCCAGGCGAGACATTGAACGGCGTCGGCTGAGCAATTTTATGTGGTCGACAGAAGTGCCGGATCTTAAGTTTGTTTGGCCGGCTAAAAAAAATAGAAAAAACAAAACAAACAAAAAAAAATACGTACATTCAACTATTTCTAGGCATGGCAGAAACAAAGTACATACGTAGGCGATAAGTGTGACAAAACTCGGCGATATTTGTGGAAATGGCACGCTGGCACGGAATTAGCTCCTCGGAAATGTGTGGGATTCTTTTCCACTAGGTTTGTCAACATTGGACGCAAACACCATTGTACTAAAAAATATTGACATCACTTAATGTATGGTAAAGTTGAGAAGACTCAAATAAGGGATTATTGTGAACTAGATATAGAAGTTAAGGCACGTGTATTTAATGAATTGAAATAAAACTACTTAAGATTTAAATAATAAACCTTTGTTTGAATAACCTACAACTTTTTTACGCGGGATTTTACGAGCATCGCGAGACTAGGAATTAATAAAATTTATTTTTATTTTTATTAATTTTTATTAAATTCAAACATTCCATTTGAATTCCAGATTTTTAACTAAAATTAAAAACAATTTTCATAAAACTCAATAAATTTCTTATGATACTACGATAAATAAAAATAGTTTACAAAGGAATATTTTATCAACAAATATTAATAATAAATAGGGTTTTCATACAAGAGTAAATACATAGGGTTTCTATAAAAGTGTTAACACATATAACATACATACATATGTGTACGACTAAGTTATACATATAACTCCCCCATCATTAGATTGACGCTCCGATGAAAATTTACATAAATTGACAAAAATAATAAAATAAAACTTACATATATTTTTAATAAAACTTCTTGATATTCCACCTTTAAGTTTTAAAGATTCATAAATCAGTAATAAGAATGCATACAGACATACATATAATATCTTAGTATCGTGTGCACCCTGTGCATTATTTAATTTTTTATGGGTAATGCAGTGCAATCAGCTGCAAATAGAAGATGACTATAATAGTCAAATAAAAAAAACGTCAGCAAAAACAAAAAAAAACCTTTATTAGGAAATTATAATTGCTAAAAATAAAAATAGCGGGAGGGTTTTTTTTGTGGAAAAAGAAAAGTGGCGTGACCGAGGCTTCGTGGCACGGAAAGAAGAAAATGTCGGTCTCTTTTTCGTGAGGACAATTACGAGGTAAGGTGTGACATGTGGCTGCCGAAAAATTAATGGTGTAAAAAGTGAAAAGTGTAGAAAACTTACCTTTTTTGGTGCAAGAAAACTGCCCAAATTAAAGCCAAATAAAGGTGTGAATTTAAAAAGTTCCTAGTAAATTAAATTTATTCAATAAATAAAATGATTTTACTTAAAATTTAAAAAGTTAAACCTTAAAAAACTAAAACTTAAAAAACTAAAAAGTTAAAAGTTTAAAAAGTTAAGACTTAAAAGTTAAAAATAAAAAAGTAAAATCTTAAAATCTAAACAGTTAAAAACTAAAAAGGTAAAACTTAAAATCAAAAAAGTTAAAAACTTAGATATGAAAACTTAAAAAGTAAAAGGTTAAAACTAAAAAAGTAAAGTCTTAAAACTAAAAGGTTAAAACTTAAAAACAAAAAAGTAAAACCTTAAAACTAAAAAGTTAAAACTTACAAACTAAAAAGTAAAATTTTAAAAAGTAAAATCTTAAGACTAAAAAGTTAAAAGTTAAAACTAAAATTAAAAGACAATATATTACAACATTAAAGCTGCGCTAAAACAAATAAAGTTACAAATAAATTCGCCACCATCAGTCACCACTGTCACATCTAGCGAGGGAAGAAGCCGGAAACAGTCAGAATCGTCACCTACGACGGTGCCAGGTACCCGTGCCAATTAAGACTCGTACAAAAAAAGCACAGATGACTAACGGACCTGCGAATAAAAATAAAATATATATATTTTTCTCAAATTTATTTATATTTATTTATAGCTGACGAACAGACTAATTAAGAGAGCCAAATCCGATTATTATGCTGCTAAGTTTTCTGCTGCAACTGACTCTAAGAAAAAGTGGAAAGCAATTCGCGAAATTGGAATCGGTAAATCTATCAATAATGAGTCTTGTGGAATTGATGCAAATGCCCTAAATAAACAATTTTTAAATATTACTGTGGTTACACCTACCCCCAATTATTACTGCTTCTCCAATGATTCCTCAGATAATAATTTTTATTTCACTAATGTCACCCGGTATGATGTGATCTCTAGTCTGCTGTCAGTAAAGTCCAATGCAATAGGAGTTGATTGCATTGATCCAAAGTTTCTTAAGATTCTCTTGCCACAACTTGCACCCATTATTACGTTTGTTTTTAACAAGATATTAACTACCAACTGTTATCCAAAAATATGGAAACTTGCGAGAATCATTCCAATAAAGAAATCAAACTCTGAGTATAGGCCGATTGCAATCCTACCGCTCCTATCAAAAGTTTTTGAAAGGTTGATTCATAATCAGGTGACTCGATACCTTGAAAATAATAACATTTTAACAAATTGTCAATCTGGGTTTCGTAAAGAACACAGCTGTATAACGGCCCTAGTGGATGTTTCGGAAGATATTAGACAACAAGTTGATTGTAGCAATGTTACATTCTTGGTACTTTTGGATCATTCGAAGGCTTTCGACACTGTTGATCATTATATTTTATGTAATAAATTAAAATGTTTTTATAAATTTTCATCGTCTTCTACCGATCTTATATTCTCTTATCTAACTGACAGACATCAATTTGTTGATACAGGTGCCTCAAAATCAACCTCTTTGCCTTTGAGTCGAGGTGTCCCACAGGGCTCAATCTTGGGACCTCTACTGTTTTCACTTTATGCTAATGATCTACCAATCAAACTTCAACATTGTAAAGTTAGATTGTATGCTGACGACGTGCAGCTTTATATAAGCTGTAATATCACCTCAGTCGACGCCTGTGTCAGAATTTTAAACGATGAACTGCATCGTGTCTTTGAATGGGCTACCGCTAATGGCCTGGAGATAAATACAACTAAATCCAAATGTTTGATTATCAAGAAGAATTTATTAAAACTAGATTATAAACCAGTTTTAATCTTAAATAATCAACCCATCGATATTGTAAACGTTGCTAAAAATCTAGGAATTTACTTTAACAGCACCCTCACTTGGTCTACCCATATTAATTTTGCCTGTGGTCGTGTGTCTGCGATGTTAAGAAATCTTTGGCAAAGTCATTATTGCACTCCCCTAAGAGTTCGCATACTTCTCGCAAAAACATATTTAATGCCAATTTTACTGTATGGGTGTGAACTTTTTGCCAGTTGCGATAGTGTTAGCAAAAGAAAACTTAATGTTACATTCAATAATATAATTCGCTACGTATATAGTTTGAGAAGATTTGATCATGTCTTTTCTTACGTAAACAAACTTTATGGCATGTGTCTTGATGACTACTTCAAGGTAAGGATTTTAATCCTACTGCATAAAATAATATACATGCGTCAACCTGAACATCTTTATGAGCGATTGAATTTTTCAACCCTTAAGGTGTGTTTACATTGAGTGTACAAGTCATATGTACTGTCAAAATTACTCTCCATATGAAATTTCATATGTATGTCAAAAACAGTGTTTTACATATGGTTTATAATTTTTGTGTTCAAACGTACCCATGTTACGTACATATGACATAACCTCCTGTTGTTGAAAACAAAAATCAAATATTTAAAACAGCTGGTCTTCAAAGTGTGGTTTAGATGGATTATTTTTTTTTTAATTATTAGACTATATAATAAAACTAATAATAATAGCTTTATTGGGACTTGTTGTAATAAGTTATTGGGCAGTTTTGTATATTTTTGCCGCCATTTCATTTTTTAGAAACCCGCTAGTGATGTCAACTATGCAAAGAACTACCGTTTTGTGTTATCATTTGGGTGGTTTTACAATAGTGATGTCAACTATGCAAAGAACTACCGTTTTGTGTTATCATTTGGGTGGTTTTACAATAGTACAGAAACAAAAAATAATTATAATAAATAATACAAAAAGTAATAATTAATATCATTTGAACTATATCAGCAACAATTGAATGAATAATTTTGTTGATGTTAATATCAATTTATTTTCAATCTTTTTTTTTATTAGGAATATCCTAATTCATATGACAAATTAAACTAAATTTCTTTAAAATAACTGAGCCGTTGCTTTTGAAAATGAGAGAATTCCATTTTATTTTGTGTAATGATTTGCATTTGAATGGCGTTAAAAAATTCACAAGCCGGAACAGACTTATTTTATATTTTTTTGTGGTCTTATTGCATGTAAGTTTAATATGCAATAATAGTTATCCATTTTAGCTGCAAAAAATATGTTTTGGTATGCGCCATTGTAGTTGTCTCATTTTCAACGGCAATGATTTCATGAAAACGTTGATTTTCTTTTACTGGAATGTAATTATAATGCCAAAGTTTATTTTATTTACATACATATTTTATTTCAATATCATTTCATTCTTCTTGGTACAGTAAACCAAAAGTAAAAAGTGGAAAAAGAAAGAAAGAAATTACAATACTTTACTTACATATATTTCTTAAGTTATATAGCGAAGATTTTTCAATATAGTTGCAGTATGATTGCTAAATTCTGATAATGCTTCTTAATATATTGCAATATAAGAAAGAGTAATTTTCAACATGGATTACAAAAACAAAAGTATGTAATTTGAAATAAGATTTAGGTTTTATTAATTTTTTTTTACACAAAATGGAGTTCTCTCATTTTCAAAATTAACGGCTCAATGAAGTGATTTGCAGCACTTTCGATACCCACAATACCTCTGTAGCATTTTTTTATCATGCGGTCCAAATTTGTTAATTGAGTGATATTACAGTTTATAGTTTGCTTACCGTCTTAAAAAATATTAAAAAATACACTATAGTAAAGTAATTTTTTAATTTAACTCAGTCTTTCTTAGTACGGGAAAAAAGATAAACACAAAAATATTAAAATTGAGTCATTCGTATAAAAATGTCCCTTATACCCTTATGGCCCTAGTTTTGAAACAGATATATCCCATTGGACCCACAAAAATAAAGATCTGTCTGTTATAAATATCATTAAATTCGATTTAGCCGTGATTGACATACAATTAAACAAACTTGCAAATAGCTATATATATTATACATATGTATATTAGATTACATATGTATCTTTATTATTAATATCAGCTATGAGGTATCGATATAAATCTGCGAACATGAAATTACTAACAAAATTTAGAATAAAGATATTGATTAATTTTAAACTCCTTAAGTTCATGATAAAAATAAATAAGCGGAATTTTTGAAACTAAAAGTGAACATCACTGAAAACAGCTGTTGTCATATAGTTTTACACATCAAATAGAGCGTGCTTTAAATAAAAAACTAACACATGTTATTGCACATAGGTAAATAACATATGTTATGCTTCAAGAGGTTTACACTATGTGTATAGTTTTACATATGGAAAATATGACATTCCATCTGACTTGTACACGCAATGTAAACACGCTTTTAATTGAGGTAAAAGACTGCTTTGCTTTAGATATAGATCTCAGATATCTACATGCCACTTCTTTATTAATGCAATACGACTCAATTTTTAAGTTAGTTTAAGTGATTTTTACTTATGTAACTATGAGAATAATTTTGTTTTTATAATTATGTGTTTTATTGTCTTTTCTGCTACTTTTGTCGACATTCTATATTTGTTTTATATGTTTACACGCAATATTTGTCATGTAATTTTGTATGTACTAGTACTGAGTTCCATACTGTAATATGAGACTTAAAGTCTTGTGTGTGGGACATTGAAAATTAAATAAATAAATAAATAAAATATAATAAAAAAAAAAAATGATAATTATAAAATACAATAAAAAAAAAATTAAATGAATTATGTATATATATAAAAGATTTTGAACTTGTTATTTATTCTTCTTTTTTATAATTTAGTTTAGTCCTCAAGCTATCCTTTTTTAAATCAATGGCGTTTTCTTTCTAAACAAAAAAAAATTTTTTTCACCTAAGAGAGCTCCCTTAGATGTATATTTAATTTTGGCTGTAACTATCACTCATAAATTCTTATCGTGACTAACTTGAGCTCTAATTATGAAACTAATATTCACTGATATTTATATATATATATAAATTTTCTCGCGACAAGTCAGTTAAAACTTACAAACTAAAAAGTAAAATTTTAAAAAGTAAAATTTTAAAAAGTAAAATTTTAAAAAGTAAAATCTTAAGACTAAAATGTTAAAAGTTAAAACTAAAATTAAAAGACAATATATTACAACATTAAAGCTGCACTAAAACAAATAAAGTTACAAATAAATTCGCCACCATCAGTCACCACTGTCACATCCAGCGAGGGAAGAAGCCGGAAGCAGTCAGAATCGTCACCTACGACGGTGCCAATTAAGACTCGTACAAAAAAAGCACAGATGACTAACGGACCTGCGAATAAAAATAAAATATATATATTTTTCTCAAATTTATTTATAGTTAGGGAAAACACTTTACCTTGCTTATGTCCAGTCCCTTTGTGTTTTTTTTTGCAAAAGGTGCGCGTAAGTTTAGGGTTGAGCTCAAGCCTTAGGTTTCGTCCAATTTTTAAGGGTAGTAAAAGATAAAGAGAATTGTATATATATTAGGAAATTTAATAAACATACGGTAAACCACTAGAACGTAGGACACGCCTACGGACTGACGGCAGTACCGGGAATCCGTCAGCGAGGAATTTGTCAGGTATCTCTTGAAAGTAAAAAGATATTTTTTTTGATAGATATATATGTATATAATTATTTTTTTTTTAATTTTTATTTTCAAATTAAAAGAACATTTTTGTTTAAAATTTAAAATATTTTTTTTTTATTGTTTAAATATTAAATCTAATATTTACATTTTTAATATAATTATAAATAATGATTTTTTTTATTTAATTCAATAAAATTACAAAATTTTTATAATGTTTATTTATTGAAAATCTATTGTGTTACTTTTTTTAATATGAAAAAATAAATAGACAGTATTCAATAGGAAGGTGATGAAACGGTAAGTGTTGATTCGGGATAATTTTGAAAATGTTGGCAAAGAATTATCATGGTGACATCCACCAGGATGTGAAGTGGGAGGGCCGCCAAATCTAGCACAACACCAGGTAGCCATGATTTGTGCTAAGAAACAAAACGAAGTGCAGAATGCGGTTGTTAACCGCAGATACGTCCCTGCATTCTACATTAAATATTTTCTACAATAAAATATTTGGTTTAGCCTTGAACTTCAATATTTGGCTCAACCTTGAAATTCTTTACATTCTTTGCTTTAAAAACTTACTGTAAATCCCACACGCAAGCGTACATAATATTTGCATGCAAACATACATACACACATATACATACATTGCCTTTTACAATTTCGTTTCTCTTATACCAGTAGTTCAGCAAAGAGATTTAATACCTAAAATGTACGTATGATTGTGCACACACTTAATGCATCTTAATATATATCTCTTTTGAGAACTAATTTGTTTGTAGCATTGTATGTATGTATGTTTGCTTGTGTGTTTTAAATTCTTTCTATTTGTGGTTCTTTTTATATTTAAGAAATAATTTTGTCATTCCACTTAAAAACTTTGAATAAATAACTTCATTCGGAAGTGAAAATTAATTGTTTTTTTATTTGCTCTAGCTTGCAAATAAAAAAACAATTAGGGTGGGTAGTTGCTGGTGGTGGTTGTTTTCGTCCTCCTCATTCCTGGTCGTTGGCAGTAAGTTCAAAGAAACTTGAAGAAGATGATAAGTTATGCTCTATTCGCAAAAGTTTTTGGGAAGTTGAAAACAATTTTGAAAGCTGCAGTTCGGGCTCAAATGAAGACATTTTTTGTGAAAAGCACTTCTCAGAAAATACTGTTCGTCTTGGTTCTGGTGAGTTTAGTGTACGGTTACCTCAAGTTGAAGGGCGTGGTGTTAGTGCCCTAGGTGACTCATATGACAGTGCCTATCATCGATTTAAATCTTTGGAGAGAAAATTCAAAAGGTTTCCTGAAATAAAGACTCAATATACAGCATTTATGAGTGAGTATATTTATTTAAACCACATGTCGTTAATTTCACCGCAGGTGAACCAGAAAAAATATATTCTCCCACATCATTGCGTACACAAATTGGACAGTACCTCAACAAAGTTAAGAGTCGTATTTGATGGCTCTGCAAAAACTACAAGCGGTTTATCACTCAACGATGTATTGCATGCTAAAGTTTTGGTTTCATTCTAAAACATCGAAGGCATTTGGAAATAACAGCGCTTACCAATTTTCGACCACCAATAGGCCAATACTGCTGTCGGATTGAAGCCAGCAAAAATTGAGGGCCAGCATGTAACAGCTTGTTGTGAAAATGCATTATCAGAGCTGACGTCAATGGATGATGTTTAGGCAATATAATAGGATGTTGGGCATCAAAATTGAGGGTTGAATGCTGGAGACGACCGCCTACACGAAATAAACCAAAGGAGTCAATTATAGGCATAAGTGACTGAAGCTTGCTGGACGACGAAATTTTTTGATTTTCCCTTAGGGCCTTGTACTCTGCTGCAAAATGAACTAGTTGAATATTTTTTATTAAAAGATATGTTCCATTTTTGACGTCAATTGGTGTCAATTCTAAACTTGGGCTTCTCAATGTGGGATATAAATATTTTAAAACATACGCAAATATTCGTTGCATTTTAGTAAAAGAATTGTGATACTTACATTGCATCGACAAGTCTGTTATCGAAACCATTACTAATACATTATGGCGCCTCTCGGGAAGTTCAGCCAAAAAGTCTACATTATCTGGCCACATTGACGCCTCCTTGTACAAGAACGTAGGCCCATTACTCCAAAGGGTAGAATTCAATAATTCTTCTGGTGATGTTCCTCTTGATAAAATGTCTGCTGGGTTTAAATTTGTGGGAACATGATGCCACCGCATTTTACAAGTGAGTGTTTGTATGCGGGCAACTCTATTTGACACGAAAACATTGAAGTTTGATGGCTGCTCTCGAAGCCATGATAGTACAACCATGGAATCCGACCAACAGTGCACCTCACAATTAAACGCAAGAGTCTTAAGAATTACGTTCACAAGTTCAGCTAGAAGACACGCTGCAGCAAGCTCAAAACATTGGTGACCCCGACGTGATCTATTGGAGATTACTTATTTTTTACTTAATATCAATTCGGATATTTGGAAGGTAAAAAATGTCGACTAGCAAGCAGAAGAAGCCTGCCGGCAGCGAGAAGGAAGAACAGTGCAAGAATTTGTTGTCCTATAGGGCCAGAGTTGCGGCAATGGTAAAGCAGCTGGAAAATTTAAATGTAACGCTGTCAAGTTCTCAGCTCAGTGATTTAGACGAGGCAGATCTATCCGTTCGTGTGGGCTACATCGAGGAGGTAAGAAAAAATTATGAAGAGGCTCAAAGAGTTATTGAAATAAATGACGGCAGTGAGATGACTTGCACAGACCGTATGAATTTTGTTGCTCTTTATCTTGAAGTAAAGGCTAAAGTGGTTCGTCAAATTGTCGGCGCTCGTAAGGCCGGTTCAAACCCGCATTCTTCAACATTTGGTCATTTTTCTATCGATGAGTCGCCGTTTTCACAGACATCTAGTCGTAAAACAAAGGTTCCTGAAATTCAACTGCCTAAATTTTGTGGTGGTTACTCAGAATGGCCAAATTTCTTTTCGTTGTTCACAACTGTTATACATGATAACAGTGAGTTAAGTAGCCTTGAAAAGTTCCATTATTTAAGAGCCAGCTTGGGTGAAGCTGCTCTAGACACAATTGCATCGCTGGAACTTAACGACACAAATTATGATGAAGCTTTGATATTGTTAAAAAATCGTTTTGACAATAAGCTTTTAAATTTCCAAACCCATATAAAGGAAATATTTAAACTTAATTCGGCTCAAAATGGGTCAGCTGCTAGCCTTCGTCATCTAAGCGACAAATTAAATGCCCATTTAAGAGCTATGCAAACAATTGGTGATCAGAAGCAGATTGCCGATGGGCTTTTAATTTATTTAGTGTCAACAAAATTAGATGCCAAATCGAAAATGAAATGGGAAGAAAATTTACCAATAAACGAGCTGCCAACTTGGAGCTCTATGGCTGCATTTTTGGAACACAGGTGTCGTATGGCAGAAAATATTGAACACTCTACTGCAAGTGGTGTATTAAATCGTACCGATTCAAAAAAGGTTTCTCAACATAACCGGCATGTTCTTATTTCAGCTTCGTCCTTCTCCGGCTCGTGTGTATTTTGCAATTCAAAGGAACATTTTATTACCAATTGCACAAGGTTTAGCAATTTGTCGCCCTATCTACGGCTCAAAGAAGCAAAAAAGATGAAGTTGTGCCTTAATTGTTTAAAAAAGGGACATATGCTTAAAACATGCACTTCAGGTTGTTGTCGTAAATGCCCTTTGAGGCACCACACAATGCTACTCATCGATTATACTCAGCAGGAACAACCAATAAAATCTTTGGCAGATCAGGTAGATCCAACCACATCACAAGCTGTACTTATTTCATCCAGTCCTGAAAGTGAAGCAAAATCTTCAGCCCCAAATATGAATGCTTTGTTGGCGACAGCAATTATTATGGTAAAAAATCAATTCGGAATTTTTGTACCTTGTCGAGCTAAATTAGATTCTGCATCGCAGCTCAACTTAATTACAAGTCGCTTTATGAACCATCTTCCTTTGAAATGCAACCGGACATGTGCAAGTATTTCTGGAATTGGTAATGGAAATTTTATTGTTGATAAATCTGTTGACATTGTATCAAATCAAAGTACGCAGATTATTTAACATCGCTGACTGCCATGGTTGTCCCTAATATAACAGATTATCAACCCAATATTAAATCAAGTCCATCAGAATGGAACATTCCTAAAAATATACAGCTCGCAGATCCCACGTTTGATAAACGTGGCCGTATTGATGTCCTAATTGGGGCCGAGTTATTCTTCGATCTTATGTCAGTCGGACAAATTAAATTAGCTGATAACCTACCTGTGTTGCTAAAGACACTATTAGGGTGGGTAGTTGCTGGTGGTGGTTGTTTTCGTCCTCCTCATTCCTGGTCGTTGGCAGTCAGTTCAAAGAAACTTGAAGAAGATGATAAGTTATGCTCTATTCTCAAAAGTTTTTGGGAAGTTGAAAACAATTTTGAAAGCTGCAGTTCGGGCTCAAATGAAGACATTTTTAACCGACTTCAAAAAAAGAAGGAGGTTATCAATTCGTCTGAATGTTGCTTTTTTTTTTTTTTTTATGTTTGTGCCCGCAGAACTCAGTCATTTCTGAACCCATTTTAAAAATTTTGCACTATTAGAAAGGTTATGGCTACAGATTGGTCCCATTTTAAAAGAAGTTCAAAATTTTAAAAATTAAAGGGTGTCCCCATACAACATACATGTTTTTTACGTGTATTATGAACATTATAGGTCACCAATTTAAAATTAAAAAAAAGTGCGTATCACAGTAGCTCCCAACAACAAAAAGTAATTAAAAAATAAAATTAAAAATTAAAGGGTGACCCCATAGGTGACTTAATTTCACCTTTATTCTCCTATCTTTTGAACCGTTATAGACAAACACTTGAAAGTTGCACAGAATGTTCGTTACTATGTCTGTTATAATAAGTATAAATATTTAAAATTAGAAATTAAAGGGTGTCCCATTAGTTGGTTTATTTTGATATATATATGGCCAAACTTTTGAACCTTTATAGACAGACAGTTGAAATTTACAAAGTACTTGTATTGCTAAGTCCGCTAAAATAACAAGTGTAAAATATGAATTTGGAAATTAAAGGGTGTCCCAATAGTTAATGTAAAAGTAATATATATGGCCAAACTTTTCAACTGTTATAGATAGACAGTTGAAATTTACAAAGAACCTATATTGCTTAGTCCGCTATTAAAACAAGTATAAAACTTGGATCTATAAATTAAAGGGTGTCCCCATTATTGATGTTATTTGACCATTATGTCCTCATCTTTGGAACCGTTATAGACAAACACTTGAAAAATAGACAGAATGATCACTACTATGTCTGGTATAACAACAAGTATAAATATTTAAAATTGGAAATTAAAGGGTGTCCCAATAGTTAATGTAAAAGTAATATATATGGCCAAACTTTTCAACTGTTATAGATAGACAGTTGAAATTTACAAAGAACCTATATTGCTTAGTCCGCTATTGAAACAAGTATAAAACTTGGATCTATAAATTAAAGGGTGTCCCCATTATTGATGTTATTTGACCATTACGTCCTCATCTTTGGAACCGTTATAGACAAACACTTGAAAAATAGACAAAATGTTCACTACTATGTCTCGAATAACAACAAGTATAAATATTTAAAATTGGAAATTATAGGGTGTCCCAATAGTTGATGTAATTTGATATATATGGACACAAAGTTAAAATTTAAAAAGAATCTGTATAACAAAGTGTTCTTTAAAAAGTATTTATATTAAAATTTGAATTTAAAGGGTGTCCCAATAGGTGACGTCATTTGATATATATGACCCTATCTTTTAAACAGTTATTGATAAACACTTAACAATTAGACAGAATGTCCATTACTATATCTGCTATAATAAGTATAATTATTTAAAATTATAAATTACAGGGTGTCGCAATAGTTTATGTAATTTGATGTATATGACCAAACTTTTAAACCGTTACAGACAGAAGGTTGAAATTTACAACGAACCTGTATTGCTACGACCGCTATAACTAGTATAAAATTTGAATTCGGAAATTACAGGGTGTCGCAATAGTTACCGTCTTAAAGCAACATGCTTTTAAGTTTGTCTGTTTTGAAGTCGGTTTGTTTTTGCAAGAATTATTTGTGAAAAGCACTTCTCAGAAAATACTGTTCGTCTTGGTTCTGGTGAGTTTAGTGTACGGTTACCTCAAGTTGAAGGGCGTGGTGTTAGTGCCCTAGGTGACTCATATGACAGTGCCTATCATCGATTTAAATCTTTGGAGAGAAAATTCAAAAGGTTTCCTGAAATAAAGACTCAATATACAGCATTTATGAGTGAGTATATTTATTTAAACCACATGTCGTTAATTTCACCGCAGGTGAACCAGAAAAAATATTTTCTCCATTGCGTACACAAATTGGACAGTACCTCAACAAAGTTAAGAGTCGTATTTGATGGCTCTGCAAAAACTACAAGCGGTTTATCACTCAACGATGTATTGCATGCTGGTCCAACTATTCAACCAAAACTTTTTGACACTCTTTTGCGGTATCGGTTTTTCAAGGTAGCCCTGAGTGGTGACATTTGTAAAATGTACAGATGTGTACGAGTTTCCCATCCAGACGATTACCTGCAATGCATACTATGGAGAGAAAATGAAGATCAGAAGATAAAAACGTACAAGTTAAATACGGTCACTTATGGTACAAAGCCTGCAGCATTCTTGGCAATTCGCACAATGCACCAGCTTGCAAATGAAGAAGAACGACATTTTCCATTGGCTGCAAAAATTGTGAAGCGTGACTTTTATGTAGACGATTTGATTTCTGGCGGTGACTCGGTTGAAGAGCAAGTAAGGGCGTTGCTCGAAAGGGGCAACTTTTTGATAAGAAAGTGGTGTTCAAACGTTCCGGCAGTTTTGGATGGCGTACCTATAGACCAACGTGAACAATTTTTGAAATTTAGCGACGGAACTGATGTCACTAAAACGCTTGGACTTATTTGGGACCCTAAGAGTGATAACTTTATTTTTTCGTTCACTCCCTTTGAAGAAAACAAAATAATTACCAAACGTACTGTTCAAACCTTCGCATTAAATTTCTGTCACATGTATGTCTGTACATTTATATACATCGATATACATACATATGACTGCGCGAAATTAGTGCAACAACCTTAAATTGCTAGTTTCAGCTATTTGTTATTTTTAATTAAAAAAACCTTCAACTTTTACTCAAATTACAATTTTTGTCATTACACTTTAAATTTAAATTAAATTTTTTGCTTATTTGTTTTGAAGTCATTACACTTTAAACTTAAATTACAATTTTTGTTTATTTGTTGAAGTCACTTTAAATTTTGATGAATTTGTATTTATGCTGTCTGTTAATATTTTTATTAGTCATCAATAAAATAGTATTTAAGAATTAATTTATATTAATAAAAAGAGAGAATTAATAAAATAATCAAACAAGGTGGTTGTTTGTAATTTGTTCTCGATTCAAACATATAACCAAGTTACAAGTGCTTGTGTTATTAGCTACCAACCAGGTTTAAGTGCTTGTGTTGGATAATTCACTCTTCTTGGAGCATCTCCTTGAAGAAAACAAACAAATTAAACATCGCCTTCTTGGTGCATTACCTAGAAGAGACCAACGGAGGTTAAGCAAACTAGGCTTAACCTAATTCAGCATTCAACTGAATTAAACATTTGGTGACCCCGACGTGATTTCGACACGCAACCTTCTGATCCTTGCAAATTTATCAAGGACATTACAATGGCTACCGGAAATACCAACTCGATGGATCTGCTAGTAACTTCTCAACGAACTACAGGACAGCTGATCGAATCCATCATTCGGAATTTCAAAAAAGATTCCGCATCCAGAAAAACCGTCTCTTATTACGAAGAGCGAATCAGAAGACTAGACGATGCTTGGAACGAATTCGAGCTCACGGACAACAAAATCCGATGTCTAGATAAACCCCCGTTAGAACACAATTATTTCACCGAAGGCTACTATCAACAAATTGAGGACCTCGTCACTAAATACAAAACAATATTTGAATCAGGCATGATTGAGGCATCAAAAACGTTTACATCGGGTGACTCTCAAGGTACTAAGGACGATCATGCAGCTCGAAAAGGGAGCGCCTTTCTGTCCACCCCAACAAATGCCGCAATAAGAAGACAAAAGGCCATGATTTCTTCACTGAGACGATTATTAGCTATGGACCCTACAGGAACCAATATGAAACTAAAAGAAAAACTGTGGGGCGAAATCCAAGAGCTACACTTCAAAATATGGGAATCCAATGACGATCCACTAAAGGAAGGCTACGATATGGACTCCTATGAAAATCTGGAGAAGCTGGTCATAGAAAACTTCCAGATATCTTCACCCACTCCAAATCAAGTTCCCGAACCTAATCAAAGTACTGTGCTACCGCTTCCAAAAGTAATAATTCCAAAATTCAATGGAGATTATCTAAAATGGAGCGCGTTTCATGATTTGTTCACGCAATTAGTGAACAATCAACCAATTCCTGCGGTACAAAAAATGTGGTACCTTAAGTCGAACTTGGGAGGCGAAGCTGAAAGACTAATCAGTCATCTTTCAGCGACAGCCGAAAACTACGCAACAGCGTGGAACCTACTGAAAGAACGGTACAATAATCAACGCGTTCTGGTATCCACAACAATACAACAGCTTTTGGATCAACCCAGTGCTGGATCATCGGCTGCTGCCATCAAACAACTGCATGACACAACTCAGGAATGTCTGCATGCACTTAATAATATGAGGATCGATACGACCTCATGGGACCCCATGCTACTTCATATACTGGTAAAAAAATTGGATCGAGGCACTCTCACTCTGTATGAGAGGACTATAAGTAATCCAAAGGAACTTCAAAGCCTCAAAGATTTCTTAACATTTCTCGAGAATCGCTTCCAATCCTTGGAAGCTACAAATCAAAAAGAGAAATCTACAAAGGCATACGTTTCCGCCACCTCAGCCAAACAGACACAAATCACATGCCCTTTTTGCAAAAATGGCGATCATCAGCTGCATCAGTGTCAAAACTTTCTAAAACTCTCACCAGCAAATCGACTGAATTTCGCTCAAAGAGAAAAACTGTGCGTAAACTGCTTAAGGTCAGGACATGCTGCAAGCACTTGCAAGTCAGGAGTGTGCAGGACATGCAAGCAAAAACACAACTCGCTGCTTCACCTAAAAATCAACCCTCAGCAACCAAAACAAGGATCATCAAGTGAAAGAAAATCTCAGACAAAATCAACATCTGCAATCACTTCACCTGAAAGAAATGAACACAATATCAATGAAGCAACAACAAGCTCTCCAGAAGCATCGTCAGTAGCAGCAGCAAGTGGTCAAATGTCCAATTCATACGTTCTTCTCAGTACAGCTTTAGTCAAACTCAAAACTGATGCAATTGAAATTGAATGTCGCGCCTTGCTTGATTCTGGATCACAAGTCAACTTGATCACCGAGCGGTTGGCAAATCGACTTAACATTGCTAAACAGGTGTCATCAGTTCATATCAATGGAATCGGCAATTCAAACACCAAAACGCAACATCGTGTCAATGTGGCACTGCATTCCCGAGTCAACAAGTTTTCAACTCGTCTGGAAGCACTTGTCCTTCCTCGAATCATAGCACCACAACCGTCACAATTCATAAACATTGACGAGTGGCCACTACCGAAAAATCTTGTTTTAGCTGACCCATCGTTTAATCAATCAAATAAAATTGATATACTTTTGGGTGCTGAACACTATCACCAATTACTCTCAATAGGACAAATAAAATTGTCTCCACAACTTCCTATCCTACAAAACACAGTTCTGGGCTGGGTTGTAGCAGGAAAAATAACAAAAGAACCCCTAGCAGACGCATATTGTGGCATATGTACTGAAGACGAAAGACTTGAAGCTTCCATCGCACGGCTTTGGGAGTTAGAGGAAGTTAAAACAACTAAAACCCTACTGTCAATAGCGGAGAGGCAATGTGAAGAGCACTTTGCACAAAATACAAGTAGAAACCATCAAGATCGTTTCATAGTAAGAATACCATTTCAACAAAACCCCGATACTTTAGGTGACTCACATGCCATTGCTCTTAATCGATTTCTCGCTCTCGAACGTCGGCTACAAAAGAATCCAGAATTAAAGAAAAGGTACACTGAATTCATGGATGAGTATGAATCAATGGGACATATGAAAAGGTTGGGAACAGAATCCATAAATTCCCCAAACTACTACATTCCACATCATTGCGTATTAAGGCCCGAAAGTTCAACCACTAAGCTCAGAGTAGTATTTGATGCATCGGCCAAAACCACATCAGGATATTCGCTAAATGATTTGATGTTCACGGGACCAACTGTGCAAGGAGAACTATTCTCCATACTCCTAAGGTTTCGAATGCCAAGATTTGTGTTCACTACTGACGTTGAAAAAATGTATAGACAGGTATTGATTGCCCCAGAGGATCGTAAATTTCAGCTAATAATTTGGAGAAAGGATACCACAAGGCCCATTGCATACTATCAACTCAATACAGTTACGTATGGCACAAGAGCAGCTCCATACTTAGCAACGAAATGTCTGGAGCAATTGGCTAAAGAAAATGAGATACATTATCCCCTTGCTTCTCAATTTCTCAAGGAAAATTTCTACGTAGATGATGGCTTGGGCGGCTCAAACAGCTTAGTAACCGCAATACATTTACAAAAACAACTCATGGAGATGATGAAGAAAGGTGGTTTTACTTTACGCAAATGGTGCGCAAATCATCCACAATTACTCTACAATATTCCACAAAGTGATTTGGAGGTGAACTTAGATTTTGAAAGCGTGGAAACTGATACCATCAAGACGCTAGGACTTGTTTGGCTGCCGAAGTCCGACAAACTGGGCATTAAAGTCAATCCTAGAGACATCAAGCGGATAACTAAACGAACCGTAACCTCAGACCTTGCAAGAATATTCGACCCATTGGGAATTCTTTCTCCCATTATAGTAACGGCAAAAATGTTTATTCAGGAACTGTGGGAGCTAAAATTAGACTGGGATCAATCCTTGCCGGAATCACTGCACACTAAATGGCTCACATTTCGCACAGACTTGAATGTATTGAAAACGCTTCAAATACCCAGACACATTTTCAAAGGAGGAGTTCCAGAATCCCAACAACTACACATCTTCACTGACGCATCCGAGAAGGCTTATGGAGCTGCAGCTTATATCCGATCAGTGTTTAAAGATGGCACCATTATGGTACATTTACTTTGTGCCAAATCTCGCATAGCTCCACTCAAACGACAAACAATACCACGACTGGAACTATGCGCAGCTACACTTGGAGCCCAACTAGCCACCAGAATCAGATCTGATCTTAAATTTACCAGTCCAGTATGGTTTTGGACTGATTCGGAAATTGTACTCTCATGGATAAACTCATCATCAGCATCATTTAACACATTTGTAGCAAATCGAATTTCCGCAATCCAAGAAGAAACCCAGGCAGAACAGTGGCGTCACGTAAGCTCTAAATGCAATCCTGCAGATATATTATCTCGTGGAATGTCTTCAACGGCCCTTAAAGAATGTACTCTTTGGTTCTATGGTCCAATGTTTCTTCATGGCGTGGAAAATGTTTGGCCACCCAAGTTCAATATAAGCTCCAAAATTTCAACAAACCTAGAAAGAAAGACAAGGTCAATCGAATCACGAGCAATGACAACAAACGAACCTGATTTTGTTTACAAAATTAACCACAAAAATTCATTCCATCGTCTGCAGCGGATTATTGGATATGTTCTGCGCTTCATTACCCACACAAGAAGCCAAAAACAGATGCGGCAACCATCAAAATTATTAACTACAACGGAACTCAGCCAAGCACTGGTTCCTATTATTTCACAAATGCAACTTTCCGAATTCAAGGAAGAAATGAAGCAACTGAAGGAACACAAACCGTTACTTGGAACGAGCACCATCAAGAATTTAGCACCCTTTTTGGATGAAAGCGGACTAATTAGGGTTGGCGGCCGGCTCGATGCCTCCTCATTAGCATATGACTCAAAACATCAACTTCTCATTCCGTACAATGATTCCATTTCCAAACTGATATTCCAAATGATTCATGAAGACCACAAACATTGTGGGGCGCTCACGTTGTTAGGAATTGTTCGACAGCGCTTCTGGCCAATAAAAGGAAAAATTATGGCAAGAGCCACAGTCCATCAATGCACTACATGCAGCAGAGCCAAGCCAGAGCTATTTCACCAAATAATGGGAAACCTACCATCAACACGTGTAACACCAGCCCGAGCATTTATTAATGCTGGAGTCGATTACTGCGGGCCAATTACTGTACATTACAAACTCAGGGGAAAACGACCGCACAAGGCCTACATTGCCGTATTTTGCTGCTTTGCCACAAAGGCAGTGCACTTGGAGCTGGTGAGCGATCTCACAACTGATGCATTTATAGGTGCACTCAAACGTTTCGTTTCCCGGCGGGGACATTGCCAAAATTTATATTGCGACAACGCTACAAATTTCGTCGGAGCGAAAAATAAATTGCCCGAACTTTCCACAATAATACATTCACCAGATGCTCAAGAAGCTATTACAAATGCCTGCAACAAAAAGGGTATTCAATTTAACTTCATTCCGCCAAGAGCTCCTCATTTTGGTGGCCTCTGGGAGGCAGCTGTTAAATCAGCAAAATACTACTTGGTAAGGACGATGGGGAACGCATCTTTAACTTATGAAGAACTCGAAACCATAGTTGTGGAAATTGAAGCAATATTGAATTCCAGACCCATTTCACCTATGTCGAATGACTCGAACGACATAGGCGCACTGACTCCTGGACATTTTCTAATTGGCGAACCCCTAATAGCTCAAATTGACGCCCAAGCGAAGCCCGCAAACCTTAAATTGGAAACGCGTTGGAAATTAGTTTCCCGTCTTAAGCATGAATTTTGGAAGAGATGGTCTCGAGATTATTTAAATGAACTTCAATGCCGTAACAAATGGCGAGAACAATCTAAAAATCTCAAACCAGGTACAATCGTCACTTTAAAAGAAGACAACGTTCCAGTCATGAAATGGCCATTGGGGCGCGTAATAAAAACGTATAAGGGACCCGACGATGTTGTACGAGTTGCAGACGTACAGACATCATCAGGCATTTTCAAACGGGCAGTTCAGTATCTAGCCCCACTTCCTAAGCTCAGTGACGAACCCGAAGAGGACGGGCAACAACCAGATCTAAAATTCAAAGAATCCAAGGCTAATCATGAAGGACTGGCTGAAAAACAATCACCTCAGTCAACATCGAATAGTATGCCACTCGCCAAAAAACAGCGGACTTTACCGGGCTCAATCATAACTACACTAATCACAATATTGCTTTCGATTCCATTAGTAGCCACAAATAAAATAGAAATAACGCAATTTGAACCCAACATCGGTCTCTACTTTGAAGGTATTGGCAACACCAGAATATCACGGTCAGAATGGAACATCATCTCCTACTACAATTTAAACCCATTTTGGCAAGAAATGGCTACATTCATACATGAAACAACAGCATTAACTCACCTATGCAATCTTCTTACCCAAAAGGCTACTTGCTCAAACGTTCTCCAGGAAATTAATTTTAGCATAACAGACTTAAAGGATAAAAATCTCCTGCTCAAAAGAAGAGTCAAACGTGGCGCAATTAATGTTGTTGGTAATGTCGCTAATTCACTGTTCGGCATTCTAGACTCGGATTACGCCGAACAAATGACAATTGCTATCAACACAGTCAACGAAAATGAAAACCATCTGAAGCAACTCCTAATGAATCAGACATCAATTGTTGATGCAACTTTAAATGTACTAAAACAAAATGAGGAGAATGTAAAACAAAAGTTCAAGAACGTAGACGACCAATTAACTAAAATCACATCCAGATTACACGAAACTGAAAACGAACAGTATCAAGCAAAGCTGTTTCGAATGTTTATGTTACGATCTGTTCAACTTTCCGTAACCTCATCAAGGTTACATAGGATTCAATCCGAAATTATAGCAGCATTAACGGATTCACACCATGGAAAAATAAGTCCAATGCTGTTGTCACCATCTCAACTTCAATCTGAGATAGTGCAAATAAGAAATCACCTTCCAACATCCCTAGAATTACCAGTAAGTAACGACAACATGTTGCAGCTGTACAAACTCATGAACGTAAAGGGAGGCGTGACCAAAGACCACGTCATTTTTCACATATCTATTCCGTTATGTGATCCAGAAACATTCGAACTTCTTAAACCACACCAAATTCCGGTTCTAACAAATGGCACAATGCTTGCCATAATGCCATGCGGTGACCTTCTCGCCGTAAATGCTCACAGAGATCAATATTTCATCTTGACAGAAAGGCAGTGGACCACATGTGCAACCATTAAAGAGAACGAATTCCTATGCCAACATATGCAATCAAAATACAAGGCAAACGCGAACAAATGCTTATGTGAACTTTCGCTTCTTAACCATAACATTCAAAAGGGATGTGACATTGGTCCTATTGCTGGCAGCACATTGCTAACACAATTGGAGTACAGCAATCAATGGCTATATACAATGCAGCAGCCTTCGCGAATAAGTTCAGTATGCGGACAAGAAAAATCTCAGCTAACCTTAAAAGGATCCGGTCTCCTAAAATTAGCATCAGATTGCACACTCAAATTTAACTCTATCATCATCAAGGGTCATCAAATCGTCTCAACATCTCTTCAAGCATCCTACATAAGAATGAGCAATTTCAGTGACATTATTTATCCTGTTGAAGTCCAGTTTGAGAAAGTCCAAAATAAAGTGTATGCTGATCAAATCAAAAACATCTCCGAGATACAGAGCACACTACATCAAAAGGTATCTGATGAACTACCATCACAAATCAAACACATACAATATCACCACGGAACCGTTGCTTATATCGCTCTCACTCTCGCAATCATAATCATCATGGCAGTTGCTTGGAAAAAGACACGCTGTAAATCGTTTAATTCAAATCAACAAACTCCACAGCCTGCGGCACGTCAACATATTCCAGCCCAAGAATTTGCGGTAACAGTCACATAATTTCAACATAAATATAGTACTGATAACACACACAAAGAAAGGTAATTTAAGGTTGTTCTGATTTGTAGTCTGTTGAGCATGGCTCAACGGCGGGGTGTATGTTCAAACCTTCGCATTAAATTTCTGTCACATGTATGTCTGTACATTTATATACATCGATATACATACATATGACTGCGCGAAATTAGTGCAACAACCTTAAATTGCTAGTTTCAGCTATTTGTTATTTTTAATTAAAAAACCTTCAACTTTTACTCAAATTACAATTTTTGTCATTACACTTTAAATTTAAATTAAATTTTTTGCTTATTTGTTTTGAAGTCATTACACTTTAAACTTAAATTACAATTTTTGTTTATTTGTTGAAGTCACTTTAAATTTTGATGAATTTGTATTTATGCTGTCTGTTAATATTTTTATTAGTCATCAATAAAATAGTATTTAAGAATTAATTTATATTAATAAAAAGAGAGAATTAATAAAATAATCAAACAAGGTGGTTGTTTGTAATTTGTTCTCGATTCAAACATATAACCAAGTTACAAGTGCTTGTGTTATTAGCTACCAACCAGGTTTAAGTGCTTGTGTTGGATAATTCACTCTTCTTGGAGCATCTCCTTGAAGAAAACAAACAAATTAAACATCGCCTTCTTGGTGCATTACCTAGAAGCGACCAACGGAGGTTAAGCAAACTAGGCTTAACCTAATTCAGCATTCAACTGAATTAAACACGTACAGTACTGTCTTCAATTGCTCGTCTGTATGACCCACTTGGTTTAATTGGTCCAGTCATTACAAAGGCTAAAATTTTTATGCAGCATTTATGGAAGCTTCAGCTACAGTGGGATGAAAGCCTGCCTCAATCATTGCATTCCTATTGGCTCCAATATATTTTAAAATTTGATTCCATTCACCATTTTTCGTTTCCACGCTACGTTTCAACGCCAACTTCAAAAATTCAAATCCATGCCTTTTGTGATGCCAGCCTAGCTGCTTATGGTGCATGTATATATGTACGCTCCTACCAAAATGATAGCGTAAAGTCGTCTTTATTGTGCTCTAAGTCGAGAGTATCTCCTCTTAAAAGTTTAACCGTACCAAAACTTGAGCTTGCTGCAGCGTGTCTTCTAGCTGAACTTGTGAACGTAATTCTTAAGACTCTTGCGTTTAATTATGAGGTGCACTGTTGGTCGGATTCCATGGTTGTACTATCATGGCTTCGAGAGCAGCCATCAAACTTCAATGTTTTCGTGTCAAACAGAGTTGCCCGCATACAAACACTCACTTGTAAAATGCGGTGGCATCATGTTCCCACAAATTTAAATCCAGCAGACATTTTATCAAGAGGAACATCACCAGAAGAATTATTGAATTCTACCCTTTGGAGTAATGGGCCTACGTTCTTGTACAAGGAGGCGTCAATGTGGCCAGATAATGTAGACTTTTTGGCTGAACTTCCCGAGAGGCGCCATAATGTGTTAGTAATGGTTTCGATAACAGACTTGTCGATGCAATTTCATTTTGCAGCAGAGTACAAGGCCCTAAGAGAAAATCAAAAAATTTCGTCTTCCAGCTAGCTTCAGTCACTTATGCCTATAATTGACTCCTTTGGTTTAATTCGTGTAGGCGGTCGTCTCCAGCATTCAACCCTCAATTTTGATGCCCAACATCCTATTATATTGCCTAAACATCATCCATTGACGTCGGCTCTGATAATGCATTTTCACAACAAGCTGTTACATGCTGGCCCTCAATTTTTGCTGGCTTCAATCCGACAGCAGTATTGGCCTATTGGTGGTCGAAAATTGTTAATCGCTGTTATTTCCAAATGCCTTCGATGTTTTAGAATGAAGCCAAAACTTTATCAAAATGTGATGGGTAACCTGCCTGCAGATCGGGTAACGCCTAATAAAGCCTTTCACACTACTGGAGTGGATTTTTGTGGTCCATTTTACTACAAATCTGAAGTGAGAAATCGGCCTCCTGTCAAATGCTATGTATGTATTTTTATATGTTTCTCAACAAAGGCTACACATTTGGAGGTAGTTCATGATTTATCGACACCATCATTTTTGTCTGCCCTTCGTCGATTTGCCGCCATCAGAAGCAAACCCAAAACAATCTGGTCAGACAATGCGACAAATTTTGTAGGCGCTAAAAATGAGCTAGCAGATTTGAAGCAGATGTTTTTAAGCCAGTCGCATCAAACATTACTACATCAGCAGTGTCTTGAAGACGGAATAGAGTGGAAGTTTTTTCCACCAAGGTCGCCGCATTTTGGCGGATTGTGGGAGGCTGCCGTTAAATCAGCCAATATCATTTTATCGAACGGTAGGCCTCAACAAGCTGACTTTCGACGAGCTGCGCACTTTAGTATGCCAAATATCTGCAATTTTAAACTCACGGCCCTTGTCTCCGATTACCGAGAATCCTAATGACCTCGATATATTGACACCTGGGCATTTCTTAGTTGGTGGTCCTTTAGTCTCAATAGTTGAGCCCAATTACGCTGAACTGAACATTAGCCGCCTCAGCAGATGGCAAAAGATTTCCCACCTGCAGCAAATTTTCTGGCAGAAATGGAGCAATTCTTATCTATCTCTCTTACAAGAGCGAGTAAAATGGCATGAGAAAGGTAAAGATATAAATTGTGGTGCGATGGTAATTTTAAAGGATGAAAATCAACCACCTTTAAAATGGCAAATAGGCCGTATATCTGAAGTTATTATTGGCGATGATGGTGTGGCTCGTGTTGCAGTAATTCGCACAAATAATGGCCTAATAAAACGTCCAGCTACTAAACTTGCTGTTCTTCCCATAGAAATATCTGTTGAAGGCCCCAACCCTTCAACGGGGGGAGGATGTTAACCGCAGATACGTCCCTGCATTCTACATTAAATATTTTCTACAATAAAATATTTGGTTTAGCCTTGAACTTCAATATTTGGCTCAACCTTGAAATTCTTTACATTCTTTGCTTTAAAAACTTACTGTAAATCGCACACGCAAGCGTACATAATATTTGCATGCAAACATACATACACACATATACATTGCCTTTTACAATATCGTTTCTCTTATACCAGTAGTTCAGCAAAGAGATTTAATACCTAAAATGTACGTATGATTGTGCACACACTTAATGCATCTTAATATATATCTCTTTTGAGAACTAATTTGTTTGTAGCATTGTATGTATGTATGTTTGCTTGTGTGTTTTAAATTCTTTCTATTTGTGGTTCTTTTTATATTTAAGAAATAATTTTGTCATTCGACTTTAAACCACCGTAAAAATAAAAGGCTTCATTTGGAAGCAAATTGTTTTTTGATTTAAAATAAAACTAATTGTGTTTTATTTAATTTGCTCTAGCTTGCAAAAAATATTGCAAGCTCAAAATCAAATTGCCAGAAATCAAATCGTCTACATAAAAGTCACGCTTCACAATTTTTGCAGCCAATGGAAAATGTCGTTCTTCTTCATTTGCAAGCTGGTGCATTGCTGGCCCTCAATTTTTGCTGGCTTCAATCCGACAGCAGTATTGGCCTATTGGTGGTCGAAAATTGGTAAGCGCTGTTATTTCCAAATGCCTTCGATGTTTTAGAATGAAGCCAAAACTTTATCAAAATGTGATGGGTAACCTGCCTGCAGATCGGGTAACGCCTAATAAAGCATTTCACACTACTGGAGTGGATTTTTGTGGTCCATTTTACTACAAATCTGAAGTGAGAAATCGGCCTCCTGTCAAATGCTATGTATGTATTTTTATCGCACACGCAAGCGTACATAATATTTGCATGCAAACATACATACACACATATACATACATTGCCTTTTACAATTTCGTTTCTCTTATACAAGTAGTTCAGCAAAGAGGTTTAATACCTAAAATAAATGTAGGTATGATTGTGCACACACTTAATGCATCTTAATATATATCTCTTTTGAGAATTAATTTGTTTGTAGCATTGTATGTATGTATGTTTGCTTGTGTGTTTTAAATTCTTTCTATTTGTGGTTCTTTTTATATTTAAGAAATAATTTTGTCATTCCACTTAAAAACTTTGAATAAATAACTTCATTCGGAAGTGAAAATTAATTGTTTTTTTATTTGCTCTAGCTTTCAAAAAATATTGCAAGCTCAAAACAGCGGTTTTGAAGTTTTTTTTCCTTTTTTTATGTTAGTTCACCTTCGGGCTCCAGACTTTTTTTCATTTTAGTACTTTTTAGTTAAGCCTGGCATGATTTTTTTTGTAGTGCGAACAGGTTAGCCAATGGGTTGGCAAGATCCCCGCAAGACGGCGAGCTTCAGCCGGAGCGATACAACAATCTGGTCACACGAACGTTTTTGTGTTTCAACAACAAATTTTTAACACTGCTGCCCGCTACATTAGTTAAAATTTTAATTTAACAATTACAAAAATTCAATTCTGCAAATTTTTCTTCCATTTACTATACGACTTATAATATTTGTGACCTGTTTGAGTTATAACATGTTCACTGTCAAACCTTTTTACTTTAATTTTACGAAATTTAGCATGATTTTTTCCACCCGATTACTTCTTAAGTACACCTCCCCAGTTTGAATCTCACAATCTTCTCGATTATGAGTTGAATTTTTTATTGATTTTTCTTTCAATTTCAAAATTCTCTCCTTAATTTTTAGATAATCCTCAGCTTTTATTAAACCGCTTTGAAAATCAGTAGGTTTACATTTTGTGGTAGAGTGTATAAAACATGATTACTTTATAAATTGTCTCTTCAACCGTATCACTATCTTTTTCAGGGTCGTGTCTGAGTAAACGAATATGTTCGTTCAAAGTGTTATGAAGACCTTCTACATCTGCATTCGAAGTGTGATTATTATTTGAAGTAAAATGTATATTAATTTGGTTCTGTCTTAAAAATTCAGTTAATGGTATTGCTTTAAAACCTAACTCATTGTCAGTTACAATTTTATTAATATTACCTACTATTAGGTAATATTAATTGAATTCTACCCATGATCTGTTTTGAATTTTAATTGATTGTGCAGGAGTTTCAGTTAACTTAAATATTTGTTTTATTGGTTTACGGTCATACTTTTCTACATCGCAAATATGACAATTATTTATAAATTGCTGAATTCTTAATTTTAATTTCGGATGATATATTTTCTTTCTTAATTGTTCAAAATTTTCATTTTTACCGCGATGGTTATCATCCAGGCAGCTATTACTTACATTAAAAAATTAAATTTATTTTTTAACTAACTTGAGTAATTTCATAAAGAAGAAAATTTGCAATACTGAAATTTTTTGAAAATTATCACGTAGATGTTAGATATTTTTTTTGCCAACAAGCCAAATCATAACTGGATCAAAATTTAAAAAAAAGTCAAAAATATTAAATTTTATATTGAATTTTTTAATAAAATATAACCAAAACGCCGTTTTATGTCAAACTTTTATAACACTCAGTTTTGAGGAGCCATTGATTTGTTCAACCATTGAACAAATTCATGTGCACACATCAAAACCTTTCGAGAAGACCATCGTTGTCGATATCATGTTCTTGTTCAAACAGCGTTGTTCGAACATTTGTTAGCACAACGAAGTCTGCCATCAAATATTGTGTTTGTAGGAAAGTTTGACTTTTAAAGAACGCAATCTGTTGATCCAGCGGGCAAATCCTATTTGCTGTGCTATAAGCATTTAAACAACATTGACGACAAACAGAAAATTATATCTAGTCGAAACATGCACATCGTACGATTTCTCCACACAGAAAAAAGTACAGAAGCCCAGGCGAGACATTGAACGGCGTCGGCTGAGCAATTTTATGTGGTCGACAGAAGTGCCGGATCTTAAGTTTGTTTGGCCGGCTAAAAAAATAGAAAAAACAAAACAAACAAAAAAAAAAATACGTACATTCAACTATTTCTAGGCATGGCAGAAACAAAGTACATACGTAGGCGATAAGTGTGACAAAACTCGGCGTTATTTGTGGAAATGGCACGCTGGCACTGCATTAGCTCCTCGGAAATGGGTGGGATTCTTTTCCACTAGGTTTGTCAACATTGGACGCAAACACCATTGTACTAAAAAATATTGACATCACTTGATGTATGGTAAAGTTGAGAAGACTCAAATAAGGGATTATTGTGAACTAGATATAATTAGAACTTAAGACACGTGTATTTAATGAATTGAAATAAAACTACTTAAGATTTAAATAATAAACCTTTGTTTGAATAACCTACATTTTTTTTACGCGGGATTTTACGAGCATCGCGAGACTAGGAATTAATAAAATTAATTTTTATTTTTATTATTTTTTTATTAAATTCAAACATTCCATTTGAATTTCAGATTTTTAACTAAAAGTAAAAATAATATTCATAAAACTCAATAAATTTCTTATGATACTACGATAAATAAAAATAGTTTACAAAGGAATATTTTATCAACAAGTATTAATAAAGTGTTAATACATATAACATACATATGTGTACGACTAAGTTATACATATAACTCCCCCATCATTAGATTGACGCTCCGAGGAAAATTTACATAAATTGACAAAAATAATAAAATAAAACTTACATATATTTTTAATAAAACTTCTTGATATTCCACCTTTAAGTTTTAAAGATTCATAAATCAGTAATAAGAATGCATACAGACATACATATAATATCTTAGTGTCGTGTGCACCCTGTTCATAATTTAATTTTATATGGGTAATGCAGTGCATTCAGCTGCAAATAGAAGATGACTATAATAGTCAAATAAAAAGAAACGTCAACAAAAACAAACAAAAACCTTTATTAGCAAATTATAATTGCTGAAAATAAAAATAGCGGGAGTGTTTTTTTGTGGAAAAAGAAAAGTGGCGTGACCGAGGCTTCGTGGCACGGAAAGAAGAAAATGTCGGTCTCTTTTTCCTGAGGACAATTACGAGGTAAGGTGTGACATGTGGCTGCCGAAAAATTAATGGTGTAAAAAGTGAAAAGTGTAGAAAACTTACCTTTTTTGGTGCAAGAAAACTGCCCAAATTAAAACCAATCAAAGGTGTGAATTTAAAAAGTTCCTAGTAAATTAAATTTATTCAATAAATAAAATGATTTTACTTAAAATTTAAAAAGTTAAACCTTAAAAAACTAAAACTTAAAAAACTAAAAAGTTAAAAGTTTAAAAAGTTAAAACTTAAAAGTCAAAAATAAAAAAATAAAATCTTAAAATCTAAACAGTTAAAAACTTAGATATGAAGACTTAAAAAGTAAAAGGTTAAAACTAAAAAAGTAAAATCTTAAAGCTAAAAAGTTAAAACTTAAATACAAAAAGTAAAACCTTAAAACTAAAAAGTTTAAACTTACAAACTAAAAAGTAAAATTTTAAAAAGTAAAATCTTAAGACTAAAAAGTTAAAATTTAAAACTAAAATTAAGAATAATTTTAAGAATAATGGTTTTTTTTTATTTAATTCAATATAATTACAAAATTTTTATAATGTTTATTTATTGAAAATCTATTGTGTTACTTTTTTTAATATGGAAAAATAAATAGGCAGTATTCAATAGGAAGGTGATGACACGGTAAGTGTTGATTAGGGATAATTTTGAAAATGTTGGCAAAGAATTATCATGGTGACATCGACCAGGATGTGAAGTGGGAGGGCCGCCAAATCTAGCACAACACCAGTTAGCCATGATTTGTGCTAAGAAACAAAACGAAGTGCAGAATGCGGTTTTGAAGTTTTTTTTTTCCTTGTTTTATGTTAGTTCCCCTTCGAACTCCAGACTTTTTTACATTTTAGTACTTTTTAGTTAAGCCTGGCATGCTTTTTTTTGTAGTGCGAACAGGTTAGCCAATGGGTTGGCAAGATCCCCCCCAAGACGGGAGCTTCAGCCGAAGCGATACGCCAGCACCACCAACAATCTGGTCACACGAACGTTTTTGTGTTTCAACAACAAATTTTTAACACTGCTGCCCGCTACATTAGTTAAAATTTTAATTTAACAATTACAAAAATTCAATTCTGCAACTTTTTCTTCCTTTTAATATCCGACTTATAATATTTGTGACCTGTTTGAGTTATAGCATGGTCACTGTCAAACCTTTTTACTTTAATTTTACGAAATTTAGCATGGTTTTTTCCACCTCGATAACTTCTTCAGTATACCTCCCCAGTTTGAATCTCACAATCTTCTCGATTATGATTTGAATTTTTTATTGATTTTTCTTTCAATTTCAAAATTCTCTCCTTAATTTTTAGATAATCCTCAGCTTTTATTAAACCGCTTTAAAAATCAGTAGGTTTACATTTTGTGGTAGAGTGTATAAAACATGATTACTTTATAAATTTTCTCTTCAACCGTATCACTATCTTTTTCAGAGTCCTGTCTGAGTAAACGAATATGTTCGTTCAAAGTGTTATGAAGACGTTCTACATCTGCATTCGAAGTGTGATTATTATTTGAAGTAAAATGTATATCAATTTGGTTCTGTCTTAAAAATTCAGTTAATGGTAATGCTTTAAAACCTAACTCATTGTCAGTTACGATTTTATTAATATTACCTACTATACTGAATCAGGGCTCTCTTGAATTCTACCCATGATCTGTTTTGAATTTTAATTGCTTGTGCAAATTTAGAAAATTTATCGATTACTGTTAAAAATAATGTTTTTTCAAGGCTATAAAAATTATCTATATATACTATTTGACCAGGTCTATCAGGGGTTTCAGTTAACTTAAATATTTGTTTTATTGGTTTACGATCATACTTTTCTACATCGCAAATATGACAATTATTTATAATTTGCTGACTTCTTAATTTTAATTTCGGATGATATATTTTCTTTCTTAATTGTTCAAAATTTTCATTTATACCGCGATGGTTATTTTTCTGATGTTCATTTTGAATAAATTCGTGAAGATCATTCTCATCCAAAATATCATCAAGGCAGCTATTGTACTTTGCGATTTTTAGATTAGAACTTAGAAAATATTTTAAAACTGTTTCTTCAAAAACATCATACATTAAATTATCTTGAAATAAAATTGCATTAACTTTTGTTGGATGAAAATGATTCTTTATAAAATTTACTATATCAGTTTCATTGATATTATTCGCCGTTATTATTTTCCTAGAATTTTTAAATATCGATTGAGTTATAACTTTAAGAGAAGCAGAATTTCATTTTCTATAATAAACTGATTTTTATAAACATTAATTGGAGAACTGCTTTCAGATATAATTCCTGTTCGAGGTTGGTCAATTAAATTTATTTTGGGTTCAATTCGGGACAATGCATCTGCATTCCCATTTTTTATGCCACGTTTATATAAAATTTCATAATCAAACTCTTCTAATTTTAATCTCCATCGTACTAATTTTAAATTTGGCTCTTTAATTGAAAAAGCCATTGTAGAGGCTGATGGTCTGTTTGTATAACAAACTTTCTCCTAAATAAATATGGGCGAAAATACGTAGCAGCCCAAACTACTGCCAAAAGTTCTTTTTCCACTGTACTATAATTAATTTTATGTTGGTTGAGCGTCGTGCTTGCATATGAAATAGGATGGTCATCTTGCGATAACACGGCGAAATTGCTTGCATCAGTATTTAAAACAAACTGTTTACTAAAATCGGAATAAACTAAAATTGGAGCATTGGTAAGAAGTATTTTTAACATTTTGAAACTGTCTATGTATTCAGGATCATTTAAATTTACTTTAGCGTCTTTTTTGAGATATTTTGTTATCGGCCTTGCAATCTTCGAATAATCCTTTATAAATTTACGGTAATATCCACTTAGCTCTAAAAATTGTTTAATTTGTTTCTGTGTCCTTGGTAAAGGATAATTTATAATATAATGGACTTTTTTTGGATTAGGTTTTATACCCTTCTGTGTTACTACATGACCTAAAAACTCTGTTTCCCTTCATTCGCATTTGTCTATTTGTATTTTCAAATTCTTTATTTATTTTTATTATTTTCTTAATTTATTAAATACAAGCCGAAGTGAATTTATGTGTTCCTGAAGGGAAGTTGAATAGATAATTACGTCATCCATATATACTAAACAAATTTTGTTAACTAATTCACCTAAAATATTATTCATAAGCCTTTGAAAAGTAGCTGGTGCTGTTTTGAGACCAAAGGGCATTCTAAAAATTCATAGTGACCGCCTTCAACTGAGAATGCCGTCTTATGAACATCCCTTTTGTCTATGTTTTTCAACCTGGTGAAACCCTTTCGCTAAATCCAAAATAGTAAAATACATACACCTACCAAGTTTTTCACTGCATTAAGTGTGTTGTCGTTGTGCGGCAACTCTCTTTTCTGCTGTCTTTTTTGACTGGGTTTCATGGCATTTTTTTGTTATTTCTCTTTATGCTCGTTTCCGATTTCTTATGATTGTTATTTGATGTTAGTGCCCTTCATTCTTGCCTTTTGTGTGTTGTGTTGTAAGAAAAATAAAATAATTAAATCTTTAATAAAAAAGAAATATAAATTTGGTGAACGCGAAGTGTGCATTTAATTTGTTTTCCGCGATGGATGAGTAAGTTATAATTATACATAAAATTGGTACAAAGATGTTTTATGGAGTATATTTCTAATATAGTTGGTTGATAAAACATCCTGCTTCGCTTGTCTCGACAACCCAACCCGAATTGACAACACAACCAGAATCAGCAGTTTCCTGCATTGTGTAAGTTAATTAACATAATATTGTGAGGAATAATGCATTAAGTTATATTTTTGATTGCATTTTTTCAGCGAAACATCATCATCGTCGGAAAGCTCTGCATCAAAGGCAAAAAAGAAAAAAACAAAAAACCAGTGTAACTACGAAAAGGAACCATTTTCGTGAGGAATGGAAGAGCCAGTTTGTGTGGCTAGAGCAAGATGATAAAAAGCAAGGTAAGAAGTCTGCAACATGCAAATTGGAGGCAGTAAAACGCATATAGTAAGGCACGAAAATTCGGATTTACATAAGAGAGCAGTTGATGCTGCTAAAACCACACTAAAAATAACTCCTTTTGTTGAGCCGGATTCAGAAATTTCTATCATATCAAACGCAGCCAAAAAATTAGAATTGCGGTTATGTTTATTTGTTGCTGAACATAATCTCCCATTCTCGGTGTTAGCTCATTTGAGTGCCTGCCTAAAAGAAGATGCAACTGATTCTAAAATAATATGCATCAACAGAATAAAGGCACAAAAAATAATAAAGTATATCACTGGTCCACAAAATGCAACATTAATATCTAAATACACTAAGGACTTTTATTTCTCACTGGTGGTCGACGAAAGCACTGACAGCACGATGTGCAAAAATCTTGCAGTAATTATTAGAACATTCGACACGCAGTGTTGAGATAGATTCCTAGCGCTAGCTCCGGTCAGTGATTGCTACGCTGAAGGCATTTTCGGAATATTATTGTCTTAGACGACAATAATATTCCGATTTCAAATTTAATTGCATTTACTGCTGACAACTGCTTAGTGATGATGGGCAAAAACAATGGCGTACAGGCAAAACTAAAAGAAATAGTTCCGAAACTGCTTGTTAATGGATGTATTTGCCAGAATTTGAATTTAATATCAATGGAAGCTGCATCCCAATTACCAACGACAATTGACACGCTTACTAGAGCAATTAATCACCATTTTTGCAACAGTCCAAGTCGGAAGACTGATTTTGCCAAATTTCAAATAAGTTTTGGTGCAGAGCTGCATACAATATTGAAATATCTAAGCATTTATTTTATTCCTGAATATTATATATGTATATAGTAACTGTTATTTTATAACTAATTCCAGGCAGCTATCGATAGAATAATAGAAGAATGGACCGCGCTGACATTCTATTTTGGATTAATTGATTTTGAGGCGAGCTACGGTAATGAGTCCATAAGTTTCATTGCCTCATGTTTAAATAATAGTACATTCAAAATGAATTTTTTATTTTTGTGTTACATTCTGAATATAGTTAATGGAATTAACTTAGCGATGCAATCTGAAGAGCCACGAATGCATATTTTTTTGCCGAGATTAAAATATTTATTCAATCACGTTGCGCGTAATTTTCTGAAAAATAGATTCTTCTAAATGTATAAATGATATTGATATCGATTTTAAAGAGCATCACATCCCAACCCAAAATGTTTATTGTGGCTCTAAATGCGAATCATATTATGAAAATGGCAATATAACTCAAAATGAAATTCTTGAATTTAAATCAAATGTAAAAAAGTTTTACATTACGTTTTGTGTAGCTCTTCTTAAAAGGATTAATTTTGGTAACGAAATTTTGAATTTTTTAACAAAATTTTTTCCAGACCATGTTTTATCAGGGGAAACGAAAAATATAATTCCATTAATTTTAAAAATATTTCCGGAAAAAGAGTTTGAGTTGGCAGAAACAATCAATTCTAAATATCGAGCATTGGCGGAACATGACTAACTGAAGATATATGTATGTCAAATGTTCAATTTCCGAATTTTGGTTGAATGTGGGGCAAATAAAAAATGAATTAAAGGAATTAATGTCAGCAATATTTTTAGAATTGCCAAAGGGATTCTATCAATTCCACATTCGTCTGCCAACGTCGAACACACCTTTGTGATCCAAAACTTAATTAAAACGAAATGGCGTAATCGGTTAGCTGTGGATACTTGTTCTGCACTTTTGCAGACAAGAGATTTGATTAAATCAAGTAATAATTGTTGTCATAAGTTCAAAATTGATAAAAAATTATTAAACCAAACTCTGTCCAATGACAGCCCACCTGAAGAGGAACTTTTAATTTAAATTGTTTTTTGTTATTATTAAGAATTTTTTTTCTTGATCTCATTTACAAATGAATAATGAATTGTGTTAATTTTTTTAATGGGTTGTGAACAAAACTCCACGTTATTTTATTTTTTATACTTAGTAAAAGTATCATGGATACTTCTCTATTAAATATACACTTGAAGAACAACATCAATTGTTTTTGCTTTAAATTTACGATTTATTAGAAAAAAGTACTCTCGAGCCGGGAAAAGTACTTTGCGGTGAGTAAAAAAAGTACTTTCGAAAATTCTAATATACATTATATTTGGTCATTTAGGAACTGTTTCAACTTCAACTTTAAAATTTTCTGCAATTTTCGCTAAAAACTATTTCGCCAAAATGATTATGATGTTCTTTGATATGAACTAATCCACATTCGATATTAGAATTAATTCAACTTTACCTTATTCTGATAAGCCTGGCATGATTTTTTTTGTAGTGCGAACAGGTTAGCCAATGGGTTGGCAAGATCCCCTCAAGACGGCGAGCTTCAGCCGGAGCGATACGCCAGCACCGCCAACAATCTGGTCACACGAACGTTTTTGTGTTTCAACAACAAATTTTTAACACTGCCGCACGCTGTGGCCACTGCGGCAATAAATCAATTCGGACCTGCTCTCCGATTTTGATGATTTTTGCACAGATGGTTAATAACTATCTAAAGGTCATGTGTGAAAAATTTCATGCAAATATCTCCATTGGTTTTCTGTCCCGAGCAGCGCAAAGTTGAAGTATGTGAACAAGTCTCAAATGTGATAGTTTTCTATGTCATATTCAAAAGCCTGTTACTTATAAACTATACACCGAATGTACCTTATAAGGATTTTTTCAATTAAAATGGACATTAAGAATTATATGTAAATTAAAAAAAAAAATTTAAAATTAAAAAAAAAATTCTTTTGACAATGTACATATATTAACCCAAAAATAAAAACATTTATGACTTTCCGTTAGACTTTTAGTTGTGTGCGAAGCAGTGCGACACATGGAGTCCTATACCAAATTATAGCTGAGAGTCTCAGCTAACAGACTAAAAAAAAAACCTGCCCCAATTTGCCCGCCGACGAAAAAAACAATGAAAAACCAAAAAATTACAGTAAAAAATATGCGTTATGTGGTATTTTACGCATGCAAAAACAACTGTGCATTCTTTCTTTCTTTGCTACGAAGCCGGTGCCAATTTGGGATCGAGGAATACGAAAATTTCATTGCATGTGTACTATATAAAAAAAACTTAAATTTGAGTCCCGATTAGAAAAACAAATGTACACAAAAGTATTTATCAAAGTAATATCGGTACATTGTTTACGTAGACTAAACAACAAAAAATCTAAATGTAAACTTTATATAATAAATATAATAAATGTTGATTTGGTTAAACAAGGAATGGGTTCCAGAAACGATGGGAATATATCTCGACGATTTTTTAAAATCCCTGAAATTACAGCTGACAGCTGGAGTAAATGAGCAACTGATTCATCGGTTCAAAATTATATTATCCACAATTAGTTGCAGTCAGGCAATAGACGCTGAGAAATTCCAAATATATTGTATAGACACGGCAAAATTGTACATTGATTTGTATGGATGGTACTACATGCCCATCACAGTGCATAAAGTTTTGATACATGGTAGCAAAATTGTATCTGAGGCCATTCTACCTATAGGTAGGTTAAATATACAAATTGTTTCATACATTTTAAATTAATATGTATATATATATTTTTCAAAGGAATGTTATTAGAAGAAGCGCAGGAAGCGAGGAACAAAGATTATAGACGTTATAGGCTATATCACTCCCACAAGACTGGGCGCTATTCTCCTAACGAAGACGTAATGCATCATTTGTTGATATATGTTGATAAATGAAATGGAGTGAAACTAACAAAATTTTTATATTGGGGTTGTATGAGGGGTGGGTGTTAGAGTGGGCGGATTTTCTTCATATTTTCAAAACAGCATTTAATAGATTTTATATGCATTTTTGCCAAAAATAAACATATAGCATTTTTAAAATATTGTTTGTATGGGAGGTGGGCGTAAAAGTGGGCGGATTAAATTCATATTTTCAGGAGGTCATTCCACTATTATAATATTAACGTTTTATGAAAATTGAGTTAATATATTTAAAATCATGGAAGTTATGCCACATTTTCTATTTAAGTTGTATGGGAGGTTGTTGTGCTAACAAATGTTAGATATGAAGACTTAAAAAGTAAAAGGTTAAAACTAAAAAAGTAAAATCTTAAAGCTAAAAAGTTAAAACTTAAATACAAAAAAGTAAAACCTTAAAACTAAAAAGTTTAAACTTACAAACTAAAAAGTAAAATTTTAAAAAGTAAAATCTTAAGACTAAAAAGTTAAAATTTAAAACTAAAATTAAGAATAATTTTAAGAATAATGGTTTTTTTTTATTTAATTCAATATAATTACAAAATTTTTATAATGTTTATTTATTGAAAATCTATTGTGTTACTTTTTTTAATATGGAAAAATAAATAGGCAGTATTCAATAGGAAGGTGATGACACGGTAAGTGTTGATTAGGGATAATTTTGAAAATGTTGGCAAAGAATTATCATGGTGACATCCACCAGGATGTGAAGTGGGAGGGCCGCCAAATCTAGCACAACACCAGTTAGCCATGATTTGTGCTAAGAAACAAAACGAAGTGCAGAATGCGGTTTTGAAGTTTTTTTTTTCCTTGTTTTATGTTAGTTCCCCTTCGAACTCCAGACTTTTTTACATTTTAGTACTTTTTAGTTAAGCCTGGCATGCTTTTTTTTGTAGTGCGAACAGGTTAGCCAATGGGTTGGCAAGATCCCCCCCAAGACGGGAGCTTCAGCCGAAGCGATACGCCAGCACCACCAACAATCTGGTCACACGAACGTTTTTGTGTTTCAACAACAAATTTTTAACACTGCTGCCCGCTACATTAGTTAAAATTTTAATTTAACAATTACAAAAATTCAATTCTGCAACTTTTTCTTCCTTTTAATATCCGACTTATAATATTTGTGACCTGTTTGAGTTATAGCATGGTCACTGTCAAACCTTTTTACTTTAATTTTACGAAATTTAGCATGGTTTTTTCCACCTCGATAACTTCTTCAGTATACCTCCCCAGTTTGAATCTCACAATCTTCTCGATTATGATTTGAATTTTTTATTGATTTTTCTTTCAATTTCAAAATTCTCTCCTTAATTTTTAGATAATCCTCAGCTTTTATTAAACCGCTTTAAAAATCAGTAGGTTTACATTTTGTGGTAGAGTGTATAAAACATGATTACTTTATAAATTTTCTCTTCAACCGTATCACTATCTTTTTCAGGGTCCTGTCTGAGTAAACGAATATGTTCGTTCAAAGTGTTATGAAGACGTTCTACATCTGCATTCGAAGTGTGATTATTATTTGAAGTAAAATGTATATCAATTTGGTTCTGTCTTAAAAATTCAGTTAATGGTAATGCTTTAAAACCTAACTCATTGTCAGTTACGATTTTATTAATATTACCTACTATACTGAATCAGGGCTCTCTTGAATTCTACCCATGATCTGTTTTGAATTTTAATTGCTTGTGCAAATTTAGAAAATTTATCGATTACTGTTAAAAATAATGTTTTTTCAAGGCTATAAAAATTATCTATATATACTATTTGACCAGGTCTATCAGGGGTTTCAGTTAACTTAAATATTTGTTTTATTGGTTTACGATCATACTTTTCTACATCGCAAATATGACAATTATTTATAATTTGCTGACTTCTTAATTTTAATTTCGGATGATATATTTTCTTTCTTAATTGTTCAAAATTTTCATTTATACCGCGATGGTTATTTTTCTGATGTTCATTTTGAATAAATTCGTGAAGATCATTCTCATCCAAAATATCATCAAGGCAGCTATTGTACTTTGCGATTTTTAGATTAGAACTTAGAAAATATTTTAAAACTGTTTCTTCAAAAACATCATACATTAAATTATCTTGAAATAAAATTGCATTAACTTTTGTTGGATGAAAATGATTCTTTATAAAATTTACTATATCAGTTTCATTGATATTATTCGCCGTTATTATTTTCCTAGAATTTTTAAATATCGATTGAGTTATAACTTTAAGAGAAGCAGAATTTCATTTTCTATAATAAACTGATTTTTATAAACATTAATTGGAGAACTGCTTTCAGATATAATTCCTGTTCGAGGTTGGTCAATTAAATTTATTTTGGGTTCAATTCGGGACAATGCATCTGCATTCCCATTTTTTATGCCACGTTTATATAAAATTTCATAATCAAACTCTTCTAATTTTAATCTCCATCGTACTAATTTTAATCTCCATCGTACTAATTTTAAATTTGGCTCTTTAATTGAAAAAGCCATTGTAGAGGCTGATGGTCTGTTTGTATAACAAACTTTCTCCTAAATAAATATGGGCGAAAATACGTAGCAGCCCAAACTACTGCCAAAAGTTCTTTTTCCACTGTACTATAATTAATTTTATGTTGGTTGAGCGTCGTGCTTGCATATGAAATAGGATGGTCATCTTGCGATAACACGGCGAAATTGCTTGCATCAGTATTTAAAACAAACTGTTTACTAAAATCGGAATAAACTAAAATTGGAGCATTGGTAAGAAGTATTTTTAACATTTTGAAACTGTCTATGTATTCAGGATCATTTAAATTTACTTTAGCGTCTTTTTTGAGATATTTTGTTATCGGCCTTGCAATCTTCGAATAATCCTTTATAAATTTACGGTAATATCCACTTAGCTCTAAAAATTGTTTAATTTGTTTCTGTGTCCTTGGTAAGGGATAATTTATAATATAATGGACTTTTTTTGGATTAGGTTTTATACCCTTCTGTGTTACTACATGACCTAAAAACTCTGTTTCCCTTCATTCGCATTTGTCTATTTGTATTTTCAAATTCTTTATTTATTTTTATTATTTTCTTAATTTATTAAATACAAGCCGAAGTGAATTTATGTGTTCCTGAAGGGAAGTTGAATAGATAATTACGTCATCCATATATACTAAACAAATTTTGTTAACTAATTCACCTAAAATATTATTCATAAGCCTTTGAAAAGTAGCTGGTGCTGTTTTGAGACCAAAGGGCATTCTAAAAATTCATAGTGACCGCCTTCAACTGAGAATGCCGTCTTATGAACATCCCTTTTGTCTATGTTTTTCAACCTGGTGAAACCCTTTCGCTAAATCCAAAATAGTAAAATACATACACCTACCAAGTTTTTCACTGCATTAAGTGTGTTGTCGTTGTGCGGCAACTCTCTTTTCTGCTGTCTTTTTTGACTGGGTTTCATGGCATTTTTTTGTTATTTCTCTTTATGCTCGTTTCCGATTTCTTATGATTGTTATTTGATGTTAGTGCCCTTCATTCTTGCCTTTTGTGTGTTGTGTTGTAAGAAAAATAAAATAATTAAATCTTTAATAAAAAAGAAATATAAATTTGGTGAACGCGAAGTGTGCATTTAATTTGTTTTCCGCGATGGATGAGTAAGTTATAATTATACATAAAATTGGTACAAAGATGTTTTATGGAGTATATTTCTAATATAGTTGGTTGATAAAACATCCTGCTTCGCTTGTCTCGACAACCCAACCCGAATTGACAACACAACCAGAATCAGCAGTTTCCTGCATTGTGTAAGTTAATTAACATAATATTGTGAGGAATAATGCATTAAGTTATATTTTTGATTGCATTTTTTCAGCGAAACATCATCATCGTCGGAAAGCTCTGCATCAAAGGCAAAAAAGAAAAAAACAAAAAACCAGTGTAACTACGAAAAGGAACCATTTTCGTGAGGAATGGAAGAGCCAGTTTGTGTGGCTAGAGCAAGATGATAAAAAGCAAGGTAAGAAGTCTGCAACATGCAAATTGGAGGCAGTAAAACGCATATAGTAAGGCACGAAAATTCGGATTTACATAAGAGAGCAGTTGATGCTGCTAAAACCACACTAAAAATAACTCCTTTTGTTGAGCCGGATTCAGAAATTTCTATCATATCAAACGCAGCCAAAAAATTAGAATTGCGGTTATGTTTATTTGTTGCTGAACATAATCTCCCATTCTCGGTGTTAGCTCATTTGAGTGCCTGCCTAAAAGAAGATGCAACTGATTCTAAAATAATATGCATCAACAGAATAAAGGCACAAAAAATAATAAAGTATATCACTGGTCCACAAAATGCAACATTAATATCTAAATACACTAAGGACTTTTATTTCTCACTGGTGGTCGACGAAAGCACTGACAGCACGATGTGCAAAAATCTTGCAGTAATTATTAGAACATTCGACACGCAGTGTTGAGATAGATTCCTAGCGCTAGCTCCGGTCAGTGATTGCTACGCTGAAGGCATTTTCGGAATATTATTGTCTTAGACGACAATAATATTCCGATTTCAAATTTAATTGCATTTACTGCTGACAACTGCTTAGTGATGATGGGCAAAAACAATGGCTTACAGGCAAAACTAAAAGAAATAGTTCCGAAACTGCTTGTTAATGGATGTATTTGCCAGAATTTGAATTTAATATCAATGGAAGCTGCATCCCAATTACCAACGACAATTGACACGCTTACTAGAGCAATTAATCACCATTTTTGCAACAGTCCAAGTCGGAAGACTGATTTTGCCAAATTTCAAATAAGTTTTGGTGCAGAGCTGCATACAATATTGAAATATCTAAGCATTTATTTTATTCCTGAATATTATATATGTATATAGTAACTGTTATTTTATAACTAATTCCAGGCAGCCATCGATAGAATAATAGAAGAATGGACCGCGCTGACATTCTATTTTGGATTAATTGATTTTGAGGCGAGCTACGGTAATGAGTCCATAAGTTTCATTGCCTCATGTTTAAATAATAGTACATTCAAAATGAATTTTTTATTTTTGTGTTACATTCTGAATATAGTTAATGGAATTAACTTAGCGATGCAATCTGAAGAGCCACGAATGCATATTTTTTTGCCGAGATTAAAATATTTATTCAATCACGTTGCGCGTAATTTTCTGAAAAATAGATTCTTCTAAATGTATAAATGATATTGATATCGATTTTAAAGAGCATCACATCCCAACCCAAAATGTTTATTGTGGCTCTAAATGCGAATCATATTATGAAAATGGCAATATAACTCAAAATGAAATTCTTGAATTTAAATCAAATGTAAAAAAGTTTTACATTACGTTTTGTGTAGCTCTTCTTAAAAGGATTAATTTTGGTAACGAAATTTTGAATTTTTTAACAAAATTTTTTCCAGACCATGTTTTATCAGGGGAAACGAAAAATATAATTCCATTAATTTTAAAAATATTTCCGGAAAAAGAGTTTGAGTTGGCAGAAACAATCAATTCTAAATATCGAGCATTGGCGGAACATGACTAACTGAAGATATATGTATGTCAAATGTTCAATTTCCGAATTTTGGTTGAATGTGGGGCAAATAAAAAATGAATTAAAGGAATTAATGTCAGCAATATTTTTAGAATTGCCAAAGGGATTCTATCAATTCCACATTCGTCTGCCAACGTCGAACACACCTTTGTGATCCAAAACTTAATTAAAACGAAATGGCGTAATCGGTTAGCTGTGGATACTTGTTCTGCACTTTTGCAGACAAGAGATTTGATTAAATCAAGTAATAATTGTTGTCATAAGTTCAAAATTGATAAAAAATTATTAAACCAAACTCTGTCCAATGACAGCCCACCTGAAGAGGAACTTTTAATTTAAATTGTTTTTTGTTATTATTAAGAATTTTTTTTCTTGATCTCATTTACAAATGAATAATGAATTGTGTTAATTTTTTTAATGGGTTGTGAACAAAACTCCACGTTATTTTATTTTTTATACTTAGTAAAAGTATCATGGATACTTCTCTATTAAATATACACTTGAAGAACAACATCAATTGTTTTTGCTTTAAATTTACGATTTATTAGAAAAAAGTACTCTCGAGCCGGGAAAAGTACTTTGCGGTGAGTAAAAAAAGTACTTTCGAAAATTCTAATATACATTATATTTGGTCATTTAGGAACTGTTTCAACTTCAACTTTAAAATTTTCTGCAATTTTCGCTAAAAACTATTTCGCCAAAATGATTATGATGTTCTTTGATATGAACTAATCCACATTCGGTATTAGAATTAATTCAACTTTACCTGATTCTCATAAGCCTGGCATGATTTTTTTTGTAGTGCGAACAGGTTAGCCAATGGGTTGGCAAGATCCCCTCAAGACGGCGAGCTTCAGCTGGAGCGATACGCCAGCACCGCCAACAATCTGGTCACACGAACGTTTTTGTGTTTCAACAACAAATTTTTAACACTGCCGCACGCTGTGGCCACTGCGGCAATAAATCAATTCGGACCTGCTCTCCGATTTTGATGATTTTTGCACAGATGGTTAATAACTATCTAAAGGTCATGTGTGAAAAATTTCATGCAAATATCTCCATTGGTTTTCTGTCCCGAGCAGCGCAAAGTTGAAGTATGTGAACAAGTCTCAAATGTGATAGTTTTCTATGTCATATTCAAAAGCCTGTTACTTATAAACTATACACCGAATGTACCTTATAAGGATTTTTTCAATTAAAATGGACATTAAGAATTATATGTAAATTAAAAAAAAAAATTTAAAATTAAAAAAAAAATTCTTTTGACAATGTACATATATTAACCCAAAAATAAAAACATTTATGACTTTCCGTTAGACTTTTAGTTGTGTGCGAAGCAGTGCGACACATGGAGTCCTATACCAAATTATAGCTGAGAGTCTCAGCTAACAGACTAAAAAAAAAACCTGCCCCAATTTGCCCGCCGCCGAAAAAACAATGAAAAACCAAAAAATTACAGTAAAAAATATGCGTTATGTGGTATTTTACGCATGCAAAAACAACTGTGCATTCTTTCTTTCTTTGCTACGAAGCCGGTGCCAATTTGGGATCGAGGAATACGAAAATTTCATTGCATGTGTACTATATAAAAAAAACTTAAATTTGAGTCCCGATTAGAAAAACAAATGTACACAAAAGTATTTATCAAAGTAATATCGGTACATTGTTTACGTAGACTAAACAACAAAAAATCTAAATGTAAACTTTATATAATAAATGTTGATTTGGTTAAACAAGGAATGGGTTCCAGAAACGATGGGAATATATCTCGACGATTTTGTATGTATGTATGTTTGCTTGTGTGTTTTAAATTCTTTCTATTTGTGGTTCTTTTTATATTTAAGAAATAATTTTGTCATTCGACTTTAAACCACCGTAAAAATAAAAGGCTTCATTTGGAAGCAAATTGTTTTTTGATTTAAAATAAAACTAATTGTGTTTTATTTAATTTGCTCTAGCTTGCAAAAAATATTGCAAGCTCAAAATCAAATTGCCAGAAATCAAATCGTCTACATAAAAGTCACGCTTCACAATTTTTGCAGCCAATGGAAAATGTCGTTCTTCTTCATTTGCAAGCTGGTGCATTGCTGGCCCTCAATTTTTGCTGGCTTCAATCCGACAGCAGTATTGGCCTATTGGTGGTCGAAAATTGGTAAGCGCTGTTATTTCCAAATGCCTTCGATGTTTTAGAATGAAGCCAAAACTTTATCAAAATGTGATGGGTAACCTGCCTGCAGATCGGGTAACGCCTAATAAAGCATTTCACACTACTGGAGTGGATTTTTGTGGTCCATTTTACTACAAATCTGAAGTGAGAAATCGGCCTCCTGTCAAATGCTATGTATGTATTTTTATCGCACACGCAAGCGTACATAATATTTGCATGCAAACATACATACACACATATATATACATTGCCTTTTACAATTTCGTTTCTCTTATACAAGTAGTTCAGCAAAGAGATTTAATACCTAAAATAAATGTAGGTATGATTGTGCACACACTTAATGCATCTTAATATATATCTCTTTTGAGAATTAATTTGTTTGTAGCATTGTATGTATGTATGTTTGCTTGTGTGTTTTAAATTCTTTCTATTTGTGGTTCTTTTTATATTTAAGAAATAATTTTGTCATTCCACTTAAAAACTTTGAATAAATAACTTCATTCGGAAGTGAAAATTAATTGTTTTTTTATTTGCTCTAGCTTTCAAAAAATATTGCAAGCTCAAAACAGCGGTTTTGAAGTTTTTTTTCCTTTTTTTATGTTAGTTCACCTTCGGGCTCCAGACTTTTTTTCATTTTAGTACTTTTTAGTTAAGCCTGGCATGATTTTTTTTGTAGTGCGAACAGGTTAGCCAATGGGTTGGCAAGATCCCCGCAAGACGGCGAGCTTCAGCCGGAGCGATACAACAATCTGGTCACACGAACGTTTTTGTGTTTCAACAACAAATTTTTAACACTGCTGCCCGCTACATTAGTTAAAATTTTAATTTAACAATTACAAAAATTCAATTCTGCAAATTTTTCTTCCATTTACTATACGACTTATAATATTTGTGACCTGTTTGAGTTATAACATGTTCACTGTCAAACCTTTTTACTTTAATTTTACGAAATTTAGCATGATTTTTTCCACCCGATTACTTCTTAAGTACACCTCCCCAGTTTGAATCTCACAATCTTCTCGATTATGAGTTGAATTTTTTATTGATTTTTCTTTCAATTTCAAAATTCTCTCCTTAATTTTTAGATAATCCTCAGCTTTTATTAAACCGCTTTGAAAATCAGTAGGTTTACATTTTGTGGTAGAGTGTATAAAACATGATTACTTTATAAATTGACTCTTCAACCGTATCACTATCTTTTTCAGGGTCGTGTCTGAGTAAACGAATATGTTCGTTCAAAGTGTTATGAAGACCTTCTACATCTGCATTCGAAGTGTGATTATTATTTGAAGTAAAATGTATATTAATTTGGTTCTGTCTTAAAAATTCAGTTAATGGTATTGCTTTAAAACCTAACTCATTGTCAGTTACAATTTTATTAATATTACCTACTATTAGGTAATATTAATTGAATTCTACCCATGATCTGTTTTGAATTTTAATTGATTGTGCAGGAGTTTCAGTTAACTTAAATATTTGTTTTATTGGTTTACGGTCATACTTTTCTACATCGCAAATATGACAATTATTTATAAATTGCTGAATTCTTAATTTTAATTTCGGATGATATATTTTCTTTCTTAATTGTTCAAAATTTTCATTTTTACCGCGATGGTTATCATCCAGGCAGCTATTACTTACATTAAAAAATTAAATTTATTTTTTAACTAACTTGAGTAATTTCATAAAGAAGAAAATTTGCAATACTGAAATTTTTTGAAAATTATCACGTAGATGTTAGATATTTTTTTTGCCAACAAGCCAAATCATAACTGGATCAAAATTTAAAAAAAGTCAAAAATATTAAATTTTATATTGAATTTTTTAATAAAATATAACCAAAACGCCGTTTTATGTCAAACTTTTATAACACTCAGTTTTGAGGAGCCATTGATTTGTTCAACCATTGAACAAATTCATGTGCACACATCAAAACCTTTCGAGAAGACCATCGTTGTCGATATCATGTTCTTGTTCAAACAGCGTTGTTCGAACATTTGTTAGCACAACGAAGTCTGCCATCAAATATTGTGTTTGTAGGAAAGTTTGACTTTTAAAGAACGCAATCTGTTGATCCAGCGGGCAAATCCTATTTGCTGTGCTATAAGCATTTAAACAACATTGACGACAAACAGAAAATTATATCTAGTCGAAACATGCACATCGTACGATTTCTCCACACAGAAAAAAGTACAGAAGCCCAGGCGAGACATTGAACGGCGTCGGCTGAGCAATTTTATGTGGTCGACAGAAGTGCCGGATCGTAAGTTTGTTTGGCCGGCTAAAAAAATAGAAAAAACAAAACAAACAAAAAAAAATACGTACATTCAACTATTTCTAGGCATGGCAGAAACAAAGTACATACGTAGGCGATAAGTGTGACAAAACTCGGCGTTATTTGTGGAAATGGCACGCTGGCACTGCATTAGCTCCTCGGAAATGGGTGGGATTCTTTTCCACTAGGTTTGTCAACATTGGACGCAAACACCATTGTACTAAAAAATATTGACATCACTTGATGTATGGTAAAGTTGAGAAGACTCAAATAAGGGATTATTGTGAACTAGATATAATTAGAACTTAAGACACGTGTATTTAATGAATTGAAATAAAACTACTTAAGATTTAAATAATAAACCTTTGTTTGAATAACCTACATTTTTTTTACGCGGGATTTTACGAGCATCGCGAGACTAGGAATTAATAAAATTAATTTTTATTTTTATTATTTTTTTATTAAATTCAAACATTCCATTTGAATTTCAGATTTTTAACTAAAAGTAAAAATAATATTCATAAAACTCAATAAATTTCTTATGATACTACGATAAATAAAAATAGTTTACAAAGGAATATTTTATCAGCAAGTATTAATAAAGTGTTAATACATATAACATACATATGTGTACGACTAAGTTATACATATAACTCCCCCATCATTAGATTGACGCTCCGAGGAAAATTTACATAAATTGACAAAAATAATAAAATAAAACTTACATATATTTTTAATAAAACTTCTTGATATTCCACCTTTAAGTTTTAAAGATTCATAAATCAGTAGTAAGAATGCATACAGACATACATATAATATCTTAGTGTCGTGTGCACCCTGTTCATAATTTAATTTTATATGGGTAATGCAGTGCATTCAGCTGCAAATAGAAGATGACTATAATAGTCAAATAAAAAGAAACGTCAACAAAAACAAACAAAAACCTTTATTAGCAAATTATAATTGCTGAAAATAAAAATAGCGGGAGTGTTTTTTTGTGGAAAAAGAAAAGTGGCGTGACCGAGGCTTCGTGGCACGGAAAGAAGAAAATGTCGGTCTCTTTTTCCTGAGGACAATTACGAGGTAAGGTGTGACATGTGGCTGCCGAAAAATTAATGGTGTAAAAAGTGAAAAGTGTAGAAAACTTACCTTTTTTGGTGCAAGAAAACTGCCCAAATTAAAACCAATCAAAGGTGTGAATTTAAAAAGTTCCTAGTAAATTAAATTTATTCAATAAATAAAATGATTTTACTTAAAATTTAAAAAGTTAAACCTTAAAAAACTAAAACTTAAAAAACTAAAAAGCTAAAAGTTTAAAAAGTTAAAACTTAAAAGTCAAAAATAAAAAAATAAAATCTTAAAATCTAAACAGTTAAAAACTTAGATATGAAGACTTAAAAAGTAAAAGGTTAAAACTAAAAAAGTAAAATCTTAAAGCTAAAAAGTTAAAACTTAAATACAAAAAAGTAAAACCTTAAAACTAAAAAGTTTAAACTTACAAACTAAAAAGTAAAATTTTAAAAAGTAAAATCTTAAGACTAAAAAGTTAAAATTTAAAACTAAAATTAAGAATAATTTTAAGAATAATGGTTTTTTTTTATTTAATTCAATATAATTACAAAATTTTTATAATGTTTATTTATTGAAAATCTATTGTGTTACTTTTTTTAATATGGAAAAATAAATAGGCAGTATTCAATAGGAAGGTGATGACACGGTAAGTGTTGATTAGGGATAATTTTGAAAATGTTGGCAAAGAATTATCATGGTGACATCCACCAGGATGTGAAGTGGGAGGGCCGCCAAATCTAGCACAACACCAGTTAGCCATGATTTGTGCTAAGAAACAAAACGAAGTGCAGAATGCGGTTTTGAAGTTTTTTTTTTCCTTGTTTTATGTTAGTTCCCCTTCGAACTCCAGACTTTTTTACATTTTAGTACTTTTTAGTTAAGCCTGGCATGCTTTTTTTTGTAGTGCGAACAGGTTAGCCAATGGGTTGGCAAGATCCCCCCCAAGACGGGAGCTTCAGCCGAAGCGATACGCCAGCACCACCAACAATCTGGTCACACGAACGTTTTTGTGTTTCAACAACAAATTTTTAACACTGCTGCCCGCTACATTAGTTAAAATTTTAATTTAACAATTACAAAAATTCAATTCTGCAACTTTTTCTTCCTTTTAATATCCGACTTATAATATTTGTGACCTGTTTGAGTTATAGCATGGTCACTGTCAAACCTTTTTACTTTAATTTTACGAAATTTAGCATGGTTTTTTCCACCTCGATAACTTCTTCAGTATACCTCCCCAGTTTGAATCTCACAATCTTCTCGATTATGATTTGAATTTTTTATTGATTTTTCTTTCAATTTCAAAATTCTCTCCTTAATTTTTAGATAATCCTCAGCTTTTATTAAACCGCTTTAAAAATCAGTAGGTTTACATTTTGTGGTAGAGTGTATAAAACATGATTACTTTATAAATTTTCTCTTCAACCGTATCACTATCTTTTTCAGGGTCCTGTCTGAGTAAACGAATATGTTCGTTCAAAGTGTTATGAAGACGTTCTACATCTGCATTCGAAGTGTGATTATTATTTGAAGTAAAATGTATATCAATTTGGTTCTGTCTTAAAAATTCAGTTAATGGTAATGCTTTAAAACCTAACTCATTGTCAGTTACGATTTTATTAATATTACCTACTATATTGAATCAGGGCTCTCTTGAATTCTACCCATGATCTGTTTTGAATTTTAATTGCTTGTGCAAATTTAGAAAATTTATCGATTACTGTTAAAAATAATGTTTTTTCAAGGCTATAAAAATTATCTATATATACTATTTGACCAGGTCTATCAGGGGTTTCAGTTAACTTAAATATTTGTTTTATTGGTTTACGATCATACTTTTCTACATCGCAAATATGACAATTATTTATAATTTGCTGACTTCTTAATTTTAATTTCGGATGATATATTTTCTTTCTTAATTGTTCAAAATTTTCATTTATACCGCGATGGTTATTTTTCTGATGTTCATTTTGAATAAATTCGTGAAGATCATTCTCATCCAAAATATCATCAAGGCAGCTATTGTACTTTGCGATTTTTAGATTAGAACTTAGAAAATATTTTAAAACTGTTTCTTCAAAAACATCATACATTAAATTATCTTGAAATAAAATTGCATTAACTTTTGTTGGATGAAAATGATTCTTTATAAAATTTACTATATCAGTTTCATTGATATTATTCGCCGTTATTATTTTCCTAGAATTTTTAAATATCGATTGAGTTATAACTTTAAGAGAAGCAGAATTTCATTTTCTATAATAAACTGATTTTTATAAACATTAATTGGAGAACTGCTTTCAGATATAATTCCTGTTCGAGGTTGGTCAATTAAATTTATTTTGGGTTCAATTCGGGACAATGCATCTGCATTCCCATTTTTTATGCCACGTTTATATAAAATTTCATAATCAAACTCTTCTAATTTTAATCTCCATCGTACTAATTTTAAATTTGGCTCTTTAATTGAAAAAGCCATTGTAGAGGCTGATGGTCTGTTTGTATAACAAACTTTCTCCTAAATAAATATGGGCGAAAATACGTAGCAGCCCAAACTACTGCCAAAAGTTCTTTTTCCACTGTACTATAATTAATTTTATGTTGGTTGAGCGTCGTGCTTGCATATGAAATAGGATGGTCATCTTGCGATAACACGGCGAAATTGCTTGCATCAGTATTTAAAACAAACTGTTTACTAAAATCGGAATAAACTAAAATTGGAGCATTGGTAAGAAGTATTTTTAACATTTTGAAACTGTCTATGTATTCAGGATCATTTAAATTTACTTTAGCGTCTTTTTTGAGATATTTTGTTATCGGCCTTGCAATCTTCGAATAATCCTTTATAAATTTACGGTAATATCCACTTAGCTCTAAAAATTGTTTAATTTGTTTCTGTGTCCTTGGTAAGGGATAATTTATAATATAATGGACTTTTTTTGGATTAGGTTTTATACCCTTCTGTGTTACTACATGACCTAAAAACTCTGTTTCCCTTCATTCGCATTTGTCTATTTGTATTTTCAAATTCTTTATTTATTTTTATTATTTTCTTAATTTATTAAATACAAGCCGAAGTGAATTTATGTGTTCCTGAAGGGAAGTTGAATAGATAATTACGTCATCCATATATACTAAACAAATTTTGTTAACTAATTCACCTAAAATATTATTCATAAGCCTTTGAAAAGTAGCTGGTGCTGTTTTGAGACCAAAGGGCATTCTAAAAATTCATAGTGACCGCCTTCAACTGAGAATGCCGTCTTATGAACATCCCTTTTGTCTATGTTTTTCAACCTGGTGAAACCCTAAATCCAAAATAGTAAAATACATACACCTACCAAGTTTTTCACTGCATTAAGTGTGTTGTCGTTGTGCGGCAACTCTCTTTTCTGCTGTCTTTTTTGACTGGGTTTCATGGCATTTTTTTGTTATTTCTCTTTATGCTCGTTTCCGATTTCTTATGATTGTTATTTGATGTTAGTGCCCTTCATTCTTGCCTTTTGTGTGTTGTGTTGTAAGAAAAATAAAATAATTAAATCTTTAATAAAAAAGAAATATAAATTTGGTGAACGCGAAGTGTGCATTTAATTTGTTTTCCGCGATGGATGAGTAAGTTATAATTATACATAAAATTGGTACAAAGATGTTTTATGGAGTATATTTCTAATATAGTTGGTTGATAAAACATCCTGCTTCGCTTGTCTCGACAACCCAACCCGAATTGACAACACAACCAGAATCAGCAGTTTCCTGCATTGTGTAAGTTAATTAACATAATATTGTGAGGAATAATGCATTAAGTTATATTTTTGATTGCATTTTTTCAGCGAAACATCATCATCGTCGGAAAGCTCTGCATCAAAGGCAAAAAAGAAAAAAACAAAAAACCAGTGTAACTACGAAAAGGAACCATTTTCGTGAGGAATGGAAGAGCCAGTTTGTGTGGCTAGAGCAAGATGATAAAAAGCAAGGTAAGAAGTCTGCAACATGCAAATTGGAGGCAGTAAAACGCATATAGTAAGGCACGAAAATTCGGATTTACATAAGAGAGCAGTTGATGCTGCTAAAACCACACTAAAAATAACTCCTTTTGTTGAGCCGGATTCAGAAATTTCTATCATATCAAACGCAGCCAAAAAATTAGAATTGCGGTTATGTTTATTTGTTGCTGAACATAATCTCCCATTCTCGGTGTTAGCTCATTTGAGTGCCTGCCTAAAAGAAGATGCAACTGATTCTAAAATAATATGCATCAACAGAATAAAGGCACAAAAAATAATAAAGTATATCACTGGTCCACAAAATGCAACATTAATATCTAAATACACTAAGGACTTTTATTTCTCACTGGTGGTCGACGAAAGCACTGACAGCACGATGTGCAAAAATCTTGCAGTAATTATTAGAACATTCGACACGCAGTGTTGAGATAGATTCCTAGCGCTAGCTCCGGTCAGTGATTGCTACGCTGAAGGCATTTTCGGAATATTATTGTCTTAGACGACAATAATATTCCGATTTCAAATTTAATTGCATTTACTGCTGACAACTGCTTAGTGATGATGGGCAAAAACAATGGCGTACAGGCAAAACTAAAAGAAATAGTTCCGAAACTGCTTGTTAATGGATGTATTTGCCAGAATTTGAATTTAATATCAATGGAAGCTGCATCCCAATTACCAACGACAATTGACACGCTTACTAGAGCAATTAATCACCATTTTTGCAACAGTTCAAGTCGGAAGACTGATTTTGCCAAATTTCAAATAAGTTTTGGTGCAGAGCTGCATACAATATTGAAATATCTAAGCATTTATTTTATTCCTGAATATTATATATGTATATAGTAACTGTTATTTTATAACTAATTCCAGGCAGCCATCGATAGAATAATAGAAGAATGGACCGCGCTGACATTCTATTTTGGATTAATTGATTTTGAGGCGAGCTACGGTAATGAGTCCATAAGTTTCATTGCCTCATGTTTAAATAATAGTACATTCAAAATGAATTTTTTATTTTTGTGTTACATTCTAAATATAGTTAATGGAATTAACTTAGCGATGCAATCTGAAGAGCCACGAATGCATATTTTTTTGCCGAGATTAAAATATTTATTCAATCACGTTGCGCGTAATTTTCTGAAAAATAGATTCTTCTAAATGTATAAATGATATTGATATCGATTTTAAAGAGCATCACATCCCAACCCAAAATGTTTATTGTGGCTCTAAATGCGAATCATATTATGAAAATGGCAATATAACTCAAAATGAAATTCTTGAATTTAAATCAAATGTAAAAAAGTTTTACATTACGTTTTGTGTAGCTCTTCTTAAAAGGATTAATTTTGGTAACGAAATTTTGAATTTTTTAACAAAATTTTTTCCAGACCATGTTTTATCAGGGGAAACGAAAAATATAATTCCATTAATTTTAAAAATATTTCCGGAAAAAGAGTTTGAGTTGGCAGAAACAATCAATTCTAAATATCGAGCATTGGCGGAACATGACTAACTGAAGATATATGTATGTCAAATGTTCAATTTCCGAATTTTGGTTGAATGTGGGGCAAATAAAAAATGAATTAAAGGAATTAATGTCAGCAATATTTTTAGAATTGCCAAAGGGATTCTATCAATTCCACATTCGTCTGCCAACGTCGAACACACCTTTGTGATCCAAAACTTAATTAAAACGAAATGGCGTAATCGGTTAGCTGTGGATACTTGTTCTGCACTTTTGCAGACAAGAGATTTGATTAAATCAAGTAATAATTGTTGTCATAAGTTCAAAATTGATAAAAAATTATTAAACCAAACTCTGTCCAATGACAGCCCACCTGAAGAGGAACTTTTAATTTAAATTGTTTTTTGTTATTATTAAGAATTTTTTTTCTTGATCTCATTTACAAATGAATAATGAATTGTGTTAATTTTTTTAATGGGTTGTGAACAAAACTCCACGTTATTTTATTTTTTATACTTAGTAAAAGTATCATGGATACTTCTCTATTAAATATACACTTGAAGAACAACATCAATTGTTTTTGCTTTAAATTTACGATTTATTAGAAAAAAGTACTCTCGAGCCGGGAAAAGTACTTTGCGGTGAGTAAAAAAAGTACTTTCGAAAATTCTAATATACATTATATTTGGTCATTTAAGAACTGTTTCAACTTCAACTTTAAAATTTTCTGCAATTTTCGCTAAAAACTATTTCGCCAAAATGATTATGATGTTCTTTGATATGAACTAATCCACATTCGATATTAGAATTAATTCAACTTTACCTGATTCTGATAAGCCTGGCATGATTTTTTTTGTAGTGCGAACAGGTTAGCCAATGGGTTGGCAAGATCCCCTCAAGACGGCGAGCTTCAGCTGGAGCGATACGCCAGCACCGCCAACAATCTGGTCACACGAACGTTTTTGTGTTTCAACAACAAATTTTTAACACTGCCGCACGCTGTGGCCACTGCGGCAATAAATCAATTCGGACCTGCTCTCCGATTTTGATGATTTTTGCACAGATGGTTAATAACTATCTAAAGGTCATGTGTGAAAAATTTCATGCAAATATCTCCATTGGTTTTCTGTCCCGAGCAGCGCAAAGTTGAAGTATGTGAACAAGTCTCAAATGTGATAGTTTTCTATGTCATATTCAAAAGCCTGTTACTTATAAACTATACACCGAATGTACCTTATAAGGATTTTTTCAATTAAAATGGACATTAAGAATTATATGTAAATTAAAAAAAAAAAATTTAAAATTAAAAAAAAAATTCTTTTGACAATGTACATATATTAACCCAAAAATAAAAACATTTATGACTTTCCGTTAGACTTTTAGTTGTGTGCGAAGCAGTGCGACACATGGAGTCCTATACCAAATTATAGCTGAGAGTCTCAGCTAACAGACTAAAAAAAAAACCTGCCCCAATTTGCCCGCCGCCGAAAAAACAATGAAAAACCAAAAAATTACAGTAAAAAATATGCGTTATGTGGTATTTTACGCATGCAAAAACAACTGTGCATTCTTTCTTTCTTTGCTACGAAGCCGGTGCCAATTTGGGATCGAGGAATACGAAAATTTCATTGCATGTGTACTATATAAAAAAAACTTAAATTTGAGTCCCGATTAGAAAAACAAATGTACACAAAAGTATTTATCAAAGTAATATCGGTACATTGTTTACGTAGACTAAACAACAAAAAATCTAAATGTAAACTTTATATAATAAATATAATAAATGTTGATTTGGTTAAACAAGGAATGGGTTCCAGAAACGATGGGAATATATCTCGACGATTTTTTAAAATCCCTGAAATTACAGCTGACAGCTGGAGTAAATGAGCAACTGATTCATCGGTTCAAAATTATATTATCCACAATTAGTTGCAGTCAGGCAATAGACGCTGAGAAATTCCAAATATATTGTATAGACACGGCAAAATTGTACATTGATTTGTATGGATGGTACTACATGCCCATCACAGTGCATAAAGTTTTGATACATGGTAGCAAAATTGTATCTGAGGCCATTCTACCTATAGGTAGGTTAAATATACAAATTGTTTCATACATTTTAAATTAATATGTATATATATATTTTTCAAAGGAATGTTATTAGAAGAAGCGCAGGAAGCGAGGAACAAAGATTATAGACGTTATAGGCTATATCACTCCCACAAGACTGGGCGCTATTCTCCTAACGAAGACGTAATGCATCATTTGTTGATATATGTTGATAAATGAAATGGAGTGAAACTAACAAAATTTTTATATTGGGGTTGTATGAGGGGTGGGTGTTAGAGTGGGCGGATTTTCTTCATATTTTCAAAACAGCATTTAATAGATTTTATATGCATTTTTGCCAAAAATAAACATATAGCATTTTTAAAATATTGTTTGTATGGGAGGTGGGCGTAAAAGTGGGCGGATTAAATTCATATTTTCAGGAGGTCATTCCACTATTATAATATTAACGTTTTATGAAAATTGAGTTAATATATTTAAAATCATGGAAGTTATGCCACATTTTCTATTTAAGTTGTATGGGAGGTGGGCGTAAAAGTGGGCGTATTTTTGTAAAAAAAAATTGAAATTCTTAAAAAATTTAAAATAAATGTGTGCAAAATTTCATGAAGCTCCGCAACCTCCTTGATTTAAGACCATTAAATACACTACACGGCCACAGTGTGTGCCGCCCGCTACATTAGTTAAAATTTTAATTTAACAATTACAAAAATTCAATTCTGCAACTTTTTCTTCGTTTTAATATCCGAATTATAATATTTGTGACCTGTTTAAGTTATAACATGGTCACTGTCAAACCTTTTTACTTTAATTTTACGAAATTTAGCATGATTTTTTCCACCTCGATTACTTCTTAAGTACACCTCCCCAGTTTGAATCTCACAATCTTCTCGATTATGATTTGAATTTTTTATTGATTTTTCTTTCAATTTCAAAATTCTCTCCTTAATTTTTAGATAATCCTCAGCTTTTATTAAACCGCTTTGAAAATCAGTAGGTTTACATTCTGTGGTAGAGTGTATAAAACATGATTACTTTATAAATTGTCTCTTCAACCGTATCACTATCTTTTTCAGGGTCGTGTCTGAGTAAACGAATATGTTCGTTCAAAGTGTTATGAAGACGTTCTACATCTGCATTCGAAGTGTGATTATTATTTGAAGTAAAATGTATATCAATTTGGTTCTGTCTTAAAAATTCAGTTAATGGTAATGCTTTAAAACGTAACTCATTGTCAGTTAGGATTTTATTAATATTACCTACTATATTGAATCAGGGCTCTCTTGAATTCTACCCATGATCTGTTTTGAATTTTAATTGCTTGTGCAAATTTAGAAAATATATCGATTACTGTTAAAAATAATGTTTTTGCATGTCTATAAAAAATATCTATATGTACTATTTGAGCAGGTCTATCAGGGATTTCAGTTAACTTAAATATTTGTTTTGTTGGTTTACGGTCATACTTTTCTACATCGCAAAAATGACAATTATTTATAAATTGCTGAATTCTTAATTTTAATTTCGGATGATATATTTTCTTTCTTAATTGTTCAAAATTTTCATTTATACCGCGATGGTTATCATCAAGGCAGCTATTACTTACATTAAAAAATGAAATTTATTTTTTAACTAACTTGAGTAATTTCATAAAGAAGAAAATTTGCAATACTGAAATTTTTTGAAAATTATCACGTGGATGTTAGATAATTTTTTTGCGTAAAAGCCAAATCATAAATCGAAATTTAAAAAAAAAGTCAAAAATATTAAATTTTATATTGAATTTTTTAATAAAATATATCTAAAACGCCGTTTTATGTCAAACTTTTATAACACTTAGTCTTGACGAGCCATTGATTTGTTCAACCATTGAACAAATTCATGTGCACACATCAAAACCTTTCGAGAAGACCGTCGTTGTCGATATCATGTTCTTGTTCAAACAGCATTGTTCGAACATTTGTTCGCACAACGAAGTCTGCCATCAAATGTTGTTTTTGTAGGAAAGTTTGACTTTTAAAGAACGCAATCTGTTGATCCAGCGGGCAAATCCTATTTGCTGTGCTATAAGTATTTAAACAACATTGACGACAAACAGAAAATTATATCTAGTCGAAACATGCACATCGTACGATTTCTCCACACAGAAAAAAGTACAGAAGCCCAGGCGAGACATTGAACGGCGTCGGCTGAGCAATTTTATGTGGTCGACAGAAGTGCCGGATCTTAAGTTTGTTTGGCCGGCTAAAAAAATAGAAAAAACAAAACCAACAAAAAAAAAAAAAAATACGTACATTCAACTATTTCTAGGTATGGCAGAAACAAAGTACATACGTAGGCGATAAGTGTGACTCGGCGTTATTTGTGGAAATGGCACGCTGGCATGGCATTAGCTCCTCGGAAATGGGTGGGATTCTTTTCCACTAGGTTTGTCGCCATTTAAAAACTTGTGCCAGAATTGGCATCCAGTGATATTTAACATGGGACGCAACCACCATTGTACTAAAAAATCACTTAATGTATGGTAAAGTTGAGAAGACTCAAATAAGGGATTATTGTGAACTAGATATAGAAGTTAAGACACGTGTATTTAATGAATTGAAATAAAACTACTTAAGATTTAAATAATAAACCTTTGTTTGAATAACCTACAACTTTTTTTACGCGGGATTTTACAAGCATCGCGAGACTAGGAATTAATAAAATTAATTTTTATTTTTATTTATTTTTTATTAAATTGAAACATTCCATTTGAATTCCAGATTTTTAACTTAAAGTTTTCATAAAACTCAATAAATACCTTATGATACTACGATAAATAAAAATAGTTTACAAAGGAATATTTTATCAACAAGTATTAATAATAAATAGGGTTTTCATACAAGAGTAAAGACATAGGGTTTCTATAAAAGTGTTAATACATATAACATACATATGTGTACGATTAAGTTATACATATAACTCCCCCATCATTAGATTGACGCTCCGAGGAAAATTTACATAAATTGACAAAAATAAAGTTACGGACCGGTTGGACTGGCGAGGTTTCCGTCTAGCTCTTTCTTTTTCTCTCTTCACGGGGTCCCAACCCTTCTCGCCAGCCGTGTATCCGAACTAATAAAAAAAAAACATAAAACAAAACAAACTGACCTACAAAAACTACACCACACAAAAAAAACCGAGACAGTTGGTCGTCTGGTTTGCCCTCCCAACCTTGTCGTAGCATTTCCTAAACATCTTTGCTATACGACCCACAAAACACTGTTCCACTTCTTTTCTTACCTCTCCATCATTGTCTTCTCCTTTACTAAATTATCATAGAAAGAATCTACATATCGATCAAAAATAACAAATTTTTATTAAATACATGAAAACGCAAAATTCAAATAATAACAAATATATTAAAAATTTATGTATGTAAATAAAAAAAAAATAATATAAGTTATATAAAGCAAGTGTTAGTTGAACAAGCCGGACGTGTTTTTTTCTTGATCTGCTCAAAATCTCATATTTAATTTTTACAAAGCGAATTAAAATATAAACAAGTAAAATATAAAAGAAATATATAAGTTTAAATAAATAAAAATAATAAATCGAAATAAAATCATAAATAAAACAAACAAATAAAGAATTTTTAATATTTATTTTAAATGTGAAGTTAAAGTAAATGTCTAACAATAACAATAATTACAGAAACAGAAAACAAGTTCTTATCCAATAACAAATACACAAACGTACTACAAACTATTACAAAACCAAAAAATACAAAAATAAAACAACATAATCCAGAGTTCAATAAACCCTATAGAACAGAATACAAATTAAAAAATTGTTTTTTTTTTTTAAATTACAAGAATAAATCAACGCAAAAATATTAAATTTAATAACTACATAAATATACTTTTGGAAACACAAACTTTAAACTTTCGTTCTCAGTTCACTCACGGCTTATGAATAATAATAATTTACAAAACTAGTGCATATCGTAGGGGCGGACTGAATAAACTTCTAATTACTGCTACATTAACATATGTAATATACACTCGTATTGTATTGTAGAACTCATTTTTAAAGAAACAATTATTAATATAATATTTAATGTATAACTTAAGAAAAAATATAAAACCCACTAAAAAAACAAACAAAAAAAACGTAACAACCAAAAACAAGAACACGCTGATCGCTGAAATGAGTTTTGAATCAACTAAACCACAGACTAGCCGTTCCACGCTTGCACTGAATCCTGTCGCTCCAGCGCAAAGATGTGTTAGGGAAAGTTTACAAAAATCATTTTTAAGTACTGAGTGTAGCACCAATCCTAACTCACCTTTCAAGCTTGTAACGGTTATGGACAAGCGATTTGAAAAACTTACAGAGCAAATTGAGAAGGTAATAGATAACAAACTTAGTGCGTACAAAGATGAGATGTTAGCCGAACTTGATAAGAGATTTTCTAATTTACGAAATGATCTTCATAGTGTAACAGCACGAGTTTCGCATCTAGAAGCTGTTGCGGTCGAATTAAAAAATATGCAGGAGGAAATTATATCTCTTAAAACTAAAATAAAACACCAAGAGAATAGTACAGTTGCATCTGAGCTGCGTTTGAATGAAATACCATTTTATGACAACGAGAACCTCATGGACATTTTTTCCAATATTTGCAAAACTATAAAAACCACAATTCCTGCGATAAAATCTATTTATCGTTTGCAAAACCTGAACAATAAAGATAAAACCTACTCGAGGGATGCAGTTATTATAGTTGAAATGAGATCAGCAGAGCTCGTTCCAGGGACGGACTAGTGAATATGATAAAAATTTTGGCTAATCAAAGAAATGGTATTAAAAGCTGCCATATTAATGCTCAAAGCTTGAGGAATAAAATTGACGAGTTTCGTTTAATTTTTGAAAGCTCAGGCATTGATATAATTTGTGTATCTGAAACATGGTTTAAACCTGAGTTCACAGATTTATCGGTTTCTTTATCGGGATACAATATTCATCGGGTTGATAGAAATGGTTACGGTGGAGTGGCAATATATGTAAGGAAAGGCATTGCGGCTAAAATAATAAGTAAATCTTTAGATCCTAATAGTGTTGCTGATATTGGTGCACCAACTAACTTAATTGAGTACTTATTGCTCGAGATTAGTTGCGAGAGTAGAAAATTATTGTTGGGCTGTATTTACAGACCAAACAATCGTATTTGCATCGAACGATTTGTCGATACTCTTCAAACTTATGCTGTTGCTTATGAAGACGTAATTATTACAGGTGATTTTAATTCAAATGTCTTAATTGATTCTTACCTGATAGATAATCTGCAACCTCTTGGTCTTGATTCACCTAATAAAACTAATGCTACCCATTTTACTATGACTAGTAGTACACTTCTTGATGTCTTCTTTGTAAGTTATCTCTCCAAGATCTTGCTGTATGATCAATTATCAGCCTCTTGTTTTTCACATCATGACCTTATTTTTATAACGTTTAACTTTTATGTACATGTATCTCCTCAAATTATTACTTATAGAGATTTTAAAAACTTAGATTATATTAATTTAGAGCGAGAATTTTGTAACATTGATTGGAGTATGATATACAGCATTATTTCTGTTGACGATCAGATTGATTTTTTGCAATATAACGTAAACCATTTGTACAATCTTGTAGTACCTTTGAAATCGAAAACAATAGATAGACACTGTAAGCCCTGGTTTTCTCAGGATATTAAGCGGGCAATCGGTCACAGGGACTTATTATATTCTCGCTGGAAGCGTTTTAGAACCCCAGAAATTCACGAAACGTATCGGATCGCACGGAAGCTGACGAACAGACTAATTAAGAGAGCTAAATCCGATTATTATGCTGCTAAGTTTTCTGCTGCAACTGACTCTAAGAAAAAGTGGAAAGCAATTCGCGAAATTGGAATCGGTAAATCTATCAATAATGAGTCTTGTGGAATTGATGCAAATGCCCTAAATAAACAATTTTTAAATATTACTGTGGTTACACCTACCCCCAATTATTACTGCTTCTCCAATGATTCCTCAGATAATAATTTTTATTTCACTAATGTCACCCGGTATGATGTGATCTCTAGTCTGCTGTCAGTAAAGTCCAATGCAATAGGAGTTGATTGCATTGATCCAAAGTTTCTTAAGATTCTCTTGCCACAACTTGCACCCATTATTACGTTTGTTTTTAACAAGATATTAACTACCAACTGTTATCCAAAAATATGGAAACTTGCGAGAATCATTCCAATAAAGAAATCAAACTCTGAGTATAGGCCGATTGCAATCCTACCGCTCCTATCAAAAGTTTTTGAAAGGTTGATTCATAATCAGGTGACTCGATACCTTGAAAATAATAACATTTTAACAAATTGTCAATCTGGGTTTCGTAAAGAACACAGCTGTATAACGGCCCTAGTGGATGTTTCGGAAGATATTAGACAACAAGTTGATTGTAGCAATGTTACATTCTTGGTACTTTTGGATCATTCGAAGGCTTTCGACACTGTTGATCATTATATTTTATGTAATAAATTAAAATGTTTTTATAAATTTTCATCGTCTTCTACCGATCTTATATTCTCTTATCTAACTGACAGACATCAATTTGTTGATACAGGTGCCTCAAAATCAACCTCTTTGCCTTTGAGTCGAGGTGTCCCACAGGGCTCAATCTTGGGACCTCTACTGTTTTCACTTTATGCTAATGATCTACCAATCAAACTTCAACATTGTAAAGTTAGATTGTATGCTGACGACGTGCAGCTTTATATAAGCTGTAATATCACCTCAGTCGACGCCTGTGTCAGAATTTTAAACGATGAACTGCATCGTGTCTTTGAATGGGCTACCGCTAATGGCCTGGAGATAAATACAACTAAATCCAAATGTTTGATTATCAAGAAGAATTTATTAAAACTAGATTATAAACCAGTTTTAATCTTAAATAATCAACCCATCGATATTGTAAACGTTGCTAAAAATCTAGGAATTTACTTTAACAGCACCCTCACTTGGTCTACCCATATTAATTTTGCCTGTGGTCGTGTGTCTGCGATGTTAAGAAATCTTTGGCAAAGTCATTATTGCACTCCCCTAAGAGTTCGCATACTTCTCGCAAAAACATATTTAATGCCAATTTTACTGTATGGGTGTGAACTTTTTGCCAGTTGCGATAGTGTTAGCAAAAGAAAACTTAATGTTACATTCAATAATATAATTCGCTACGTATATAGTTTGAGAAGATTTGATCATGTCTCTTCTTACGTAAACAAACTTTATGGCATGTGTCTTGATGACTACTTCAAGGTAAGGATTTTAATCCTACTGCATAAAATAATATACATGCGTCAACCTGAACATCTTTATGAGCGATTGAATTTTTCAACCCTTAATAGAGATAAAAGACTGCTTTGCTTTAGATATAGATCTCAGATATCTACATGCCACTTCTTTATTAATGCAATACGACTCTGGACCAATATTCCCAGCTCTCAAATCATTAGTAACGCACATCGTTTCAAAAGAAATTTAATTTGTCAATTTTTAAGTTAGTTTAAGTGATTTTTACTTATGTAACTATGAGAATAATTTTGTTTTTATAATTATGTGTTTTATTGTCTTTTCTGCTACTTTTGTCGACATTCTATATTTGTTTTATATGTTTACACGCAATATTTGTCATGTAATTTTGTATGTACTAGTACTGAGTTCCATACTGTAATATGAGACTTAAAGTCTTGTGTGTGGGACATTGAAAATTAAATAAATAAATAAATAAAATATAATAAAAAAAAATGATAATTATAAAATACAATAAAAAAAATTAAATGAATTATGTATATATATAAAAGATTTTGAACTTGTTATTTATTCTTCTTTTTTATAATTTAGTTTAGTCCTCAAGCTATCCTTTTTTAAATCAATGGCGTTTTCTTTCTAAACAAAAAAAAATTTTTTTTCACCTAAGAGAGCTCCCTGAGATGTATATTTAATTTTGGCTGTAACTATCACTCATAAATTCTTATCGTGACTAACTTGAGCTCTAATTATGAAACTAATATTCACTGATATTTATATATATATAAATTTTCTCGCGACAAGTCAGTTAAAACTTACAAACTAAAAAGTAAAATTTTAAAAAGTAAAATTTTAAAAAGTAAAATTTTAAAAAGTAAAATCTTAAGACTAAAAAGTTAAAACTAAAATTAAAAGACAATATATTACAACATTAAAGCTGCACTAAAACAAATAAAGTTACAAATAAATTCGCCACCATCAGTCACCACTGTCACATCCAGCGAGGGAAGAAGCCGGAAGCAGTCAGAATCGTCACCTACGACGGTGCCAATTAAGACTCGTACAAAAAAAGCACAGATGACTAACGGACCTGCGAATAAAAATAAAATATATATATTTTTCTCAAATTTATTTATAGTTAGGGAAAACACTTTACCTTGCTTATGTCCAGTCCCTTTGTGTTTTTTTTTGCAAAAGGTGCGCGTAAGTTTAGGGTTGAGCTCAAGCCTTAGGTTTCGTCCAATTTTTAAGGGTAGTAAAAGATAAAGAGAATTGTATATATATTAGGAAATTTAATAAACATACGGTAAACCACTAGAACGTAGGACACGCCTACGGACTGACGGCAGTACCGGGAATCCGTCAGCGAGGAATTTGTCAGGTATCTCTTGAAAGTAAAAAGATATTTTTTTGATAGATATATATGTATATAATCATTTTTTTTTTAATTTTTATTTTCAAATTAAAAGAACATTTTTGTTTAAAATTTAAAATATTTTTTTTATTGTTTAAATATTAAATCTAATATTTACATTTTTAATATAATTATAAATAATGATTTGTTTTATTTAATTCAATAAAATTACAAAATTTTTATAATGTTTATTTATTGAAAATCTATTGTGTTACTTTTTTTAATATGGAAAAATAAATAGACAGTATTCAATAGGAAGGTGATGACACGGTAAGTGTTGATTCGGGATAATTTTGAAAATGTTGGCAAAGAATTATCATGGTGACATCCACCAGGATGTGAAGTGGGAGGGCCGCCAAATCTAGCACAACACCAGGTAGCCATGATTTGTGCTAAGAAACAAAACGAAGTGCAGAATGCGGTTTTGAAGTTTTTTTTTCCTTTTTTTATGTTAGTTCACCTTCGGGCTCCAGACTTTTTTTCATTTTAGTACTTTTTAGTTAAGCCTGGCATGATTTTTTTTTGTAGTGCGAACAGGTTAGCCAATGGGTTGGCAAGATCCCCCCCAAGACGGCGAGCTTCAGCCGGAGCGATACGCCAGCACCGCCAACAATCTGGTCACACGAACGTTTTTGTGTTTCAACAACAAATTTTTAACACTGCTGCCCGTTACATTAGTTAAAATTTTAATTTAACAATTACAAAAATTCAATTCTGCAACTTTTTCTTCCTTTTAATATCCGACTTATAATATTTGTGACCTGTTTGAGTTATAACATGTTCACTGTCAAGCCATTTTACTTTAATTTTACGAAATTTAGCATGATTTTTTCCACCTCGATTACTTCTTAAGTACACCTCCCCAGTTTGAATCTCACAATCTTCTCGATTATGAGTTGAATTTTTTATTGATTTTTCTTTCAATTTCAAAATTCTCTCCTTAATTTTTAGATAATCCTCAGCTTTTATTAAACCGCTTTGAAAATCAGTAGGTTTACATTTTGTGGTAGAGTGTATAAAACATGATTACTTTATAAATTGTCTCTTCAACCGTATCACTATCTTTTTCAGGGTCGTGTCTGAGTAAACGAATATGTTCGTTCAAAGTGTTATGAAGACCTTCTACATCTGCATTCGAAGTGTGATTATTATTTGAAGTAAAATGTATATCAATTTGGTTCTGTCTTAAAAATTCAGTTAATGGTATTGCTTTAAAACCTAACTCATTGTCAGTTACAATTTTATTAATATTACCTACTATACTGAATTAGGGCTCTCTTGAATTCTACCCATGATCTGTTTTGAATTTTAATTGCTTGTGCAGGGGTTTCAGTTAACTTAAATATTTGTTTTATTGGTTTACGGTCATACTTTTCTACATCGCAAATATGACAATTATTTATAATTTGCTGAATTCTTAATTTTAATTTCGGATGATATATTTTCTTTCTTAATTGTTCAAAATTTTCATTTATATCGCGATGGTTATAATCAAGGCAGCTATTACTTACATTAAAAAATGAAATTTATTTTTTAACTAGCTTGAGTAAATTCATAAAGAAGAAAATTTGCAATACTGAAATTTTTTGAAAAATATCACGTAGATGTTAGATATTTTTTTGCCTACAAGCCAAATCATAACTGGATCAAAATTTAAAAAAAAGTCAAAAATATTAAATTTTATATTGAATTTTTTAATAAAATATATCCAAAACGCCGTTTTATGTCAAACTTTTATAACACTCAGTTTTGAGGAGCCATTGATTTGTTCAACCATTGAACAAATTCATGTGCACACATCAAAACCTTTCGAGAAGACCGTCGTTGTCGATATCATGTTCTTGTTCAAACAGCATTGTTCGAACATTTGTTCGCACAACGAAGTCTGCCATCAAATGTTGTTTTTGTAGGAAAGTTTGACTTTTAAAGAACGCAATCTGTTGATCCAGCGGGCAAATCCTATTTGCTGTGCTATAAGCATTTAAACAACATTGACGACAAACAGAAAATTATATCTAGTCGAAACATGCACATCGTACGATTTCTCCACACAGAAAAAAGTACAGAAGCCCAGGCGAGACATTGAACGGCGTCGGCTGAGCAATTTTATGTGGTCGACAGAAGTGCCGGATCTTAAGTTTGTTTGGCCGGCTAAAAAAAATAGAAAAAACAAAACAAACAAAAAAAAAAATACGTACATTCAACTATTTCTAGGCATGGCAGAAACAAAGTACATACGTAGGCGATAAGTGTGACAAAACTCGGCGTTATTTGTGGAAATGGCACGCTGGCACGGCATTAGCTCCTCGGAAATGGGTGGGATTCTTTTCCACTAGGTTTGTGAACATTTGACGCAAACACCATTGTACTAAAAAATATTGACATCACTTAATGTATGGTAAAGTTGAGAAGACTCAAATAAGGGATTATTGTGAACTAGATATAGAACTTAAGACACGTGTATTTAATGAATTGAAATAAAACTACTTAAGATTTAAATAATAAACCTTTGTTTGAATAACCTAGAACTTTTTTTACGCGGGATTTTACGAGCATCGCGAGACTAGGAATTAATAAAATTAATTTTTATTTTTATTTATTTTTTATTAAATTCAAACATTCCATTTGAATTTCAGATTTTTAACTAAAAGTAAAAATAATTTTCATAAAACTCAATAAATTTCTTATGATACTACGATAAATAAAAATAGTTTACAAAAGAATATTTTATCAACAAGTATTAATAAAGTTTTAATACATATAACATACAAATGTGTACGACTAAGTTATACATATAACTCCCCCATCATTAGATTGACGCTCCGAGGAAAATTTACATAAATTGACAAAAATAATAAAATAAAACTTACATATATTTTTAATAAAACTTCTTGATATTCCACCTTTAAGTTTTAAAGATTCATAAATCAGTAATAAGAATGCATGCAGACATACATATAATATCTTAGTGTCGTGTGCACCCTGTTCATTATTTAATTTTATATGGGTAATGCAGTGCATTCAGCTGCAAATAGAAGATGACTATAATAGTCAAATAAAAAAAAAAAACGTCAACAAAAACAAAAAAAAAAGCCTTTATTAGCAAATTATAATTGCTGAAAATAAAAATAGCGGGAGGGTTTTTTTTGTGGAAAAAGAAAAGTGGCGTGACCGAGGCTTCGTGGCACGGAAAGAAGAAAATGTCATCCTCTTTTTCCTGAGGACAATTACGAGGTAAGGTGTGACATGTGGCTGCCGAAAAATTAATGGTGTAAAAAGTGAAAAGTGTAGAAAACTTACCTTTTTTGGTGCAAGAAAACTGCCCAAATTAAAACCAAATAAAGGTGTGAATTTAAAAAGTTCCTAGTAAATTAAATTTATTCAATAAATAAAATGATTTTACTTAAAATTTAAAAAGTTAAACCTTAAAAAACTAAAACTTAAAAAACTAAAAAGTTAAAAGTTTAAAAAGTTAAAACTTAAAAGTCAAAAATAAAAAAGTAAAATCTTAAAATCTAAACAGTTAAAAACTTAGATATGAAAACTTAAAAAGTAAAAGGTTAAAACTAAAAAAGTAAAATCTTAAAGCTAAAAAGTTAAAAAGTTAAAACTTAAATACAAAAAAGTAAAACCTTAAAACTAAAGAGTTTAAACTTACAAACTAAAAAGTAAAATTTTAAAAAGTATAATCTTAAGACTAAAAAGTTAAAATTTAAAACTAAAATTAAAAGACAATATATTACAACATTAAAGCTGCACTAAAACAAATAAAGTTACAAATAAATTCGCCACCATCAGTCACCACTGTCACATCCAGCGAGGGAAGAAGCCGGAAGCAGTCAGCATCGTCACCTACGACGGTGCCAGGTACCCGTGCCAATTAAGACTCGTACAAAAAAATCACAGACGACTATCGGACCTGCGAATAAAAATAAAATATATATATATATTTTTCTCAAATTTATTTATAGTTAGGGAAAACACTTTACCTTGTTTATGTCCAGTCCCTTTGTGTTTTTTTTCTGCAAAAGGTGCGCGTAAGTTTAGGGTTGAGCTCAAGCCTTAGGTTTCGTCCAATTTTTAAGGGTAGTAAAAGATAAAGAGAATTGTATATATATTAGGAAATTTAATAAACATACGGTAAACCACTAGAACGTAGGACACGCCTACGGACTGACGGCAGTTCCGGGAATCCGTCAGCGAGGAATTTGTCAGGTGTCTCTTGAAAGTAAAAAGATATTTTTTTGATAGATATATATGTATATAATCATTTTTTTTTTTAACTTTTATTTTCAAATTAAAAGAACATTTTTGTTTAAAATTTAAAATATTTTTTTTTATTGTTTAAATATTAAATCTAATATTTACATTTTTAATATAATTATAAATAATGATTTTTTTATTTAATTCAATAAAATTACAAAATTTTTATAATGTTTATTTATTGAAAATCTATTGTGTTACTTTTTTTAATTTGGAAAAATAAATAGGCAGTATTCAATAGGAAGGTGATGAAACGATAAGTGTTGATTAGGGATAATTTTGAAAATGTTGGCAAAGAATTATCATGGTGACATCCACCAGGATGTGAAGTGGGAGGGCCGCCAAATCTAGCACAACACCAGTTAGCCATGATTTGTGCTAAGAAACAAAACGAAGTGCAGAATGCGATTTTGAAGTTTTTTTTCCCTTTTTTTATGTTAGTTTACCTTCGGAGTCCTGACTTTTTTTACATTTTAGTACTTTTTAGTTAATCCTGGCATGATTTTTTTTGTAGTGCGAACAGGTTAGCCAATGGGTTGGCAAGATCCCCTCAAGACGGCGAGCTTCAGCCGGAGCGATACGCCAGCACCGCCAACAATCTGGTCACACGTACGTTTTTGTGTTTCAACAACAAATTTTTAACACTGCCGCCCGCTACATTAGTTAAAATTTTAATTTAACAATTACAAAAATTCAATTCTGCAACTTTTTCTTCGTTTTAATATCCGACTTATAATATTTGTGACCTGTTTGAGTTATAACATGGTCACTGTCAAACCTTTTTACTTTAATTTTACGAAATTTAGCATGATTTTTTCCACCTCGATTACTTCTTAAGTACACCTCCCCAGTTTGGATCTCACAATCTTCTCGATTATGATTTGAATTTTTTATTGATTTTTCTTTCAATTTCAAAATTCTCTCCTTAATTTTTAGATAATCCTCAGCTTTTATTAAACCGCTTTGAAAATCAGTAGGTTTACATTTTGTGGTAGAGTGTATAAAACATGATTACTTTATAAATTCTCTCTTCAACCGTATCACTATCTTTTTCAGGGTCGTGTCTGAGTAAACGAATATGTTCGTTCAAAGTGTTATGAAGACGTTCTACATCTGCATTTGAAGTGTGATTATTATTTGAAGTAAAATGTATATCAATTTAGTTCTGTCTTAAAAATTCAGTTAATGGTAATGCTTTAAAACGTAACTCATTGTCAGTTAGGATTTTATTAATATTACCTACTATACTGAATCAGGGCTCTCTTGAATTCTACCCATGATCTGTTTTGAATTTTAATTGCTTGTGCAAATTTAGAAAATATATCGATTACTGTTAAAAATAATGTTTTTGCAAGTCTATAAAAAATATCTATATGTACTATTTGAGCAGGTCTATCAGGGATTTCAGTTAACTTAAATATTTATTTTGTCGGTTTACGGTCATACTTTTCTACATCGCAAATATGAAAATTATTTATAAATTGCTGAATTCTTAATTTTAATTTCGGATGATATATTTTCTTTCTTAATTGTTCAAAATTTTCATTTATACCGCGATGGTTATCATCAAGGCAGCTATTACTTACATTAAAAAATGAAATTTATTTTTTAACTAACTTGAGTAATTTCATAAAGAAGAAAATTTGCAATACTGAAATTTTTTGAAAATTATCACGTAGATGTTAGATATTTTTTTTGCCTACAAGCCAAATCATAATTGGATCAAAATTTAAAATAAAGTCAAAAATATTAAATTTTATATTGAATTTTTTAATAAAATATATCCAAAACGCCGTTTTATGTCAAACTTTTATAACACTCAGTCTTGACGAGCCATTGATTTGTTCAACCATTGAACATATTCATGTGCACACATCAAAACCTTTCGAGAAGACCGTCGTTGTCGATATCATGTTCTTGTTCAAACAGCATTGTTCGAACATTTGTTCGCACAACGAAGTCTGCCATCAAATGTTGTTTTTGTAGGAAAGTTTGACTTTTAAAGAACGCAATCTGTTGATCCAGCGGGCAAATCCTATTTGCTGTGCTATAAGCATTTAAACAACATTGACGACAAACAGAAAATTATATCTAGTCGAAACATGCACATCGTACGATTTCTCCACACAGAAAAAAGTACAGAAGCCCAGGCGAGACATTGAACGGCGTCGGCTGAGCAATTTTATGTGGTCGACAGAAGTGCCGGATCTTAGGTTTGTTTGGCCGTCTAAAAAAAATAGAAAAAACAAAACAAACAAAAAAATACGTACATTCAACTATTTCTAGGCATGGCAGAAACAAAGTACATACGTAGGCGATAAGTGTGACCAAACTCGGCGTTATTTGTGGAAATGGCACGCTGGCACTGCATTAGCTCCTCGGAAATGGGTGGGATTTTTTCCACTAGGTTTGTCAACATTGGACGCAAACACCATTGTACTAAAAAATATTGACATCACTTAATGTATGGTAAAGTTGAGAAGACTCAAATAAGGGATTTTTGTGAACTAGATATAGAAGTTAAGACACGTGTATTTAATTAATTGAAATAAAACTACTTAAGATTTAAATAATAAACCTTTGTTTGAATAACCTACAACTTTTTTTTACGCGGGATTTTACGAGCATCGCGAGACTAGGAATTAATAAAATTAATTTTTATTTTTATTTATTTTTTATTAAATTCAAACATTCCATTTGAATTCCAGATTTTTAACTAAAAGTAAAAACAATTTTCATAAAACTCAATAAATTTCTTATGATACTACGATAAATAAAAATAGTATAATACATAGTTTACAAGTATTAATAATAAATAGGGTTTTCATACAAGAGTAAATACATAGGGTTTCTATAAAAGTGTTAATACATATAACATACATATGTGTACGACTAAGTTATACATATAACTCCCCCATCATTAGATTGACGCTCCGAGGAAAATTTACATAAATTGACAAAAATAATAAAATAAAACTTACTATATTTTTAATAAAACTTCTTGATATTCCACCTTTAAGTTTTAAAGATTCATAAATCAGTAATAAGAATGCATACAGACATACATATAAAATCTTAGTGTCGTGTGCACCCTGTGCAGTATTTAATTTTATATGGGTGCAATCAGCTGCAAATAGAAGATAACTATAATAGTCAAATAAAAAAAACGTCAACAAAAACAAAAAAAATTTTAGATAATTTTTTTGCGTAAAAGCCAAATCATAAATCAAAATTTAAAAAAAAAGTCAAAAATATTAAATTTTATATTGAATTTTTTAATAAAATATATCCAAAACGCCGTTTTATGTCAAACTTTTATAACACTTAGTCTTGACGAGCCATTGATTTGTTCAACCATTGAACAAATTCATGTGCACACATCAAATCCTTTCGAGAAGACCGTCGTTGTCGATATCATGTTCTTGGTCAAGCAGCATTGTTCGAATATTTGTTCGCACAACGAAGTCTGCCATCAAATGTTGTTTTTGTAGGAAAGTTTGACTTTTAAAGAACGCAATCTGTTGATCCAGCGGGCAAATCCTATTTGCTGTGCTATAAGCATTTAAACAACATTGACGACAAACAGAAAATTATATCTAGTCGAAACATGCACATCGTACGATTTCTCCACACAGAAAAAAGTACAGAAGCCCGGGCGAGACATTGAACGGCGTCGGCTGAGCAATTTTATGTGGTCGACAGAAGTGCCGGATCTTAAGTTTGTTTGGCCGGCTAAAAAATAGAAAAAACAAAACAAACAAAAAAAAAATACGTACATTCAACTATTTCTAGGCATGGCAGAAACAAAGTACATACGTAGGCGATAAGTGTGACTCGGCGTTATTTGTGGAAATGGCACGCTGGCATGGCATTAGCTCCTCGGAAATGGGTGGGATTCTTTTCCACTAGGTTTGTCGCCATTTAAAAACTTGTGCCAGAATTGGCTTCCAGTGATATTTAACATTGGACGCAACCACCATTGTACTAAAAAATCACTTAATGTATGTTAAAGTTGAGAAGACTCAAATAAGGGATTATTGTGAACTAGATATAGAAGTTAAGACACGTGTATTTAATGAATTGAAATAAAACTACTTAAGATTTAAATAATAAACCTTTTTTTGAATAACCTACAACTTTTTTACGCGGGATTTTACGAGCATCGCGAGACTAGGAATTAATAAAATTGATTTTTATTTTTATTTATTTTTCATTAAATTCAAACATTCCATTTGAATTCCAGATTTTTAACTAAAAGTAAAAACAATTTTCATAAAACTCAATAAATATCTTATGATACTACGATAAATAAAAATAGTTTACCAAGGAATATTTAATCAACAAGTATTAATAATAAATAGGGTTTTCATACAAGAGTAAATACATAGGGTTTCTATAAAAGTGTTAATACATATAAAATACATATGTGTACGATTAAGTTATACATATAACTCCCCCATCATTAGATTGACGCTCCGAGGAAAATTTACATAAATTGACAAAAATAATGTTACGGACCGGTTGGACTGGCGAGGTTTCCGTCTAGCACTTTCTTTTTCTCTCTTCAGGGGGTCCCAACCCTTCTCGCCAGCCGCGTATCCGAACTAATAAAAAAAAAAACATAAAACCAAACAAACTGATCTACAAAAACTACACCACACAAAGAAACCCGAGACAGTTGGTCGTCTCGTTTGCCCTCCCAACCTTGTCGTAGCATTTCCTAAACATCTTTGCTATACGACCCACAAAACACTGTTCCACTTCTTTTCTTACCTCTCCATCATTGTCTTCTCCTTTACTAAATTATCATAGAAAGAATCTACATATCGATCAAAAATAACAAATTTTTATTAAATACATGAAAACGCAAAATTCAAATAATAACAAATATATTAAAAATTTATGTATGTAAATAAAAAAAAATAATAAAATAAGTTATATAATAAAAAAAAAAAAAAAAAAAAATGATAATTATAAAATACAATAAAAAAAATTAAATGAAATATGTATACATATATAAAAGATTTTGAACTTGTTATTTATTCTTCTTTTTATAATTTAGTTTAGTCCTCAAGCTATCCTTTTTTAAATCAATCGCGGTTTCTTTCTAAACAAAAAAAAATATTTTTTTCACCTAAGAGAGCTCCCTGAGATGTATATTTAATTTTGGGTGTAACTATCACTCATAAATTCTTATCGTGACTAACTTGAGCTCTAAGTATGAAACTAATATTCACTGATATTTATATATATTTATATATATAAATTTTCTCGCGACAAGTCAGAGACACATGTAACTTAACCAAAAAGAAACACACACACACACTAATACATTTAACGAGATTCTTACAAATTGATTCCACAAAATCACAACTACACTTAACATTACTTTTTTCTAATTTATTTAAATTGTTTTTTTTGGGTAAATTTGGAAATATGTATACATATATAAAAGATTTTGAACTTGTTATTTATTCTTCTTTTTATAATTTAGTTTAGTCCTCAAGCTATCCTTTTTTAAATCAATCGCGGTTTCTTTCTAAACAAAAAAAAATATTTTTTTCACCTAAGAGAGCTCCCTGAGATGTATATTTAATTTTGGGTGTAACTATCACTCATAAATTCTTATCGTGACTAACTTGAGCTCTAAGTATGAAACTAATATTCACTGATATTTATATATATTTATATATATAAATTTTCTCGCGACAAGTCAGAGACACATGTAACTTAACCAAAAAGAAACACACACACACACTAATACATTTAACGAGATTCTTACAAATTGATTCCACAAAATCACAACTACACTTAACATTACTTTTTTCTAATTTATTTAAATTGTTTTTTTTGGGTTCTCACTTAAAAACCTATCTTTAATTTTATTTTTGCGGCCAAACGATTGTGCCTATTAATTTTGAAATCTTGCGGCAGGTTTTCGTCCCGGGAGTATTATTTTCCTTCCAAATCAAACTTTCTTATAATCACTTAGGATTTCTAATTTCTGTCAGACTACTCATTAGCAATAAAACTCTTACCTGGCTATTTTCTGCTGCTGATGCATACGGGTAGGTTGGACGATTCTCTGCAACTTCACCTCCCGAGAAAATAGCCAGCTAAAAACAAAAATTATGTTCAAATAAAAAAAAAATCGTATTTACAACCATATTGAACTCACGTTTTTTTTACAATAATTTATATATTTAATTAGTAGTTTTTTTATTAAATTGTCGTTATTAAATTAAATTATGTACTTTGAAGTTTAATTTAAAATCAACTCCCGCAACTTTTACACTTGACCACTTCTTTTTCGCTTTTAATCTCGTTTATATCTCTTGCCTATACAATACTCTATCCTTGTTTCATAATCCGAAAGTTCCTATGTATATACCTTCTTATTAACCCGCCAATTCGCCATCTTTTTTAGTATTTAGGATTTTAGCGGGCTATTCTTTTTTGCTTTCTTTTCAGTTTTATCAACTTGAATTATAACATTCAAAATTTTGAATGAAATTCAACCCTGTGCTATTTACTACAAAATTAGTGCGAAATACAACACTGTACAAAATAACAACATTTACAAACAAATCCATTATAACATGAAGAATATGTAAACAAACAGGTAAGGATATTTTTTACAAACTAATTATTATTATTCTTTTATATTTCAGTGGATATAACAAACATTATACTATAAAGGTAAGTAAACAAAAACAATTAAGAATAAATGGAAGATTATATATGTATGTAAATAAACATTTATTCTACAGGTCAGAAAAGAAACAAAAATAAAATCTAGAAACAAAGCTAACTGAAACTGAACAAGGCTAAAAAAAACAACTAAAAACGAACAAATAATTTGTAAAACAAACAGTTTATAAAACAAATTACCACTCCAATAAAAGACAAAACAAGAATCTAACAAAAAAAAAAAAAAAAATACTTTACAATCAACAAAGAACATACACAGGGCGAAATTTTCAGCATAAAATAAAAACTGAATTTTTTATATTTATAATTGCTGAAAATAAAAATAGCGGGAGGGTTTTTTTTGTGGAAAAAGAAAAGTGGCGCGACCGAGGCTTCGTGGCACGGAAAGAAGAAAATATCGGTCTCTTTTTCCTGAGGACAATTACGAGGTAAGGTGTGACATGTGGCTGCCGAAAAATTAATGGTGTGAAAATTGAAAAGTGTAGAAAACTTACCTTTTTTGGTGCAAGAAAACTGCCCAAATTAAAACCAAATAAAAGTGTGATTTTAAAAAGTTCCTAGTAAATTAAATTTATTCAATAATTAAAATGATTTTACTTAAAATTTAAAAAGTTAAACCTTAAAAAACTAAAATTTAAAAAACTAAAAAGTTAAAAGTTTAAAAAGCTAAAACTTAAAAGTCAAAAATAAAATCTTAAAATCTAAACAGTTAAAAACTTAAAAACTAAAAAGGTAAAACTTAAAATCTAAAAAGTTAAAAACTTAGATATTAAAAATTAATAAGTAAAAGGTTAAAATTAATAAAGTAAAATTTTAAAGCTAAAAAGTTAAAACTTAAAAACAAAAAAGTAAAACCTTAAAACTAAAAAGTTAAAACTTACAAACTAAAAAGTAAAATCTTAAGACTAAAAAGTTAAAAGTTAAAACTAAAATTAAAAGACAATATATTACAACATTAAAGCTGCACTAAAACAAATAAAGTTGCAAATAAATTCGCCACCATCAGTTACCACTGTCACATCCAGCGAGGGAAGAAGCCGGAAGCATTCAGCATCGTCACCTACGACGGTGCCAGGTACCCGTGCCATTTAAGACTCGTACAAAAAAATCACAGACGACTAACGGACCTGCGAATAAAAATAAAATATATATATATTTTTCTCAAATTTATTTATAGTTAGGAAAACACTTTACCTTGTTTATGTCCAGTCTATTTTGTGTTTTTTTCTGCAAAAGGTGCGCGTAATTTTAGGGTTGAGCTCAAGCCTTAGGTTTCATCCAATTTTTAAGGGTAGTAAAAGATAAAGAGAATTGTATATCTCTTGAAAGTAAAAAAGATATTTTTTTGATAGATAATTATGTATATAATGATTTTTTTTTAATTTTTATTTTCAAATTAAAAGAACATTTTTGTTTAAAATTTAAAATATTTTTTTTATTGTTTAAATATTAAATCTAATATTTACATTTTTAATATAATTATAAATAATGATTTTTTTTATTTAATTCAATAAAATTACAAAATTTTTATAATGTTTATTTATTGAAAATCTATTGTGTTACTTTTTTTAATATGGAAAAATAAATAGGCAGTATTCAATAGGAAGGTGATGAAAGGGTAAGTGTTGATTAGGGATAATTTTGAAAATGTTGGCAAAGAATTATCATGGTGACATCTACCAGGATGTGGTGTGGGAGGGCCGCCAAATCTAGCACAACACCAGGTAGCCATGATTTGAAACTAAGAAACAAAACGAAGTGCAGAATGCGGTTTTAAATTTTTATTTTCCTTTTTTTATTTTAGTTCACCTTCGGGCTCCAGACTTTTTTTACATTTTAGTACTTTTTAGTTAATCCTGGCATGATTTTTTTTGTAGTGCGAACAGGTTGGCCAATGGGTTGGCAAGGTCCCCCCCAAGACGGCGAGCTTCAGCCGGAGCGGTACGCCAGCACCGCCAACAATCTGACCACGTGAACGTTTTTGTGTTTCAACAAATTTTTAACACTGCTGCCCGCTACATTAGTTAAAATTTTAATTTAACAATTACAAAAATTCAATTCTGCAACTTTTTCTTCCTTTTAATATCCGACTTATAATATTTGTGATCTGTTTGAGTTATAACATGGTCACTGTCAAACCTTTTTACTTTAATTTTACGAAATTTAGCATGATTTTTTCCACCTCGATTACTTCTTAAGTACACCTCCCCAGTTTGAAACTGTCTATGTATTCAGGATCATTTAAATTTACTTTAGCGTCTTTTTTGAGATATTTTGTTATCGGCCTTGCCCAATCTTCGAATAATCCTTTATAAATTTACGGTAATATCCACTTAGCCCTAAAAATTGTTTAATTTGTTTCTGTGTCCTTGGTAAGGGATAATTTATAATATAATGGACTTTTTTGGATTAGGTTTTATACCCTTCTGTGTTACTTCCCTTCATTCGCATTTGTCTATTTGTATTTTCAAATTCTTTATTTATTTTTATTATTTTCTTAATTTATTAAATACAAGCCGAAGTGAATTTATGTGTTCCTGAAGGGAAGTTGAATAGATAATTACGTCATCCATATATACTAAACAAATTTTGTTAACTAATTCACCTAAAATATTATTCATAACCCTTTGAAAAGTAGCTGGTGCTGTTTTGAGACCAAAGGGCATTCTAAAAATTCATAGTGACCGCCTTCAACTGAGAATGCCGTCTTTTGAACATCCCTTTTGTCTATGTTTTTCAACCTGGTGAAACCCTTTCGCTAAATCCAAAATAGTATAATTCTTGCAAAAAAAAAACCGACTTCAAAACAGACAAACTTAAAAGCATGTTTCTTTAAGACGGTAACTATTGCGAACCCTGTAATTTCCGAATTCAAATTCTGAATACTAGTTATAGCGGTCGTAGCAATACAGGTTCGTTGTAAATTTCAACCTTCTGTCTGTAACGGTTTAAAAGTTTGGTCATATACATCAAATTACATAAACTATTGCGACACCCTGTAATTTATAATTTTAAATAATTATACTTATTATAACAGATATAGTAATGGACATTCTGTCTAATTGTTAAGTGTTTATCAATAACTGTTTAAAAGATAGGGTCATATATATCAAATGACGTCACCTATTGGGACACCCTTTAAATTCAAATTTTAATATAAATACTTTTTAAAGAACACTTTGTAATACAGATTCTTTTTAAATTTTAACTTTGTGTCCATATACATCAAATTACATAAACTATTGACACCCTATAATTTCCAATTTTAAATATTTATACTTGTTGTTATTCGAGACATAGTAGTGAACATTTTGTCTATTTTTCAAGTGTTTGTCTATAACGGTTCCAAAGATGAGCCCATAATGGTCAAATAACATCAATAATGGGGACACCCTTTAATTTATAGATCCAAGTTTTATACATGTTTTAATAGCGGACTAAGTAATATAGGTTCTTTGTAAATTTCAACTGTCTATCTATAACAGTTGAAAAGTTTGGCCATATATATTACTTTTACATTAACTATTGAGACACCCTTTAATTTCCAAATTCATATTTTACACTTGTTATTTTAGCGGACTTAGCAATACAAGTACTTTGTAAATTTCAACTGTCTGTCTATAAAGGTTCAAAAGTTTGGCCATATATATATCAAAATAAACCAACTAATAGGACACCCTTTAATTTATAATTTTAAATATTTATACTTATTATAACAGACATAGTAACGAACATTCTGTGCAACTTTCAAGTGTTTGTCTATAACGGTTCAAAAGATAGGAGAATAAAGGTGAAATTAAGTCACCTATGGGGTCACCCTTTAATTTTTAATTTTATTTTTTAATTACTTTTTGTTGTTGGGAGCTACAGTGATACGCACTTTCTTTTAATTTTAAATTGGTGACCTATAATGTTCATAATACACGTAAAAAACATGTATGTTGTATGGGGACACCCTTTAATTTTTAAAATTTTGAACTTCTTTTAAAATGGGACCAATCTGTAGCCATAACCTTTCTAATAGTGCAAAATTTTTAAAATCGGTTCAGAAATGACTGAGTTCTGCGGGCACAAACATAAAAAAAAAGCAACATTCAGACGAATTGATAACCTCCTTCTTTTTTTGAAGTCGGTTAAAAATACATACACCTACCAAGTTTTTCACTGCATTAAGTGTGTTGTCGTTGTGCGGCAACTCTCTTTTCTGCTTTCTTTTTTGACTGGGTTTCATGGCATTTTTTTGTTATTTCTCTTTATGCTCTTTTCCGATTTCTTATGATTGTTATTTGATGTTAGTGTCCTTCATTCTTGCCTTTTGTGTGTTGTGTTGTGTTGTAAGAAAAATAAAATAATTAAATCTTTAATAAAAAAGAAATATAAATTTGGTGAACGCGAAGTGTGCATTTAATTTGTTTTCCGCGATGGATGAGTAAGTTATAATTATACATAAAATTGGTACAAAGATGTTTTATGGAGTATATTTCTAATATAGTTGGTTGATAAAACATCCTGCTTCGCTTGTCTCGACAACCCAACCCGAATTGACAACACAACCAGAATCAGCAGTTTCCTGCATTGTGTAAGTTAATTAACATAATATTGTGCGGAATAATGCATTAAGTTATATTTTTGATTGCATTTTTTCAGCGAAACATCATCATCGTCGGAAAGCTCTGCATCAAAGGCAAAAAAGAAAAAAACAAAAAACCAGTGTAACTACGAAAAGGAACCATTTTCGTGAGGAATGGAAGAGCCAGTTTGTGTGGCTAGAGCAAGATGATAAAAAGCAAGGTAAGAAGTCTGCAACATGCAAATTGGAGGCAGTAAAACGCATATAGTAAGGCACGAAAATTCGGATTTACATAAGAGAGCAGTTGATGCTGCTAAAACCACACTAAAAATAACTACTTTTGTTGAGCCGGATTCAGAAATTTCTATCATATCAAACGCAGCCAAAAAATTAGAATTGCGGTTATGTTTATTTGTTGCTGAACATAATCTCCCATTCTCGGTGTTAGCTCATTTGAGTGCCTGCCTAAAAGAAGATGCAACTGATTCTAAAATAATATGCATCAACAGAATAAAGGCACAAAAAATAATAAAGTGTATGACTGGTCCACAAAATGCAACATTAATATCTAAATGCACTAAGGACTTTTATTTCTCACTGGTGGTCGACGAAAGCACTGACAGCACGATGTGCAAAAATCTTGCAGTAATTATTAGAACATTCGACACGCAGTGTTGAGATAGATTCCTAGCGCTAGCTCCGGTCAGTGATTGCTACGCTGAAGGCATTTTCGAAACAATTATGAAAGTCTTAGACGACAATAATATTCCGATTTCAAATTTAATTGCATTTACTGCTGACAACTGCTTAGTGATGATGGGCAAAAACAATGGCGTACAGGCAAAACTAAAAGACATAGTTCCGAAACTGCTTGTTAATGGATGTATTTGCCAGAATTTGAATTTAATATCAATGGAAGCTGCATCTCAATTACCAACGACAATTGACACGCTTACTAGAGCAATTAATCACCATTTTTGCAACAGTCCAAGTCGGAAGACTGATTTTGCCAAATTTCAAATAAGTTTTGGTGCAGAGCTGCATACAATATTGAAATATCTAAGCATTTATTTTATTCCTGAATATTATATATGTATATAGTAACTGTTATTTTATAACTAATTCCAGGCAGCCATCGATAGAATAATAGAAGAATGGACCGCGCTGACATTCTATTTTGGATTAATTGATTTTGAGGCGAGCTACGGTAATGAGTCCATAAGTTTCATTGCTCATGTTTAAATAATAGTACATTCAAAATGAATTTTTTATTTTTGTGTTACATTCTGAATATAGTTAATGGAATTAACTTAGAGATGCAATCTGAAGAGCCACGAATACATATTTTTTTGCCGAGATTAAAATATTTATTCAATCACGTTTCGCGTAATTTTCTGAAAAATAGATTCTTCTAAATGTATAAATGATATTGATATCGATTTTAAAGAGCATCACATCCCAACCCAAAATGTTTATTGTGGCTCTAAATGCGAATCATATTATGAAAATGGCAATATAACTCAAAATGAAATTCTTGAATTTAAATCAAATGTAAAAAAGTTTTACATTACGTTTTGTGCAGCTCTTCTTAAAAGGATTGATTTTGGTAACGAAATTTTGAATTTTTTAACAAAATTTTCTCCAGACCATGTTTTATCAGGGGAATCGAAAAATATAATTCCATTAATTTTAAAAATATTTCCGGAAAAAGAGTTTGAGTTGGCAGAAATCAATTCTAAATATCGAGCATTGGCGGAACATGACTAACTGAAGATATATGTATGTCAAATTTTCAATTTCCGAATTTTGGTTGAATGTGGGGCAAATAAAAAATGAATTAAAGGAATTAATGTCAGCAATATTTTTAGATTTGCCAAAGGGATTCTATCAATTCCACATTCGTCTGCCAACGTCGAACGCATCTTTTCGATCCAAAACTTAATTAAAACGAAATGGCGTAATCGGTTAGCTGTGGATACTTGTTCTGCACTTTTGCAGACAAGAGATTTGATTAAATCAAGTAATAATTGTTGTCATAAGTTCAAAATTGATAAAAAATTATTAAACCAAACTCTGTCCAATGACAGCCCACCTGAAGAGGAACTTTTAATTTAAATTGTTTTTTGTTATTATTAAGAATTTTTTTTTCTTGATCTCATTTACAAATGAATAATGAATTGTGTTAATTTTTTTTTAATGGGTTGTGAACAAAACTCCACGTTATTTTATTTTTTATACTTAGTAGAAGTATCATGGATACTTCTCTATTAAATATACACTTGAAGAACAACATCAATTGTTTTTGCTTTAAATTTACGATTTATTAGAAAAAAGTACTCTCGAGCCGGGAAAACTACTTTGCGGTGAGTAAAAAAAGTACTTTCGAAAATTCTAATATACATTATATTTGGTCATTTAAGAACTGTTTCAACTTCAACTTTAAAATTTTCTGCAATTTGCACTAAAAACTATTTCGCCAAAATGATTATGATGTTCTTTGATATGAACTAATCCTCATTCGATATTAGTAATTAATTCAACTTTACCTGATTCTGAACGGTTTAAGATTACTTTTGCTGAACTAACTCTCCATTTTGGATTACATAAATCCGGAGTTACAAGTGAATAAATTTAAGAAAACGAAAATTTTCTGTTACTATATTTTGGTTTAACAGTTCAAAAGAACAATTATTTTGTAACATATTTTGAAACTTATTTGAAACAGGTATTTTTCGTAAATTACTTACAGTATTACCATTCTGAATCATATTAATATCCATAGGTTCAGAATGTTGTTGCTCTGGGAAACAATTTGGGTTAAAATTATAGCTGTGATTCTCCTTATTGTGATTATAATTTGGATTATTTTTAAAATGATTATTATTCTGTTGATACCTATTGTTATTATAAGATTTATTAGAATGAAACTGTTTGCTTCTAACAAACGGCTTATTGTTATATATTTTTGAATAGTGATGTGTATTGCTAGGACTGCCTCTATTATATTGAAATCTACTATTGTAATTATTATTTGTATTTAAATAATTTTTATTTCTATTATCAAAAACATTTTCCCTTCCATTACTTCCATAGTTAGCATAACCCGATGCAAAAAGGAGAGTATCAGGATTCCTACATGCTAGTATGGTCTTCATTGGTTCCGGAAGAAGTTCTCAAATTGTTTCTAGCAATCTGCTCACTATTTACATCTACTCCGAAATCCGAAGCTACCTTATTATTTAAACTTCGAAGTTTATCTTTAATTTCATTATAAAATTCAGCTACATTCGCTCTTTTGTCGTATTTATTTCCTTTTTAAATCTTTTTATGTTCATTGATTTTTATTTCAGTTTATCTTTTATTGTTTAAATTAATTTTCATCATCTCTCAGATAATGAAATAGTAGTAATAGTTTTCTTTTTTTTAAAGGATGAGTTCAATTTTTATTATTTTGAATTATTTTTTTAACCAAATATTGTTGAAATTCAGTTTTTACTTACGGTTCAATATTTTCTTATTGTAACAAGTTTTACTTTTCAAAATTTTCTTATTTTAATTTATTTTCTTCCATGAAAAGTATTTCAAAATTTTTATTGTAAATCAATAAAATTTTATTTTTTTTAATATATTTTTTAAGTTTTTATTACAAAATCCAACGTTATGGACACTTATTTTATTGTTTTTTGTAAATATTCAATTTCTTTTTTTTTAAATTTCTTATCAATAGTTTTTTCTTTTTTTCCAGTTTTAAATTCAGGTTTTTTTACCGTTCAATTCTTCTTGGTGAGAAACTGAACTTTTTTTAAGGATTTGATGTTTTTTTTTCTTAATGTTTTGTCCTTTTTCACACACTCACACGATAAAATATAGCACCAGGACAGCTTTTTCAAGTATAATATAGTTATAAAGTAAATCTATATATATATAGTTAATCAATATTTTTTTTTAAATGTCACCAACACGATTTTCTGTTGCTGCTGTACACTGTTTTCCACAATTTTATTATTTAATGCAATGTTTTTTTTTCTTCAATTATATCCTGGAGGGTACCTTGGGATTCGCAGGATTAATTAATTATTAACATTTTTTTTGTAAACACTACCGAAGCACTGATCCTTTTTAATAAAAGGATCCTACCGACTGCGCCAATTAATAAAATTATTTTTTATTTTTTTTTTTATTAAATTCAAACATGAATTCCAGATTTTTAACTAAAACTAAAAACAATTTTCATAAAACTCAATAAATTTCTTATGATACTACTTATCTAGGTGCCCCAAAAGTTAAACTTACCAATGACTCTCAATTCACATCTTTACCGTCGATTTTTTTTAGCCCTCCAAATTCTAATTAGAGAATTTTTTTGTTGAAGTTAACAATGTCAAAGCCGTGCCCGATCTGTGATATTATATGAATTTTATTTGAACTCTTTTTAAATGAATAAATTATTTATTTAGGCTTAAGTTCTTAATTATAAAGAGATAAAGAAAAATTAGACACCAGCAGAGCAGAATGCATTTTCTAGACAGCTACGTCCGTCTGGCACGGCTTTGACATTGTTAACTTCAACACTATTGTGTTAATAATCAAATATACATTTCTAAAGTAAAAAATATCTAATTGTTGTTAATTGCTAACCAAAGGTTAGCTAATAGCAAGCTTTGATTTGTATTAGAGACCTTAATAGAAAGCAATACACATAGAGGTAGCCAAGGGACCCACAGGGTACCCACTGATAAATAGGAGCAGTTAAAAGGCACGTGGGGGGTCAATATGAGGAATTTTTTTTTTGTAAGGAAAATTACAAAACATTTTCAAAAATATATTTTACAGAAAAATATTCGAAAAAAAATTTTTATAAAAAATTTTCCAAAAAATTTTCAAATAAAATTTTACAAAAATATTTTTACAATCAATTTTCGAAAAATTAAATCAAAAATTTCAATATTTCTTTGAAAATGAAAATCATGACTGTACATAACATATATTTAATATTAAGAATATGTATGTATGTGTGTATATAGAGTAACATATTTTATACCCTTCACCACAGGTGGAAAAGGTATATCTAAGTTTGTCATTCCGTGTGTAATTTTTCCGACCCCATTCTGGATCCTTATACATACAGAAGTTGATTAAGTGATGTCCGTCTGTCCGTATTACAATTCAGCAACATCGGATCATTCCTTTGGAGGCTGCGAGTCAAAAACCACGACCACCTGTTCATGTTTTTTTTTTTTTAATTTTTTTCGGCTTTAATGATTTTGTTTTGCCTTTTTTGTCAAATAAATATTAGACTGCGACAGGTAGATCGCAAGGAGTGCATACAGATCTTGGAGGATCAATAACCCCCTGCGAAGGGCGATTTTTGTTTGTTTTTAGATTGGTAGGGTTTTTCTGCTTTGATTTGTATTAGAGACCTTAATAGAAAGCAATACACATAGAGGTAGCCAATTGACCCACAGGGTACCCACTGATAAATAGTAGCAGTTAAAAGGACTCATATGTCAATATTGTTACGAAAGAAGAATTTATTTATTATAAGCTCTGAACAACAATATTCTCGAACAACAACAACAACATTAATGGCTTATTTTCCTACAATGATGATAGAAAGAAACAAACAATAAAGAGTAACGCCTTAAACAATTACGCATACACACACACAGATTAAAATAAACACTCTTCTGTTAAATACACAGCCACATACATAAATACAAGCACAAACAAATAAACAGCCACACACACAGGTATAAACAAATAAATAGCCACAAACACAGGTATAAAGAAATAACCAATCACACAAACAGAAAATAAGAGCAATAACATTCGAAGCTGCCAGATATGTCTGGAATAGAACATTCTGGTGCTTTTAAAGCACCTATATAAAGTGAATCGTGCTGGCGAGTAGTATGGCAGTATTAATTTGAAAGTCAAAGAGTTAAGTTGTCGAATTGTAAGAGTGTTTAACAGTTTGCTGTATTTTTGAACAGTGGTGTTAAATAAATAAAGTGATTTACAGTAAAAGTAATAACAGAGTGTATTTATTTTGCAATTAAAAGAACCCAACGTAAAGTAAAAACGTAACAATTGGTGACAGAAGTGAAATTGTAAAATAAAATAAAAATGAAATTTGAAGAACTTAAAGTGGAGCAGCTGAAAAAGGAGTTGAGTAAGCTGGATTTGCCAACAGCAGGTAACAAAACTGATCTACAGAAGAGGCTCATAGATGAATTCAAGCGACGTGGCATCGACATTGGTACATATGAATTCGAAGAAAAGGAGGAGATTGAGGTATGTACCCGTGCAACAGCAAGTAGCATGGACTTCAATACGATGTTTGCCGCTATGATGGAGAAAATGGGAGAAAACTCTAGAATGCTAGCTGAAGTACAAGAAGTTTCTAGAACAAATAGCGAGAAACTACTGGAAACAGTAAATGAGAAACTGGAGAAAAATCAACAACTTCTAGCTGAGATTCAAGAAGTTTCTAGAGCGAATAATGAGAAACTTTTGGGACAAGTCAACGAAAACCTTCTACAAATTTCTGAAACCATTAATAAGCGAGTAGACTACGTAGAAGTCAAGTTCGACGAAAAAATCTCTGCCGTAGAAGTGCAACTGTCCGGTTTAAACAGAAAAGTGAATCTTCTAGAAACTAGTGGCGTCGAAGTACAGGTAAAGGATGTCGATGTAAAGCTGCAGGAACTTGAAAACAAAATTATGAGCCTGGAAATAAGAGAAGGCCCAGTACGAGTAGTGACTGAAAACACAAATAGGATAAAAGCTCCCAGTTTCGACGGCAACATACCCTTCAACGTCTTCAAATTTCAGTTTGAGACAGTGGCCAGTAAAAATCTATGGAGCAATGAAGAGAAAGCGATTGAACTGATTCTGGCACTTAAAGGATCTGCAGCAGAAGTCCTCGAAAGCCTACCAACTAGCTGCAGAAATAATTATGAGGACATAATGGTGGCGTTACAGCGGAAATATGGCGGCGATCATAAAAAGGAGCTGTATAGAATGGCGCGGCAGGCTGCAGAGAGCAAATGAGACGCTTCAGGATTTCGCCATGGAGATAGAGCGCTTGGTGCAGCTAATATACCCTGGGGAAAACCATCCACTTCTAGAACAGTTCAAGGTGGAGGCATTTGTTAATGGTATTCGTGACCCAGATATTAAGCACGCAGTTTGCGCTAAGCAAAACACATCCTTTGCTGAAACCATTGCTTACGCTCTGGCTCAAGAAACAGCAAAAGTCATTTCGAGGCCGCAGTCATACAAAGTGCGAAAAGTTGGAGTTGCTGCTGAAGATGAAAAAACAACAATGGACGACATAAAGCAAGTACTTGAGTCGGTAAAGAAAGTCTTAGATGAAAGACAAGGTAAGACAAACGCTAAGTGCTTTAATTGCGAAGTCGGCTATTTTCAACGAAACTGTAAGGCAGCAAGAAAACGAGCCAGATCTGTTTCGCCGCCAAGAAACAATAAACGTGCGACTCATGGAACATCTCGAGAGTCGTTAAACTAAAGAGAGCTAGCACTACGGGGCATGAGCTAGCTCCCACAACCGAGGGCCCCACAATCTCCATATCTGTGATGCAGCAGCAAAACAGCAATCTTACTGCAAGCGGGTATATCAACGGAGGAAAGCGTATTCTGACAATAGACACAGGAGCGTCGCAGTCTATAATAAGGCCCGATTTAGTAAAGGGAAAAGTGGAACAATTGAATAATGTAAGCCTGCGCACCGCTACCGGAGAATTTGCTACTGTCTATGGTAAGGCCAAAGTCAGATTAACTATAGCCAACATGAGTGTGGACCATGTGTTCATTGTTGCCGATATCGTGGACGAAGTTATTATTGGCGCAGATTTTATGATCATGCATGGAGTCGATCTGCGCATGGGGCAACAAATAATGATCTGGCGAAACGTCGAAATACCCCTTGATATTGGATATGTGAGTAAATCTGCAGTAATGAAGTTGGTTGCTGTAGCATCCCAGAAATTACCACCTCAGGCAGAAACTGTGATATGGGCACGTATGGAGGAAGATTGTGAGGACAACCGGTTGTGGGTGGTAGAACCATCAGGTATTAAAAGTGAGACAATAACAGCAAAAGCCCTCGTGAAAACCTGTAAGAATGGAAAAATTCCTGTGAGAGTGTTAAATCTATCCAACAGTGAAAAAGTAATTGGTAAAAACTCTCAGATAGCTCAATGTACACCAGCAGAGGCCATAATTAATTGCGAGAGAGACTCAGAGCCTGAAAAACTGTCAACTAAAGAGCGCGAAATACTAGCAGAACACGTGGGGAAATGGGTAGCAGAGCTGGAGCCACCTGACAGAAACAAAGCCAAGCAGCTGCTACGAAAGTACGCCTCTGTCTTCGCCCTAAAAGATAAAAGCCAAGGTAGAACGGCAATAGTGAAGCATGAAATAAATACTGGCGAAGCGAGGCCCATAAAACAAGCCCCCAGGAGCATTCCCCTAGCCAAGCGGAGCGAAGTAAAGCAGCTAGTCAACGAAATGGAGCGAGACGGAATCATCGAACCATCCTCGAGTCCCTGGAGCTCGCCGGTAGTTTTAGTAAAGAAGAAAGATGGCAGCACTAGATTCTGCGTTGACTACAGAAAGCTCAACGATGTTACCAAAAAGGACAGTTATCCGCTACCAAGAATCAATGACACCTTGGACACGCTAGCAGGAACCAAGTGGTTTTCTACGCTAGATTTACAGAGCGGTTACTGGCAAGTCGAGATAGCAGACAAAGATAAAGAAAAAACTGCTTTTAGTGCTCTCGATGGTTTATGGCAGTTTAATGTTATGCCATTTGGTCTCTGCAACGCTCCAGCCACCTTCCAACCCAAAATGTTTATTGTGGCTCTAAATGCGAATCATATTATGAAAATGGCAATATAACTCAAAATGAAATTCTTGAATTTAAATCAAATGTAAAAAAGTTTTACATTACGTTTTGTGCAGCTCTTCTTAAAAGGATTGATTTTGGTAACGAAATTTTGAATTTTTTAACAAAATTTTCTCCAGACCATGTTTTATCAGGGGAATCGAAAAATATAATTCCATTAATTTTAAAAATATTTCCGGAAAAAGAGTTTGAGTTGGCAGAAATCAATTCTAAATATCGAGCATTGGCGGAACATGACTAACTGAAGATATATGTATGTCAAATTTTCAATTTCCGAATTTTGGTTGAATGTGGGGCAAATAAAAAATGAATTAAAGGAATTAATGTCAGCAATATTTTTAGATTTGCCAAAGGGATTCTATCAATTCCACATTCGTCTGCCAACGTCGAACGCATCTTTTCGATCCAAAACTTAATTAAAACGAAATGGCGTAATCGGTTAGCTGTGGATACTTGTTCTGCACTTTTGCAGACAAGAGATTTGATTAAATCAAGTAATAATTGTTGTCATAAGTTCAAAATTGATAAAAAATTATTAAACCAAACTCTGTCCAATGACAGCCCACCTGAAGAGGAACTTTTAATTTAAATTGTTTTTTGTTATTATTAAGAATTTTTTTTTCTTGATCTCATTTACAAATGAATAATGAATTGTGTTAATTTTTTTTAATGGGTTGTGAACAAAACTCCACGTTATTTTATTTTTTATACTTAGTAGAAGTATCATGGATACTTCTCTATTAAATATACACTTGAAGAACAACATCAATTGTTTTTGCTTTAAATTTACGATTTATTAGAAAAAAGTACTCTCGAGCCGGGAAAACTACTTTGCGGTGAGTAAAAAAAGTACTTTCGAAAATTCTAATATACATTATATTTGGTCATTTAAGAACTGTTTCAACTTCAACTTTAAAATTTTCTGCAATTTTCACTAAAAACTATTTCGCCAAAATGATTATGATGTTCTTTGATATGAACTAATCCTCATTCGATATTAGTAATTAATTCAACTTTACCTGATTCTGAACGGTTTAAGATTACTTTTGCTGAACTAACTCTCCATTTTGGATTACATAAATCCGGAGTTACAAGTGAATAAATTTAAGAAAACGAAAATTTTCTGTTACTATATTTTGGTTTAACAGTTCAAAAGAACAATTATTTTGTAACATATTTTGAAACTTATTTGAAACAGGTATTTTTCGTAAATTACTTACAGTATTACCATTCTGAATCATATTAATATCCATAGGTTCAGAATGTTGTTGCTCTGGGAAACAATTTGGGTTAAAATTATAGCTGTGATTCTCCTTATTGTGATTATAATTTGGATTATTTTTAAAATGATTATTATTCTGTTGATACCTATTGTTATTATAAGATTTATTAGAATGAAACTGTTTGCTTCTAACAAACGGCTTATTGTTATATATTTTTGAATAGTGATGTGTATTGCTAGGACTGCCTCTATTATATTGAAATCTACTATTGTAATTATTATTTGTATTTAAATAATTTTTATTTCTATTATCAAAAACATTTTCCCTTCCATTACTTCCATAGTTAGCATAACCCGATGCAAAAAGGAGAGTATCAGGATTCCTACATGCTAGTATGGTCTTCATTGGTTCCGGAATTTTTTGTTCAAAATTATCCAGAGAAGTTCTCAAATTGTTTCTAGCAATCTGCTCACTATTTACATCTACTCCGAAATCCGAAGCTACCTTATTATTTAAACTTCGAAGTTTATCTTTAATTTCATTATAAAATTCAGCTACATTCGCTCTTTTGTCGTATTTATTTCCTTTTTAAATCTTTTTATGTTCATTGATTTTTATTTCAGTTTATCTTTTATTGTTTAAATTAATTTTCATCATCTCTCAGATAATGAAATAGTAGTAATAGTTTTCTTTTTTTTAAAGGATGAGTTCAATTTTTATTATTTTGAATTATTTTTTTAACCAAATATTGTTGAAATTCAGTTTTTACTTACGGTTCAATATTTTCTTATTGTAACAAGTTTTACTTTTCAAAATTTTCTTATTTTAATTTATTTTCTTCCATGAAAAGTATTTCAAAATTTTTATTGTAAATCAATAAAATTTTCTTTTTTTTAATATATTTTTTAAGTTTTTATTACAAAATCCAACGTTATGGACACTTATTTTATTGTTTTTTGTAAATATTCAATTTCTTTTTTTTTTTAATTTCTTATCAATAGTTTTTTCTTTTTTTCCAGTTTTAAATTCAGGTTTTTTTACCGTTCAATTCTTCTTGGTGAGAAACTGAACTTTTTTTAAGGATTTGATGTTTTTTTTTTCTTAATGTTTTGTCCTTTTTCACACACTCACACGATAAAATATAGCACCAGGACAGCTTTTTCAAGTATAATATAGTTATAAAGTAAATCTATATATATATAGTTAATCAATATTTTTTTTTAAATGTCACCAACACGATTTTCTGTTGCTGCTGTACACTGTTTTCCACAATTTTATTATTTAATGCAATGTTTTTTTTTCTTCAATTATATCCTGGAGGGTACCTTGGGATTCGCAGGATTAATTAATTATTAACATTTTTTTTGTAAACACTACCGAAGCACTGATCCTTTTTAATAAAAGGATCCTACCGACTGCGCCAATTAATAAAATTATTTTTTATTTTTTTTTTTATTAAATTCAAACATGAATTCCAGATTTTTAACTAAAACTAAAAACAATTTTCATAAAACTCAATAAATTTCTTATGATACTACTTATCTAGGTGCCCCAAAAGTTAAACTTACCAATGACTCTCAATTCACATCTTTACCGTCGATTTTTTTTAGCCCTCCAAATTCTAATTAGAGAATTTTTTTGTTTAAGTTAACAATGTCAAAGCCGTGCCCGATCTGTGATATTATATGAATTTTATTTGAACTCTTTTTAAATGAATAAATTATTTATTTAGGCTTAAGTTCTTAATTATAAAGAGATAAAGAAAAATTAGACACCAGCAGAGCAGAATGCATTTTCTAGACAGCTACGTCCGTCTGGCACGGCTTTGACATTGTTAACTTCAACACTATTGTGTTAATAATCAAATATACATTTCTAAAGTAAAAAATATCTAATTGTTGTTAATTGCTAACCAAAGGTTAGCTAATAGCAAGCTTTGATTTGTATTAGAGACCTTAATAGAAAGCAATACACATAGAGGTAGCCAAGGGACCCACAGGGTACCCACTGATAAATAGGAGCAGTTAAAAGGCACGTGGGGGGTCAATATGAGGAATTTTTTTTTTGTAAGGAAAATTACAAAACATTTTCAAAAATATATTTTACAGAAAAATATTCGAAAAAAAATTTTTATAAAAAATTTTCCAAAAAATTTTCAAATAAAATTTTACAAAAATATTTTTACAATCAATTTTCGAAAAATTAAATCAAAAATTTCAATATTTCTTTGAAAATGAAAATCATGACTGTACATAACATATATTTAATATTAAGAATATGTATGTATGTGTGTATATAGAGTAACATATTTTATACCCTTCACCACAGGTGGAAAAGGTATATCTAAGTTTGTCATTCCGTGTGTAATTTTTCCGACCCCATTCTGGATCCTTATACATACAGAAGTTGATTAAGTGATGTCCGTCTGTCCGTATTACAATCCAGCAACATCGGATCATTCCTTTGGAGGCTGCGAGTCAAAAACCACGACCACCTGTTCATGTTTTTTTTTTTAATTTTTTTCGGCTTTAATGATTTTGTTTTGCCTTTTTTGTCAAATAAATATTAGACTGCGACAGGTAGATCGCAAGGAGTGCATACAGATCTTGGAGGATCAATAACCCCCTGCGAAGGGCGATTTTTGTTTGTTTTTAGATTGGTAGGGTTTTTCTGCTTTGATTTGTATTAGAGACCTTAATAGAAAGCAATACACATAGAGGTAGCCAATTGACCCACAGGGTACCCACTGATAAATAGTAGCAGTTAAAAGGACTCATATGTCAATATTGTTACGAAAGAAGAATTTATTTATTATAAGCTCTGAACAACAATATTCTCGAACAACAACAACAACATTAATGGCTTATTTTCCTACAATGATGATAGAAAGAAACAAACAATAAAGAGTAACGCCTTAAACAATTACGCATACACACACACAGATTAAAATAAACACTCTTCTGTTAAATACACAGCCACATACATAAATACAAGCACAAACAAATAAACAGCCACACACACAGGTATAAACAAATAAATAGCCACAAACACAGGTATAAAGAAATAACCAATCACACAAACAGAAAATAAGAGCAATAACATTCGAAGCTGCCAGATATGTCTGGAATAGAACATTCTGGTGCTTTTAAAGCACCTATATAAAGTGAATCGTGCTGGCGAGTAGTATGGCAGTATTAATTTGAAAGTCAAAGAGTTAAGTTGTCGAATTGTAAGAGTGTTTAACAGTTTGCTGTATTTTTGAACAGTGGTGTTAAATAAATAAAGTGATTTACAGTAAAAGTAATAACAGAGTGTATTTATTTTGCAATTAAAAGAACCCAACGTAAAGTAAAAACGTAACAATTGGTGACAGAAGTGAAATTGTAAAATAAAATAAAAATGAAATTTGAAGAACTTAAAGTGGAGCAGCTGAAAAAGGAGTTGAGTAAGCTGGATTTGCCAACAGCAGGTAACAAAACTGATCTACAGAAGAGGCTCATAGATGAATTCAAGCGACGTGGCATCGACATTGGTACATATGAATTCGAAGAAAAGGAGGAGATTGAGGTATGTACCCGTGCAACAGCAAGTAGCATGGACTTCAATACGATGTTTGCCGCTATGATGGAGAAAATGGGAGAAAACTCTAGAATGCTAGCTGAAGTACAAGAAGTTTCTAGAACAAATAGCGAGAAACTACTGGAAACAGTAAATGAGAAACTGGAGAAAAATCAACAACTTCTAGCTGAGATTCAAGAAGTTTCTAGAGCGAATAATGAGAAACTTTTGGGACAAGTCAACGAAAACCTTCTACAAATTTCTGAAACCATTAATAAGCGAGTAGACTACGTAGAAGTCAAGTTCGACGAAAAAATCTCTGCCGTAGAAGTGCAACTGTCCGGTTTAAACAGAAAAGTGAATCTTCTAGAAACTAGTGGCGTCGAAGTACAGGTAAAGGATGTCGATGTAAAGCTGCAGGAACTTGAAAACAAAATTATGAGCCTGGAAATAAGAGAAGGCCCAGTACGAGTAGTGACTGAAAACACAAATAGGATAAAAGCTCCCAGTTTCGACGGCAACATACCCTTCAACGTCTTCAAATTTCAGTTTGAGACAGTGGCCAGTAAAAATCTATGGAGCAATGAAGAGAAAGCGATTGAACTGATTCTGGCACTTAAAGGATCTGCAGCAGAAGTCCTCGAAAGCCTACCAACTAGCTGCAGAAATAATTATGAGGACATAATGGTGGCGTTACAGCGGAAATATGGCGGCGATCATAAAAAGGAGCTGTATAGAATGGCGCGGCAGGCTGCAGAGAGCAAATGAGACGCTTCAGGATTTCGCCATGGAGATAGAGCGCTTGGTGCAGCTAATATACCCTGGGGAAAACCATCCACTTCTAGAACAGTTCAAGGTGGAGGCATTTGTTAATGGTATTCGTGACCCAGATATTAAGCACGCAGTTTGCGCTAAGCAAAACACATCCTTTGCTGAAACCATTGCTTACGCTCTGGCTCAAGAAACAGCAAAAGTCATTTCGAGGCCGCAGTCACACAAAGTGCGAAAAGTTGGAGTTGCTGCTGAAGATGAAAAAACAACAATGGACGACATAAAGCAAGTACTTGAGTCGGTAAAGAAAGTCTTAGATGAAAGACAAGGTAAGACAAACGCTAAGTGCTTTAATTGCGGCAAAGTCGGCCATTTTCAACGAAACTGTAAGGCAGCAAGAAAACGAGCCAGATCTGTTTCGCCGCCAAGAAACAATAAACGTGCGACTCATGGAACATCTCGAGAGTCGTTAAACTAAAGAGAGCTAGCACTACGGGGCATGAGCTAGCTCCCACAACCGAGGGCCCCACAATCTCCATATCTGTGATGCAGCAGCAAAACAGCAATCTTACTGCAAGCGGGTATATCAACGGAGGAAAGCGTATTCTGACAATAGACACAGGAGCGTCGCAGTCTATAATAAGGCCCGATTTAGTAAAGGGAAAAGTGGAACAATTGAATAATGTAAGCCTGCGCACCGCTACCGGAGAATTTGCTACTGTCTATGGTAAGGCCAAAGTCAGATTAACTATAGCCAACATGAGTGTGGACCATGTGTTCATTGTTGCCGATATCGTGGACGAAGTTATTATTGGCGCAGATTTTATGATCATGCATGGAGTCGATCTGCGCATGGGGCAACAAATAATGATCTGGCGAAACGTCGAAATACCCCTTGATATTGGATATGTGAGTAAATCTGCAGTAATGAAGTTGGTTGCTGTAGCATCCCAGAAATTACCACCTCAGGCAGAAACTGTGATATGGGCACGTATGGAGGAAGATTGTGAGGACAACCGGTTGTGGGTGGTAGAACCATCAGGTATTAAAAGTGAGACAATAACAGCAAAAGCCCTCGTGAAAACCTGTAAGAATGGAAAAATTCCTGTGAGAGTGTTAAATCTATCCAACAGTGAAAAAGTAATTGGTAAAAACTCTCAGATAGCTCAATGTACACCAGCAGAGGCCATAATTAATTGCGAGAGAGACTCAGAGCCTGAAAAACTGTCAACTAAAGAGCGCGAAATACTAGCAGAACACGTGGGGAAATGGGTAGCAGAGCTGGAGCCACCTGACAGAAACAAAGCCAAGCAGCTGCTACGAAAGTACGCCTCTGTCTTCGCCCTAAAAGATAAAAGCCAAGGTAGAACGGCAATAGTGAAGCATGAAATAAATACTGGCGAAGCGAGGCCCATAAAACAAGCCCCCAGGAGCATTCCCCTAGCCAAGCGGAGCGAAGTAAAGCAGCTAGTCAACGAAATGGAGCGAGACGGAATCATCGAACCATCCTCGAGTCCCTGGAGCTCGCCGGTAGTTTTAGTAAAGAAGAAAGATGGCAGCACTAGATTCTGCGTTGACTACAGAAAGCTCAACGATGTTACCAAAAAGGACAGTTATCCGCTACCAAGAATCAATGACACCTTGGACACGCTAGCAGGAACCAAGTGGTTTTCTACGCTAGATTTACAGAGCGGTTACTGGCAAGTCGAGATAGCAGACAAAGATAAAGAAAAAACTGCTTTTAGTGCTCTCGATGGTTTATGGCAGTTTAATGTTATGCCATTTGGTCTCTGCAACGCTCCAGCCACCTTCGAGCGTTTAATGGAACGAGTGTTAAAGGGACTCAATTGGAAGTCATGCCTGGTGTATCTGGATGACATAATTGTCATGGGAAAGACCTTCGATGAACACCTAAGGAATATGGAAGAAGTCTTCAGGCGTATATCAGCGGCTGGACTGAAGCTCAGTGTTAAGAAATGTGCATTGTTTCAGAAGGAAGTCAAATACTTGGGGCATCGTGTAACAGCAGAGGGCATATCAACCGATGAAGATAAAATACTGGCAGTAAAAGACTGGCCTCGTCCTCAAAATCTTCACGAGTTACGAAGTTTCTTGGGACTCTGCACATACTATATACGATTTGTGCCAAATTTTGCTAGTGTTGCTGCGAGCCTACATGAGCTAACCAAAAAGTCGCGACCCTACCAGTGGAGTGAAGCAGCCGAGGAAGCATTTCAGAAGCTCAAGGAATTATTGTGTGTGGCACCTATCCTGGCATATCCAGTAGCTGGGCAAAAATTCATGCTAGACACTGATGCGAGCGGATATGGAATAGGAGGCGTGCTGTCGCAGGTGGTAGATGGGACAGAAAAGGTTATAGGCTACTACAGCAGAGTACTTTCGAAGCCTGAAAGAAACTATTGCGTAACGCGACGAGAGCTGCTAGCAGCATTGGAGTGCATTAAACACTACCACAAGTATTTGTATGGCCAACATTTTACGTTGAGGACAGATCATGCCGCACTCAGGTGGTTGCTGCAATTCAAGAGCCCTGAAGGACAGCTTGCACGCTGGATTGAGCGACTTCAGAGCTATGACTTTAGTATTGAGCACAGAAAAGGAGGCAAGCATAACAACGCCGACGCCCTTTCTAGGCGGCCATGTGATCTGGGGTGTAAGCATTGCACAAAGGCGGAGAGAAAAGAATTCGTTATTGATGTTCGGCTTACACATATAGAATCTAGTGAAGACTGGCCGACTGCTCAAAGAAACGATCCCATATTGGCAAAAGTTATAGCGGCAAAAGAGGAAGACAGAAGACCGACGCGAAGTGAGATCTCACCAGAAAGTCCACTGGCGAAGGCATATTGGGCCCAGTGGAACAGTCTAAGGCTGAAGGATGGCTGCTTATGTCGCACCTGGGAAAGCACAGACGGCAAAACTGTGCTAGACTTAATCGTCGTGCCATCCTCCAAGATCAAAGAGGTCATGAAACAATTCCACAATGGTCCTAGCGGAGGTCACCTTGGTGTAACGAAGACGCTGGAAAAGATAAAACAACGGTTCTATTGGGTCGGCTGTCAACAAGCCGTAGCCGAGTGGATAGCCAATTGCCAGGAGTGCATTGCAGCAAAGCGTCCAGTACGAAGGAGTCGGGGGCAGCTTCAGCAGTACAATTCAGGCGCTCCCTTTGAACGTATAGCGATGGACGTAGCAGGTCCCTTCCCTGCTAGCAATGCTGGAAACCGATACGTTTTAGTGGTGATGGACTATTTTAGCAAATGGCCGGAAGTATATGCCATTCCCAATCAAGAAGCCAGAACGATTGTAGACGCTTTTATAAGCAACTGGGTGTGTCGCTATGGTGTTCCCTTAGAACTACACTCCGACCAAGGCCGAAATTTTGAATCCGTTATATTCAAAGAGATGTGCGAGGTATACGGAATAAGGAAGACCAGAACGACACCGTTACATCCGCAATCTGATGGTATGGTCGAACGATTCAATCGAACCCTGGAAGAATACCTGAGAAAAGTGGTCAGCGCACATCAGAGGGACTGGGATGATCATATACCCAAGTTTTTATTGGCATATAGATCAGCTGTTCACGATTCCACCTCACGAACACCAGCGAAAGTAGTCTTTGGATCTGAGCTAAATTTGCCTGCAGATTTAGAGTTTGGTGTTAAGCCAACATCGACAGAAGGAGACGGCGAAAACTCTAGTCAGGCACAAAGGGACCTTCAGGAGATTCACGAATTCGTGCGGAGTCGTATAAAATTAACCAGTGATAAAATGAAAGCCAGATATGATTGAGCTGCCAACTCTGAGGGATTTAACGAGGGACAACTGGTTCTACTTTTTAACCCACAACGGAAGAAAGGATTATCACCCAAACTACAAACTCATTGGGATGGACCTTATAAAGTAATAATGCGGCTAAACGACGTAGTTTACAGAATACAGAAATTCCAGAGCCCAAGATCAAAAATGAAAGTTGTGCACTTGGAGCGGCTAGCCAACTATGGAAAAGGTACATCTGTGTCTGTTCGGGACGAACAGGTTTGAGAAGGGGGTAGTGTTACGAAAGAAGAATTTATTTATTATAAGCTCTGAACAACAATATTCTCGAACAACAACAACAACATTAATGGCTTATTTTCCTACAATGATGACAGAAAGAAACAAACAATAAAGAGTAACGCCTTAAACAATTACGCATACACACACACAGATTAAAATAAACACTCTTCTGTTAAATACACAGCCACATACATAAATACAAGCACAAACAAATAAACAGCCACACACACAGGTATAAAGAAATAAATAGCCACAAACACAGGTATAAAGAAATAACCAATCACACAAACAGAAAATAAGAGCAATAACATTCGAAGCTGCCAGATATGTCTGGAATAGAACATTCTGGTGCTTTTAAAGCACCTACATAAAGTGAATCGTGCTGGCGAGTAGTATGGCAGTATTAATTTGAAAGTCAAAGAGTTAAGTTGTCGAATTGTAAGAGTGTTTAACAGTTTGCTGTATTTTTGAACAGTGGTGTTAAATAAATAAAGTGATTTACAGTAAAAGTAATAACAGAGTGTATTTATTTTGCAATTAAAAGAACCCAACGTAAAGTAAAAACGTAACAATATGAGGAAATTTTTTGTAAGGATTTCTTTTTGCTTTAGTCTGACTATTCTAACTCAATATAGATTGCAGAAAGGTCCTAAATTTAACAAAAAATTTCAATAAAATTAAAAAAAAAATTTTTTTTTTAAAAAAAATTTACAAAAAAAATTTTTACAAAAAAATTTATAAAACATTTTTAAAAAGATATTTTACAGAAAAATATTCAAAAACAAAATTTTTTTAAAAAATTTTCCAAACAATTTTCGAATAAAATTTACAAAAAATTTTTAAAAAATTATTTTTACTAAAAATATTTACACACAATTTTTGAAAAAATAAAACAAAAATTTCAATATTTCTTTTAAAATGAAAATCATGACTGTAACATAACATATAATTAATATTAAGAATATACATATGTATGTATGTGTGTATATAGAGTAACATATTTTTTAAATGCGTTTGATTTTTAAATAGATGATATCTCTGTTTTAAAACCTAGGTGCATTAAACACATAGACATCAGAGACCTGCATGAGTTGATTCACTTTCGCTGTCCACTCACATTTAAATTGCTTTTGTTCTGTCTTTTAACATCAATATGTACTACTGATATTGCTTGCAGTGTTAACGCTCTAACAATTGACTGTTATTAACACACCCTTGTTTTATATGTGCTGTTAGCGAAAGTGTGTAAAAAATTCTTGCTGTTGTTTGATTGTTTTGCAGAACACTCAAACCACTCACAAATGCACGTTGTTAAAGTATTGACTAGCGTTCTAAAAAGAATGTTATAATGTTTATGTAGGGCTGCAATTCTGTTAATAAAAATCTTGAAATAATGGGTGATTTTTTTGAGGTTAGGATTTTCATGCATTAGTATTTGACAGATCACGTGAGATTTCAGACATGGTGCCAAAGAGAAAGATGCTCAGTATGCTTTGACATTTCATCATGAATAGACTTACTAACGAGCAACGCTTGCAAATCATTGAATTTTATTACCAAAATCAGTGTTCGGTTCGAAATGTTCAAATGTGACAAATTTTGTTCAGCGATGAGGCTCATTTCTGGTTGAATGGCTACGTAAATAAGCAAAATTGCCGCATTTGGAGTGAAGAGCAACCAGAAGCCGTTCAAGAACTGCCCATGCATCCCGAAAAATGCACTGTTTGGTGTGGTTTGTACGCTGGTGGAATCATTGGACCGTATTTTTTCAAAGATGCTGTTGGACGCAACGTTACGGTGAATGGCGATCGCTATCGTTCGATGCTAACAAACTTTTTGTTGCCAAAAATGGAACAACTGAACTTGGTTGACATGTGGTTTCAACAAGATGGCGCTACATGCCACACAGCTCGCGATTCTATGGCCATTTTGAGGGAAAACTTCGGAGAACAATTCATCTCAAGAAATGGACCGGTAAGTTGGCCACCAAGATCATGCGATTTGACGCCTTTAGACTATTTTTTGTGGGGCTACGTCAAGTCCAAAGTCTACAGAAATAAGCCAGCAACTACTCCAGCTTTGGAAGACAACATTTCCGAAGAAATTCGGGCTATTCCGGCCGAAATGCTCGAAAAAGTTGCCCTAAATTGGACTTTCCGAATGGACCACCTAAGACGCAGCCGCGGTCAACATTTAAATGAAATTATCTTCAAAAAGTAAATGTCATGGACCAATCTAACGTTTCAAATAAAGAACCGATGAGATTTTGCAAATTTTATGCGTTTTTTTTTTTTAAAGTTCTCAAGTTCTTAAAAAATCACTCGTTATCTATGTACGAGATGAACATATTTAAAGAAAGCGGTAATTGGGTTCAATTTTTATGAAAAATAATTATTATTTTAAGATTATTATACCTTATACTTGACAAAATTAGTGGACAATATAATAAAATAACAATTTCAAATATTTTTTAAAGTACTGTCATATACAGAAGTACTTAACAAAAAATATACTTTTTTGTGAAAGAGTTTTATGACAAATTCTTGTTAATGAGAAAAGTTTAAAGTCTGTATTTTGAAAGTACAGGTAAACAGTTTTTAGCATATGTTTAAAAAAATTTAGTTGCATTTGGATGCAAGTCATTTCTGTTTTTACATGCAAACTTTTTCTTGTGAAGTAATAACCCAACTGGATTTGCTACATTCGTTAAATTCTTTTACCTGCTACAAATGGGCTATTTGCATACACAAATAAACATCAAATTCAATTGAAAGAAGGGTTAAGAGATTGCAAGTATTCCTGGAATTCATGTATGTACATGTACTCCTATTCTATTTTTGCAAAAATATTTAATGAATTAAATGAGATATATATAGTAAGGCAAACAAATTGTTTTTCGACAATAAAGTAATTATTTTTTCTATTTGAAAAAACAAAATAAGTACCTATTGAGAAATACCTAGTAGTGTGGATAAAGAAAAATCAAAATAGACAAAAATGTTAATACCTACAATTTTGTTCATTAACTAAATTCTCCATTGGCTCACCAGAAATTTGTGTTCTATATAATGAAAAAAACAATTTAAAATTATCATAAATTACTGCCTTGTAAGACGGTACCTATTCAAAAAATCAAAAACGAGTTTTTGATTGATTTTTATGAATGCCATTAAACTACATGTCTGGACCAAGTTTCTCACTTGTACGCTCTTATTAACAAAAAACAAAGAGACGTATGGTATAGTTTAGTTTTCATTTTACAAAGTTTTTTGCTTCTTCTGTAAAATTATATTTTTGTTTGTTTTTTAGCTAACGATATGTATCAATAAAAAATATATTCTTGAACAAAAAAGGTTTGGAAAAATTAATTTTCAAAATAAGAGTTTAAAATTGGTATATTATTTATAACGAAAAAGATTGTAAATACCAAATATTTTTTTGCATCTTTTCCACGTAGAGTTTTTTACCTACACACTTTTTTTGTAAATTTTCGTAAATTGTTTACAATATACATATACATATATAAAATTGCTCTAAAATTATTTCTTTCAGCAGGTATTTACATATAAACTTCGTAAAACTAACTAACAAACTTGCACAACAATTCGAGCGCGCGTAAATAACTGTAAATAATTTACTTTTCCTGAATTCAGTTGATAAATATGACTAATATCTAATTTCATTTACTTTTTTATTTTATTTTGTTACTTTTATAATAAGTGTATATATAAGTATGTACATATATATAGACATATATTTATTTATATATTGACGAATTTTTAAATTTTTTATTTAATTTTTTTTCTTAACTTCCGTTTCTTATTTTCTTTCGATACATACATATGTAAATATGTACATAATAAAATAAAAAAATCCGTCTCTAAATATTTAAATTAAATTATTAATTAATAATTAATTAAAGGCCTAGATTCTCCTACTCTTAAATATATGTTATATAAATTCATTTAATGTTTTATATAATCATTAATAAATAAATAAATAACAATATAATAATTTTTCTCATATTAGAATAAAAATCTTCTGTAAAACTATACACATTTGTCAGCAGCTTCTTTTACGAACCACTCAAACCACTCAAACTAATTCATTGCTTTTGTGAATCATGGGAATAAACAGAAATTGCAAGCAGTGGCAAGGATATGTTAACAACAGTCTCATTGATATGAATCATGCATTAACAGCATTCATTTTTTTTTTTTTTTAATGTTAAGTTCTAGCTCAATACTCATTTTAGAAAATGCAAAATGTTGCCGTTTGAATCGTAATCATGCAGGTCTCTGATAGACATCATCAGGATACCGACTACAAACTGTCAAAAATAAAATTATCACGTTTATAGGTAAACGATTATTTTGAAGCCAACAAAGCTACATATCTACACGACCACCGTTGTGGCTGTAGTCAACTTAGGCTAATTTCTATTTTATTCAACAAAAGAAAATGTCACAAAATTGTAAATTACAAATTCATATACAAACAAAAAGTTTTGGAGGAAATATTTATAAGTTTTTGAAAAAGTTATTTAATTTTATAAAAGCAAAATAAGTATTTCTACAACAATGTCAGAGTTTACGATGTAGCGTCGGCTTCAATAACATTTGTTTTCATTTGTCTTCTATTTCTTTAACTCATGAATAATAATTTTTTCTTATACGACTTTATTTAAGTAAAGAGTCAACAATATGGATAATGCTGTACATGTCTGTATAAATAAAATCACCGTGGTGAAGGGTATAGAAGATTCGGCACGGCCAATATAGCACTTTTACTTGTTTTTTTTAATTATATACTTAGATTTACATTTGTATGTGCTTACCCAGCTCTGATGTTTTTTTGTTTCAATCTTACTTTTGAGTTGCTAAACGTGATGAGATTACAATTTCTTACGTGATGTTTTATTATATCGTAAAATCAATTTATAGGAGCGTGTCTTTGCTATTCCGTATATCGTAATTTTCCTTTTCTTTATTGTCTTTATAGATGTCTCTGGTTGCTTTGGTTTATAGGTGTTCCCTATAATTCATGTTTTATGGTTTTTTATGGTTTTATGTTTTTTATTAAAAATCTTTATTTTGTCTTTTTGTTTTTTTAATCTTCTAGAAGCTTGTTTCTTATTCTGTTAATTTTAAACAACTGTCAATAACATAACATAACATAACATAAAAAAGGTTGATAATATTTTTGTGTTGTATTTTTAAGTCTTGAGTAGACAAGGTTGCCACAGCTACTCTCCTCCCAAATTGTTGGTAGGAATGCGAGATAAGTCCTGAGCAAACGAAACTGTTTTTTTCTGCTATAAGTCCTTAAAGGTACTGATATAGTGTCGTGATCATTTGTGACGATTGCGGAATTTGCTTGTTCAGATGGTTTTTTTCTGGTGTATGTTCTTAAAGGGGCTGGCGCAATGTCAGGATTCTTTGTGATGAATGCAGGTTTTAGTCGTTCCAGAGAAATGTTGTATGGTTTGTCATTGATTTTAATTGAAAACACTCTATCAAAAACTCTTTCCAAAACTTCATATGGTCCTGTGTAAGGATCTTCCAAAGGCTTTTTAACATGATCTGATCTAACAAATACATGTGAACAAGACATTAAGTCCTTATGAACGAAAACTTTTGTTTTGCTGTTATGATGATTAACTGGTGTGGGGCGAATCTTTCGCATAAAATCTCGATATTTGTCCAAAAATAAGATCGGATATGTTGGATCATCATGGTCTGAAAAATATTCGTCTGGAATGCGAATTGGAGTCCCATACAACATTTCTGCTGCAGAGGCACCTATATCTTCCTTATAACAAGTTCTCAGCCCCAGCAGTACAGTGGGTAAAATTTCTAGCCACGGACTTGTTTGGTGGCACATCAGTGCGGCTTTTAACGACCGATGCCATCGCTCAATCATGCCATTTGATGCCGGATGGTATGGCGTTGTACGTATTCGTTTAGCACCTATTAAACGTGAGAGACAATCGAATAATGCGGACTCAAATTGGGAACCTTGGTCAGTTGTTATAGTTTTAGGTGCACCAATTCTACAGATCCAAGAGTTAAAAAATGTTTTGCTACTATATCTGCGGTCTTATCTTTCAAAGGAACGATTTCAGGCCAGCGTGAAAATCTGTCAATCATTGTTAAACAATAACGATAGCCCTTGTAATCTGGGAGAACTATGAGGTCCAAATGTACATGGTCGAAACGTTGATCCACTTCTTTGAACTGTTTAGGTTGTAACTATGTACGCTTATTGATTTTCGACCGTTGGCAAGCTAAACATTCACGTACCCAAGTTCTTATATCACGATTCATTGACGGCCATACAAATTTCTGCCGTATTTGCTTCAGTGTAGCTCTTTTTCCAGGATGTGACATAGAATGGATCAAATTGAAAACCTTTCGTCTTAGCGGCATTGGAATATACGGGCAAACTGTTGAAGTTGATAAATCGCAATATATTTCGTGATTTGAATCTACCTTAATTTTTTGAAGACGTAATGACGTTCTATTTTCCAAAATTTGTTTTAATTGTGTGTCACATTCCTGATGCTGTAATATTTCTTTTATACTTATAGCTTCAGGCATGCTAATTTCATTTATTGAAAGTGCATCCGCTACCGTATTTTTAGAACCAGAGACGTGTCTAATATCAGTTGTATACTGACAAATGAAATTTAAATGACGTACCTGACGAGGTGATGCTTTGTCTAATCTTTGCTGCAGAGCATAAGTCAATGGTTTGTGATCAGTTAGCACAACAAAATTACGACATCTAGGAGATGCTTAAAATATTTAATAGCCAAGTAGATTGCTAACAACTCACGATCATACGTACTGTACATTTTTTGTGACGGTTTAAGTTTTGCGAAAAAGAATGAAACTGGTTCCCATTGATTATTGACGAATTGTTCTAAGTGTGCTCCCACAGCTTTGTCAGATGCATCAGTAACTAATGACAGTGGCGCCTCAGGATCTAAAAAATTTAACATCGTGCTATTAGCTAAACTAGTTTTACATGCCTCGAAAGAGCTCTCTAAGTTTTTGGTCCAATTAATTTTTCTTCTGTCATTTTTCTTTCATTCCTTGAACAAACCGTTAAGAGGTGCTTGAAGCGTAGCCGCATTAGGAATAAATTTTCTCTAAAAATTTAAAATTCCTAAATTCGGCGTAATTCTACAATATTTTCTGGCTTAGCATAATGTTTGATAGCGTTAACTCTGTCCAGAGGTGGCCTTAAGCCCTCAGATGAAATGTGGTAGCCTAAAAAATTTAAATTGGAAACTCCAAACTCACATTTTGAAGCATTTCTTGATAAGCTAGATTCGTTTAATTTTTTAAAACTGTCTCTAAGTGGTTATAGTGTTGCTGTTCACTATCGGAAAATATAAGGATGTCATCGAGGTAGCAGTAAACGTAATCCAAGTGTCGAAAAATTGAATCCATGTATCTTTGAAAAGTTTGAGTAGCGTTTCTTAAACCAAAAGGCATCACTACAAACTCAAACAATCCAATTGGTGTGTTGACAGCAGTCTTTTCAATATCGTCTGGGTACATGGGTATATTGTAGTAAGCTTTGTTGATGTCAATTTTAGAAAATATTGTTTTTTTGCTTAATTTCTCTGATATATCGTCCACTCTAGGAATTGGATAACGATCTGGCTGCGTATTTGCATTTATTTTTCGGTAATCGCCGCATGCCCTCCATCCACCTGTTTTTTTCTTCACAAGATGTATGGGGCTAGACCACGGACTACTGGACGGACGGACAATTCCGAGTTGTAACAAATTAGTAAATTCCTCTTTAATAGCTTTTAATTATTCACCAGAATATCGTCTTTGTGGTTCTGCTATTGCTTGACAGCTTGTCACAATTCTGTGTTGAACATTTGATGACGTTGGTAAACGATAAGAATTTGGATTTCTAATCTGAACGTATTTTATTACAAGACCATAAAAATTAGACGATGAGTTAATTGTTGATACACTTAATTGATCTGAATATTTTGTATCACAATTAGAAGTTAGTGATGTTAACGAATCAATTAATTGTTTTCGTTTTAAATCTACAATTAACACATAGTGAGATAAGAAATCTGCACCGATTATTGGGGATTTTACATCCGCTATTATAAATGTCCAACTGAACCGTCGCCATAGTCCTATATTTATTTCAAGAAATTTTGTACCGTAAGTTGGTATTGATGTGTTATTTACTGCAAATAGTTTTAGATCATCCGACTTTGTTCTGGATTGCTTTAAGAAAAATTTTGGTATTACTGACACAACGGAGCCGGAGTCTACAAGAAATTTTAAATTATGTGTTTTATCAAAAATGTGTAATCTTTTTTCCGATGTGCGACTTAAATTAATATTGCTGTCATGTGCCGCACAAACCAAAGACAGCTTTTTTAGTTTTCCTGTGGTGGAAATGTGCCTGCATTGAATTCCCATGGTTGTCTACATTTTTTTGAGCTGGTTGGCGCCAGCTCAAATGTGGTAATAACATACTTTCTGTTGACGATGGGATTGAGATCTACTTCTCCCATGGTCGCCCTCTTTGCTGGTACTGCGACGTTGTAAATATGTATTATTTGTTGCGAATTCAATAGACAGTTGACTGAGTTTTTGAATTATTTGATTTAAAGATGTTTCAAGAGCTAAAACACGAGATTCTAGAGCAGAAGTTTTTGAATGTGATGTCAGGTCATCACAGTGAGATACAATATCCCTTGGTGCTGTTGTTTTTGTTGCCATGACAAAGGGTGGTTGAGGTGAGTTATCAAAAATTCGATCAGCAATTTCGGCTAGATTATCAAAGGAGTAAATAAAATACTATGTTATTACGAACTTGAAAATTGTTTTGTAAACAAAAAACATATGTATGAGCAAGCAAAATCCATACAATGTCAAACAAAAAAAATTGTGGTACGTCAAAACAAAAATTAGCAATTTAGATTGTACTAATTTAAAAGCATTTTCTCTTCTAGAACCTAAGCTCCTGGAGGTAGATAGACGATGTGTTATTGGAAAACTTGATCGAGGAATAATCGGTATATTATATTTTTACGTTATGAAATTTTCTTTAAATACATAAGTGATAATACATTATTTATTTTAAGTCACGCATGATTCCTTTGTAAATTTATTAAATAAATATTTTATGATTATAAAATATTTATTTCAAAAATATAATAATCGAAATTGATTACTATGGGGAAAGCCTATCCAGATAGCTATTTCGCTAGTGCTCAACTAGCTCATCAGTGGATTTTTCCCAATTTTTCTGAATAAAAACTCAGATTCTTATGCTTAAAACTTAATAGACTAAATGAGAAAAATTGGGAAAAATCCACTGATGAGCTAGTTGAGCACTAGCGAAATAGCTATCTGGATAGGCTTTCCCCATAGTAATCAATTTCGATTATTATATTTTTGGAAATAAATATTTTATAATCATAAAATATTTATTTAATAAATTTACAAAGGAATCATGCGTGACTTAAAATAAATAATGTATTTAACACGATTCCAAATATAATTTTTTGTATATGACAGCATGCGCACGCTGAGTAAATACGATTTTCGTATTTTTTAATTTTTTTTTTTTTTTTTTTTTTTAATTTTTATTTTTGTTTTTCAAAAGTCTTTTTGATACATTATGAATGGTATCCAATGGAAACCCTTAATGTAGAAAATTGAAAGAAAAATAAAGTAAACTTGTTGAAATCGAAATGGTTACTATGGTTTTTTTTTTTAATTTGTTTAGAACTTTAGATTTGGCTTTCTTTATAGACTGTTTGAACTTCTCATTTAGTCTATTAAGTTTTAAGCATAAGAATCTGAGTTTTTATTCAGAAAAATTGGGAAAAATCCACTGATGAGCTAGTTGAGCACTAGCGAAATAGCTATCTGGATAGGCTTTCCCCATAGTAATCAATTTCGATTATTATATTTTTGGAAATAAATATTTTATAATCATAAAATATTTATTTAATAAATTTACAAAGGAATCATGCGTGACTTAAAATAAATAATGTATTTAACACGATTCCAAATATAATTTTTTGCATAAGTGATAATACTAACGACTCTAATAGGATTAATTATCTACGAGAACCTAAGGAAAAGAAAAACAGCTTCGGTTCACATATCCGCGCCACTTAAACAACCCGAAACCAAAAACGAGCAAAACTCAGCATTCTTTATCACGAACGCGGTCGTTCGAAATTAAGGACAGAGGAGTTAACACAAAATATACTGAAATTGACATAAAATAAATATGTACTAAACGTGAGCGCAAGATGTTAAAAAGTGTAGAGTATTGCATGTTTTTGAAACGCAAATATTGATTGTATGTGTAGTCGAATATTACTAAACAGTAAATACAGAGAACAAGAGAGCACACAGTGCAAAAATCAGTGCACCTCATTTGACCGGACAGTTTTATCAAGTGCAATAAATATGCTGAGCATTTCATATTGTTCACTAGTTCATATTGTTCACTAGTTCTTGAGAGTAAAATCTCAGATTTTTGACAGAAAAAATTAAATTAGATTTTTTTATTCATCAATAAAAGTTTAAAAAATTCAATCTACTACAGTTTTCTATTTTCAACCACTCAACGCGCAAATTAATATAAAATAACTAAAATACAAAGTACAAACCCTTGCTTTTAACAACATATGTACATGTTGTCTGCTATAACAGTATTTCATATCAAGAGACACTATTGAAACAAAATATTCACTACTGAAATTTAATTTCAAACAACAACAACTATTGCATTGGTTGGAAGAAGAGCAAATGCTATTGTTCATATATGTTTTATTTAAGAGCACAACAATATTTGTATACACATGAAATCAAGTGCAAGAAAAAAGAGACCAATTCATTATTGAACATTATGAAGTTAGTCTAACAAGACGTTTTATGCTCACGTTTAATATTTACGTATGTACATATAAAAATATGTTTGAAACGAACACTATTTAACCTCATGCAGTTGTTTACAAAATATTCATTTTTCATTTATATCCGTTCCCGTTAAAACTGCTGATGACATGTCTACCAACAACAGGTGATTCGGGAAATAAAGCATTTTAGTTTAGTTAAGTTATAAAATAAAATTATTGTAAAAATTAGTTCTAATAAAACATCAAAACAATAAAGATCTTCAAGTCTGAAGCCCTTTTTTAAAAAAATCTAAAAACTTAAAATAGTTTAATTCGAGTAAGCAGTCGAAGTAATACGACCGCCAACAAGCAAGAAAAATAAAAAAAACACAAACAAAATAACAACAATACAATAGTAAGTAAAAGAAAATAAAACTAAATGCTTTGTGGAATTGTTAAATGTACGTAGAGAAAAGTGGTCTAAGTATGTACATTTAGTGAATTTTTGTTAAAAAAAAGGTTTATATGCATTTACATACCTTAGTATAAATAACAACAAATTTAAACAAAACAAGTAAAAGTGCTATATTCGGCCGTACCGAATCTTCTATACCCTTCACCACGGTGATTTTATTTATACAGACATGTACAGCATTATCCATATTGTTGACTCTTTACTTAAATAAAGTTGTATGAGAAGAAATCATTATTCATGAGTTAAAGAAATAGAAGACAAATGAAGACAAATTCCGTTTGCTACAATTGTCGCCGTGTTGTCAGCTACTTAATGATATTGAAGCCGACAGCTACATCGTAAACTCTGACATTGTTGTAGAAATACTTATTTTGCTTTTATAAAATTAAATAACTTTTTCAAAAACTTATAAATATTTCCTCCAAAACTTTTTGTTTGTATATGAATTTGTAATTTATAATTTTGTGACATTTTCTTTTGTTGAATAAAATAGAAATTAGCCTAAGTTGACGACATCCACAACGGTGGTCGTGTAGCCATGTAGCTTTGGTGGCTTCAAAATTATCGTTTACCTATAAACGTGTATATTTTATTTTTGACAGTTTGTAGTCGGTATTCTGATGATGTCTATGTGTTTAATGCACCTTTTAAAACAGAGATATCATCTATTTAAAAATCAAAAAAAAAAAAAAAATAAAAAAAATATGTTACTCTATATACACACATACATACATATGTAAATTCTTAATATTAAATATATGTTATGTTACAGTCATGATTTTCATTTCAAAAAAATATTGAAATTTTTGTTTTCATTTTTCGAAAATTGTGTGTAAAATTTTTTTGTAAAAATAATTTTTTAAAAAATTTTTGTAAAATTTTATTCGAAAATTTTTTGGAAAATTTTTAAAAAAATTTTTTTCGAATATTTTTCTGTAAAATATCTTTTTGAAAATGTTTTGTATAATTTTTTTGTAAACATTTTTTTTTTAATTTTTTTTTTAAATTTTATTGAAATTTTTTGTTAAATTTAGGACCTTTCTGCAATCTATATTGAGTTAGAATGGTCAGACTAAAGCAAAAAGAAATCCGTACAAAAAAAAATTTCCTCATATTGACAAATGGGGGGTCCTTTTAACGGCTCCTACTTATCAGGGAGTAGCCTGTTTGTCCATTGGCTACCTCTATGTGTATTGCTTTCTATTAAGGTCTCTAATACAAATCAAAGCAGAAAAACCCTACCAATCTAAAAACAAACAAAAATCGACCCTCGCAGGGGGTTATTGATCCTCCGAGATCTGTATGCACTCCTTGCGATCTACCTGTCGCAGTCTAATATTTATTTGACAAAAAAGGCAAAACAGAATCATTAGAGCCGAAAAAAATTAAAAAAAAGCTTGAAAAAATATGAGTGGGCATAGTTTTTGGCCCACAGGCTCCAAAGGAATAATCCGATGTTGCTGAATTGCAATACAAAAATTTTCGAAACTATGCCTCACAGATTGGTGTGCTTAAATTTTTTGGGTCTTTTCTGGTGCCTTGGCAAATGACATTACAACACTAACACGGACAGATGGACAGACGGACGGACGGACAGACGGACATCGCTTAATCAACTTCTCTCTGTATAAGGATGCAGAATATATATACTTTATGGGGTCGGAGATGAATACTGTAGAAATTACACACGAATTTCCACCTGTGGTGAAGGGTATAAAAAGTGGTAATTTTAAAACAAAGAAAAAAAAACTAAATAAAAAGAGATTAATTAAAAAGAACAAATAACAAAAAGTAAAATAAGGATTAATAAAAAAAGCAAAGGTGAAAAAAATAGTAGTGGTGAGGAAGTTATATGTATTTACATACATATAACATACCTATATGTATTTATAATATTTAAAAAATGTTGCTATATATCAAATAATTTGTGTGCGTAGTAGAGCTGTGGTAGTGTGGTCAGTGTCCGCTGAAAGGCGTTTGTTTAAAGGCTTATGTTATTACAGATGAGCTCTCGTGACAACTGTAATGGCTGAAACCCCCTCTTGGTACAGTGGTCGAAAATCCTTTGCACGCACCATATATTTTTTCAAAAATAGACAAAATAAAAACCTTTTCGATAAAATATTTTATTTTTTTGATTTATTAATTTAAAAGCGTACAAATAAAAAACAAACTTAAAATATTTTTCGTGTGTAAATGAAAAAAATCAGAAAAAACACAATTTTGGTCGGAAATTAGTTTGAACGCATTATTAAGAAAATAAAAATATCCAATAAATGCCGGCATGTTTTTGGGTATTAGTATTTTGTGTGACCACCTTCGTTGCGAATAACAGCAAATATCTTACTAATTTTTGCAAGATATCGTGATCAATATTGGACCAACATTCTTTAATTTTTGTTTTAAGGTCATTAACGCTAGAAAACTGTCTCCCTTTCTCATAAACTGAATTGGATTGCAATCTGGACTGCATGCTGGCCATGGTATTTATATTTTTGGATGAGAACCATTCCATACAATTTCTAGAAACATGAATAGCTGCATTGTCTTGTTGGAAAATGTATTCTTCATCCGGATTGTCATCCAATGTTGTAATCAAGACGTCTTCTAAAAGCTCCAGGTAAATTTCGGAATTCATTTTTGATGTTATAAAGCATATGAGAAGTTTAAAATTGTAGGTAAACGCTACCCACACCATGACACTTCCACCACCTTTGATCTTACTAAATTATTTTTCTTCAAATCCTGCCAATAACAACTGTAGCAGTCTGGACCGTCCAAATTAAATTTTTTTCTTAAAACAAAAACACTTGTTTACGCCACCAAATTTGCTAAAAATACTAATATTTTGTTTGCTGCGTCCAAATAAATTTCTCATATAAAATGCAATAATTTCAAAAAAGAATGCATATTTTTTTTCTAAAACCCGTTAGACAAGTTATTGTTGTTACTTATGTTACTTTTATAAATAATGTAAACGATAAAACAGAAACAAAAGTAATAACAGTAGGGGAAATAAAATAAGAACAATTCATATTTCAAAAATTAAATGCGGCCAAACAATTTTCGACCACTGTAGGTGAAACCAAATAATTTCGGACACCGAATCCGAGAGTGAAGATGTGGCTGAAAGCGTGAGCTAATCACAAGCGACCGCGATATGAGATGGGAGTTTGCTGACAGAAGCCGAAGGTGGGTGGTTTGATCAGGATGAACAGCCGTCAAGCTCACAGATGCCGCAGGCTTCTGAGGTAGAGTGGGAGCCAAGAATTTGGGCAGTGGCGACGGTGTATCGGTACGTGATCAGACGCCAAAAGTACCGCCAGTATATTGCAAACGTGGGATCACTTGGACCGTAGCGGAAACGGACAGTTAGGCGGAGGATCCGGATCCCTTGGTGGAATTCCCCGTGTCTCCCAGGAAGCTGGCATTAGAGCGAGCCGGAGCCAGAGCCGGAGGGTGTGATCGAGGAGCCATTGTTGCCAGATGAAGCTGACGATTTAAGGCTCAGTAGAATCGAAGAAGACGTGCTATCGCTGGGGGAAATAAGCTTCGGGAGCCTGAAGGTAATTTGTCACCAGGCTTTGCAACAGGAGCAGGAGCGTGTGGGGCCGCAACAGCCAGTCGTTCCTCTGGGCGACGAAAATCTGGCATACCTTCCGCAGGAACTGCAGGAGGAAATCCAAACCAAACTGCTAAAAGGAGACGGTTGTGCTTTAGGAGGGATGTTGGCGACCGGTCATATCGCTTTAGGATATCGGCGTCGGGTAGGGTGGTGGTGCGTTGCCTACCGGGAGAAAGGGCAGTAGTGTGAGGACCCAAATTTCAGGGAATTTGGGCCCACACAAAATATACTAATAAAAGAAATGAATAATATACAAGTGTTTGTGTTTTATTGGGAAAGTGGATTACATCCATTAAACGGGAGGATCGAATAATATTCGCTATAAATATTATAAATTATTGTTTAATTTCAGAACAGAAGAGAAGAAAAGTCAGCAGAAGAGTGTCGGAGCTAAGCAGTGGAAATGGCAGAGAGAGAGAGAGCAAAACCAGTGGAAGAAAATGTAGTTGAGAAGCCAAATGTTAACAAACACACAGACAACGAACTGCAGCCACACCGACTACAACACACAGCAAAACAACAGCAGGATCATCAAACAAAAGAGAGAATGCAGTCAACACAACCGCTATCGGTTCAAACCATATGCGGTTATGTAGTCGTGTAGCTGTGTAGTGTAGCTGAAAAAGGCGGCTATAAAAGCAGGGGAAAAACAGCAAATGGGAGAGTTTATCGTGAGCAGTGAAAGTGACCAAGTGGTAACAAATGCCGGAGAAAAAAATAAAATATTATAATTATCGAGCAGTGATAGAATAAATGTGGATTAGTAACACTAATCCTAGCCAAGTTATTACAGGGAAAAGAAACGGATTACATCCGGTTTACCTCTTTGGAAGAAGGAGCGTTAGGCACTGGCTCAGGGCAAAAGAGTTAAGATAGTTTTCCCGGAGGTTCACACCCGGAAAACTCAGGGAGAGAGTAGGCCCTGGAATAATATTCAGGGGCAGAACCAAAGAGTAGAAACTAGAGGCTAGGAGACTAGGGTGCCGGCAAGTGTTACCACGGAGGCCTACGAAATTCATACACTGTGTACCTAAACCATAGTTTATATAATAAAGAAACAAAGTAGACCACGCACGGTCAAAAATTGAACACTGTGTTATTTTATTTATTTTAAAAAGGACCTTGGCGGACTGAGCTAAACCCGTACATCCAGCCCGGAGTAACCGGAGGTTCCTTATAAGTATGTATGTTATGTGACTATGTGGGTATGTTATGTGAAAGAGCATGAAACTAAACCAAGTGGATTTATGCTAATTAATCAATATGGATTTATGCTGATTAATCAATATGGATGCTGATGAATCAATACTTTCTTTGCTCCTCAATAAAACTGATATTTTGTCATGCTTAATATTTTGACCGTGAACGAGCATGTTCAAAAAAACTTCAAGGAACTACTGTTTACATACATATGTATGTACCTACATGAGAATTGTATCAATTTATACTGTTAAAAATAGTAAACCAACAGCAAATTCACATACTACATATGTTCATTTAAAATTTTAAAAATATGTCAAGCGTGTGTATTTGATCGCATAGATTTATGCTGATGAATTTGATCCCCAAAAAAACTGAAATTTGTGTGTGCGCGTGTATGTATGTATGTGATATGAATGAAAAAATTATAATATTTAACTTTTAGGTTGTTTACATTGTTTGGTAAACAAACGGTTATAAACAAATTTTGTTTTATGACAAATATTCATGTGATTCTAACTGTAAAGAAAAAAAATTGCTCTTGCTTAAATCGTAAACAATGATTTTGGCAAGAGTTTATTGTTCCACTTTAAATTGTTTGAATTATTACTTTACGTACTTAAATATTCGATTTGTTATTGTTTCGGTAAGTGACCAATTGTAGGAAAAAAAATAATTGTTACTAGTATTTTTCGTTTAGCTGCATTTGGCTTACCTGCATTTTTTGCCTAGGTGCACAAAATACAAAATATTGTGTATAATAGTTAACTTTTTTTAGAAAATAAATCGTGTAAAATAAATCGCATGTTGCTTAAGTGCATTTTTCGGATAGCTGCATTCGATTTTTGATCAATAATGTTTTGTTCTAATACTAAATATTATAAGTTATTTGTTCTTTGAAAGAATATGTCCAAACAAATTGTCACGGCGCTTTCTCTTAAGCAAAAACTAGAAATTATAAAAGAAATTGATAAAAATGTATAAAAATAAGTAAAAGTGCTATATTCGGCCGTGCCGAATCTTCTATACCCTTCACCACGGTGATTTTATTTATACAGACATGTACAGCATTATCCATATTGTTGACTCTTTACATAAATTAAAATAGTCATATGAAAAAAACTCATTATTCATACTTTAAAGAAATAGAAGACAGCGGCGACACAGCTAAATAAAAACATATTTTGTTGGCTACAATTATCGCCATGTTGTCAGCTACTTAATGACATTGAAGGCGGCAGCTACATCGTAAACTCTGACATTGTTGTAGAAATACTTATTTCGCTTTTATAAAATTAAATAACTTTTTTAAAAAATTGTAAATATTTCCTTCAAAACTTTTTGTTTGTATATGAATTTGTAATTTTGTGACATTTTCTTTTGTTGAATAAAGTAGAAATTAGCCTAAGTTTACGACAGCCACAACGGTGTTCGTGTAGCCATGTAGCTATCTATACTGGCTTTAAAATAATCGTTTACCTTTAAACGTGTGTATTTTATATTTGACAGTTTGTAGTCGGTATCCTGATGTTGACTATGTGTTAAATGCATCTAAGTTTTAAAACAGAGATCTTATCTATTTAAAAATCAAACGCATTTAAAAAAATATGTTACTCTATATACATACATATATTCTTAATATTAAAATATATTATGTTACAGTGATGATTTTCATTTTCACATTTCATGATTTTAATTTTTCGAAAATTGTTTTAAAAAATTTTTTGTAAAAATATATTATTTGAAAATTTTTAAAAAAATTTTTTTTCAAAAATTTACCTGTAGAAATATCGTTTTGAAAACGGTTTGTAAAGTTTTTTGTAATTGTTAAAAAAAAATTAAATTAAAAAAAAAATATAAATTATATTTTTTTTTTAAATTTTATTGAATTTTTTACCAGTGGGTACCCCGTGGGTCAATTGTCTACCTATATGTGTATTTCTTTCTATAAAGATCTTTAATACAAATCAAAGCAGAAAAGCCCTACCAATCCAAAAACAAACCCTCGCAGGGGGTTATTGACCCCCCGAGATCTGTATGCACTCCTTGCGATCTACCTGTCGCGGTCTGAAAAAGAGAATCATTAAGCCGAAAAAAACAAAGTCAAATATGTATATTAAAGTACTCTGAGGAAAAATAAAACTTACAAAAGAAGCGACAGAGGAAGGGACAACATGACCAAATTGAGAAAGCTTTGTTGTTATGGTTTGACGAAAAAAGGCAGAAGAACTGTATTATTACCAGCTTAATGCTGCTCTACAAAGCCAAAGAATTTGCTGCAGAATTTGGTCAAGACTTCGAACCAGATACATCTTTGCTTTTTAAATGGAAGAAGCAATACAACCTTAAGGTCGGTAAAATGAATGGTGAATCGTCTTCTAGCAATACAGTAGCTTCATCAGAATATATGCAAACTGTCCTCCCAGACTTAATTAAAAATTACGATCCGCAAGACATTATGAACTCAGACGAAAGTGGATTTTTTTACTAAGTCTTGCCCTCGACTACGTATTATAGAACAGGCGCCATCCAATCAGGTCATAAAAGCCAAAAAGCAAGAATTACATTATTATTTATTTGCAATGTACATTCAAACAAATATGTAAATATATGCAATTGGCAAATCAAAAAGTCCACGCTGCCTAAAAAACGTAAGTTCACCGGTACCACATATGTCAAACAAAACGGCGTGGATGACCACCTCCGATATAATGCACTCGTTAGATCTTGAATTCCAAAAACTAAACAGAAAAATAATTTTATTTGTAGACAATCAAGGTATCATACATACTTTCAAGATGTATTAGAGACAAATTATTGTCAAGAAACAATTTTCGGCCTTGGAGAGGGATTTGTCCATACCAGAGTTTTACAAGTCAATTTCGGTTTTGGTTGTTCTATATTTTTTTAAAAGTGCTTGGTGGTTAGTAAAACTAGAAACAATCTCTAATTGTTTGAAAAAGGTAATTTTATTTGCATAAGTAAATCCCAAATAATGTAAAATGCTTTTTATTTCAAGGCCAAATTCTATAAGACACCATATGAGGAAGAAATAACAGAGAATAGTGAATTTCTTGAAATAGTTTCTAACTATGAAAACTACATAAGATGTGATCATGATTTGGAATGTTAACTGACGCGGAGATTGTTGATACTGTAAAAGACAACCAAATTGTCGCAATTGAGGCTGAAGAAGACGACTATATTGAAGAAAGCTCAAACAATATTTTTACATTGAAAGAGGCTTTAACCGCCTTACATGTGCTACAAAAATATTGTCTCCTTAATAACATTGACGGAACTTTAAATGAAATTGAGAATACAATTCTCAAGCTATCACTACGTTCCTTAAAACAAACAACTATTACTGAATATTTTTCACAAAAAAAAAAAAAAAAAATACTACATACATAGTATATATGTAATAAGTACATGTATTATGTATACATGTTGGCATTGTTTTTTCCTTTTAATGAAATCCGAATTTATTTTACTAATGTATATACCTGTTTTATTGTTTTAATGAATTGATTTTGTTTTTTAATGCTTTCATTTATAATAAATTAAAAACTTTTTAACAATTTTTTGATTCTAATTCTTAAAGATATTGCATATCTAAATTTATTTTTGCAATTAAAAAGTATTTTTGCACAAGAGCTTATTTAGACAGGTAAGTGAATTCACTTAGAAGCATTATTTATGCTGCTATGTGAAAACTGCATAACAGGATATTTTGCGTATGTGCACGAATTTTCTACAAACTTGAATGTGCAACTAAACGAAAAATACTGCAAACGTATGTGCGTTTGTTTACAACATTTTGTACACAAACGAATATAAACAAAATATGTTTTATGACAAATATTCACGTGATTCTAACTGTAAAGAAAAAAAAATTGATCTTGCTTAAATCGTAAACAATGATTTCGTCACTTTAAATTATTAGAAAAAGTGTCAAGTCCTATTACTATCACGTAAAGTCGCATAACCTATGATCAAAATGAGACATAAATCATAAAAATCGATGAACGCGTTACGCTTTTATTCACAATTAAGTAAAGGTATGAATTTAACTTCAAATTAATTTTTAAATTATTATTTGATGTACCATGGCCAAACGAATGATGCAGAAGTTCTTTTTTTGGGGCTACTTTCATAAACAATTATCAGAATTGAGTCCCGAATCAATCACATAGAAAATGTTGTACTGTGTTATTATTCATAATTATACTGAATTTAGAAGTGTTCTTAACTTGATTTCAAATTTAAACAAAAAAACAATGGCTAACTTTACCTGTGATTTTGTAACAAAGTCTTTAATCACAACACATCTTTAAGACGTCATATAAGAATGCATCACAAAGAGGAACATGTATGCACAACATGCGATTTGAAATTTTCAAATCCAATAGAATTTTCTAAGCTCCAGCATTTTATAGAAGTTAGCATATATTGTAATGGTGTTGTAAAGAACATGTTATAAAAAAATGTTGGCCACATCTTTTGCGAACAAAGAAACACAAAGGTAATTGTGTAGATCGTATAGATAATAGTGCAAATTAAATTTCATCAATTTTTAAAAATCGCATCGCTACTTACTTGTTTGAAAATACCAATAAAGCTAACTTAATACCAGAGAACTTTTAATACACAATTGAGGACAGAGTGATCAATATTTTAAAAGATATGTTACAAAAACACATAAACATAAAATTTGACATTGAACTATTTAGTGAATACGTATTGGTTAAGGAAGAAGAAGATTCATGTATCATTGAAGTAAAGTCTCATCAGACTAAAATGGTTATTCTCAGTATATCTTCGACAAGAGATGATATTTTTAACCTTTATATTGAACAAAGTGATGTTATTATTAGCCATTAACTGAAATATTACATTTAGAAATTAACATTAATGAATATAAATGTATTAGAGGTTCTCAATATATTTTCTTACCACCAATAATACAGAGAAAACAAGGTTATATCAATGTACTAAATAAGGCCGCGTGCAAAATGACCTATGAAAAATCGACCAAAAACAAAAATGAAAAATTGCCGAATGAATAATCACTATAAAAAAATGAAAAAGTTCCCAAAAAAGAAAAATGGAAATTTGGCCCAAAAATTGTGAATAAATACCCAAATATAAATTAATTATCGCCCAAAATTTTTTATACTTTTCTTATTATATAAATAAATATAAAAATGTCAATATGCCTAGGGCATCGATATTGGTTTAATTCATCGAGCAAGCTTTGAGCTTCTGCTCGTGGTGGTGCTGCTAAACGAACACTGCGTAACCGTAGTCACGTTCCGTTGCTAAATTAAACCGCTGATTTAAATTAATTAAACCGTTGATTTAATTCATCGAGAAAGCTTTGAGAAGAAGTTGTATGTAATCTGTGATCACCGTCTGTTAGGAAGCTTTTTGCTACCAAGTTATATATATATTGTTGCCAATGTACCCGAATAAATTATTGTATGCGTTCACTAAAATAAATATGAAAGGAAATATATATATGTGAATAAAAAAATAATAAAGGTACAAATAGTTTGCTAATATGAGTTGAAATTAATTATTGTTTTTGTCAAATTTTGGAATAAGGCGCAGCAGGCAAAAAATTTTTATAAAATATAAAAATATAGATTCTACTTTTTCGCCAATTTACGTAAATAATGAGAAGCTTTTTAAAGACTGTCACTTGTACAATTTTAAATGTGATGTTTATATATTTTCTGTAAATACAGCATTTTTACTTTTGATAAGCAAAAACAGAAACTAAATTGCTTATTTTTCCAGTTTATATCGTAATAAATTTGTAATGTTAACACATCTGCTGTTGAAGGTAAACTTTATAACTACTTATTAGTGATAATTTTCTATTAAAAATATATCGTTTTTAAGACCATTTTTTTACACTCTTATTGAAAAATTACTTCATCATATAAAATCGCTCAAAAACATTTGGGCAATTTTTCATTGTGAAAAATCGCCCAAAAATATTAAAATGAATTATTCTCCAAAAACTACGAAAAACACCCAACATTAGGGTCATTTTGCATGCAGCCACAAAATAATAATGAATATTGTTACAAGTGTTTTATTGTATCAGCCCTATATCCAATAGCTTATGGTGAAAATTTAAAAAGATGTGCATTATACTATGTTTAGTGTTTTAAGGTTTTATGTTAAGTATTCTCTTAGCACTTCTGCCGCTTAAACTGAGCATTAAGATGCCCTCGAGAATTAATGAGAAAAGAATACAAATTGATTTCAATTCTGATTTAACTCTGAATTTTATTTTCAAAAATACAAGCTTATATACTAAATTAATCTATAGGTCAGCAATATTTTGGGGTACCAACAAATCAATAGTTGATTTGCTGTTCCCACGGTCTCAGCAAGTTTTACTTACTTTCCCATCAACCATTGGCACGTGAAAAACATTTTTGCTTTAATACAAATTTCATATTACAAACATTCCCATGCCAACAGTTCACTAAACTTAAATAGAGTTCATATTACAATTTTATTTCTCATACAAATTATTTCATACAAACAAAAACTCAAATATTTATTATTGCTGACATAACATAAAATACTAAATTTGGTCAGTGGCTTTATCAACTGAAATTCTTAAAATACTTATTGTAAACAAAAAATGAATTTGATTTTTCAAGTTCAAAAAAATGTGTAAATGAAATTCTTAAATTACTACAGTACTTACTCTATATATGTATCTATTATACTACAGTACTAATTCTATATATGCATACACTACAGCATCCTATAACATTAGAAGCATTAGTGATGAAATTATAACGTTATATAATAATACTGTTTTAAATTTTAAAACTTTCCTCTGCCGACTAATGAAATAAACCTCTTTGAAATCAACAATCCTGAAATAAGTGTGAATGTTTTTGGTCTAGAGTGGGAGAATGTAGTAGGTCCATACTACTTCACATTAATTTGTTGCTATTAGAGGATGGCTATAGATTTCATTATGTTTGGATTAAAAACATATCAAGGTAACTAATTTTAATTATATATTAAAAAAAATAATGAAATAATAAAAAAGTTCGTTCTTTCTCTTTTGTTATTTTGCAGATTAATAAAATGTATCACCTGCTTGATTTACTTTCATAATTAGCAAGGCTTACAACATTACTGTGTTACCTTCTACAGACAAAACAATTTTGTAAGTTTTAAGAATTTAAAATGGCAAATGGACGTGCCTTTCGTGGTGTACGCTGATTCATTCTGATGCATTCTAGAAACAATTAATGTTAAAAATTCAGTAAGTTTGCCTATAGTTATTATGTAAAATATTCTTTTGATACTAGTTTAGATATATTTAGAATATAAGTGGCCAAATAATTTCTTATATAATTTAATTATATATTATATAATTTAATTATATATTTCTACATCTAAAAATATCCCTATTAATGAAAAGAATACAGTAGAACTACGATTCCTAGATTCTTGTAGGCTTTTGCCATTAAGCTTAGAAAAACTAGCAGGGTATTTGTCCGATGACGATTTAAAAACTGTAATCATTAGTTTAATTTAATGAAACGTAAAGCTACGATCATGCTTCTTTAACAAACTTACTAATGAGTCGTGTACTGTAGATGATTACGAAAACAAAATTTTCGACTATCTTATATCATATTTAAAAGTATATGTTTTATTGCTTTGTGATGTATTTCAAAGTTTTCGTAAAGTTTGTAAAAACATTTACAATTTAGATCCCTGTAAATATTATACCACCCCGGGTTTATCTTGGAATTCAATGTTCAAAAAAACGGAAATAGAGTTGGAGTTGTTGACTGACATTAACATTGTTTAGGTTGAACCTTTTAACTATGCATTTTACTAATTAAATGTGACCTTGTTAGGATCTATATTCTACTCCTTTTGTAAATTTGTATTTTTTTGGGAGTATTTTGGATTCTAACGAGTAAAACCGCTAACGGTTCAACAAAACTTTTCGCCATCTTCGTTGTTTTTTTGTAAATACTTACTTCTCGTTTTTAACTCTAAAGAAGACACAGCGCAAATTGTATTATCAAAGGTAAAATTATATATATTAAATAAAATATATAAACTTAAAACTAAAACAATTATCTTTGATTTCACTTTTCTTCTGCTGCTTTTCACACACAAACAAACATGGACAATTTCATCGTGCGGGGTATGTCCAATACCCCGTAGTAAACGTCATTCAATAGCTAATAATAAATATGTTAGTGATTATGAATTTACAAAAGAATCTATTTACCTTATGTATTTAGATGTAAACAATTTATATGGCTATGCAATGTCACAATATCTCCCCTTTAAAAATTTTAAATGAGTTGAAAACTATGAAAACTTTAATGTCAATAGTGTAAAGGATGATTCACCATTACACGACTATCATAGTGACTTTCCATTTTGTGCAGAAAACAAGAAAATTGAAAATATGAAACAGAAAAAATTAATAACAGATTTAAATAATAAAACAGATTTAAATAATAAAAATAATAAAAAATAAAAAATTATATAATACACCATCGCATCCTTCAACAATGTCTTCAACACGGGCTGATTTTAAAAAAACTTCATAGTTTTAGTTTTTTGGTTGAAAAAATATATTGATATAAAACTTTGAACAATTTTTTTTTTAAATTATTAAATAATGCGGTATACGGTAAGACTATAGAAAATGTTGACAAGATGAAAGACATTAAAATAGTATGTGAATGGGAGAGTAGAGGTAAACGGTTAGGAGCTAAACGTTTTAGAGCTACCAAGGCGCTACCAATTGCTGTTCTCTAGATACAGGATAATTATTTTTTACTTTGTATGGGGGTACCACGTTCACTGTCCCAATTCATTTTTCTAGAGAATGCGCATTCGTATGCGGTTTACTTGTACTCACTTTAAAGACCATACCTATTATAGTTCTCTATATACTCAATAATAATTTTTCACTTCGTATGGGAGGTACCACGCCCACTGTCCCAATACATTCTGTTTTTCGGCAGACTATGCGCCTTAGCACAAGGGCTACTCTTGCAAAGTTTCAAGGCTCTATCTATTGCAGTTCGCCAGGAACACGATAATAATTTTTTAATTTGTGTGGGCGGTACCACGCCCACTATTCCAATTCAGTCTGTGTTTAGCTACACTATGTACCTTAATATGATGGTGATTGGTGCAAAATTCCAAGGCGAGACCCAGTGCAGTTATCTACATACAGGATAACAATTTTTCACTTTGTATGGGAGGTACCACGCCCACTGTCCCAATTTATTCTGTTTTTCGGCAGACTATGCGCCTTAGCACAAGGGCTACTCTTGCAAAGTTTCAAGGCTCTGTCTACTGCAGTTCGCCAGGAACACGATAATAATTTTTCAATTTGTGTGGGTGGTACCACGCCCACTATTCTAATTCAGTCTGTGTTTCGCTAAACTATGTACGTTAATATGATGGTTATTGGTGCAAAATTCCAAGGCGCAACCTATTACTGTACAAAGCAACACGATGAATAATATTTACATTGTATGGGAGGTGCCACGCCCACGTCGAATATCAAAAAAATAAGTACCCTATTTTACCATCTGTATAACTAATAACAAACTGTGAAAATTTCAGAAAGATCCGTTCATACGTGTAGGCAGCTATAGCTTTCTGACAAACAAACACATTTTGTGCTTTATAATTATATAGATAGATGTTAAAACAGATGACCTTTCTGATGATATTCGAAATGATCTTAATATTCTTTTTGATACATCTACATATCCGAAAGATAATGTTTAATTTTCCATTAGTTAACAAATAAGTATTAGGAAAGATGAAAGATGAGTGCAATGGAAAAATTATTAAGGAATTCATTGGTTTACGAACTAAAATGTATTATATAAAAATAGATAGAAAAGGAAATAAAAAAAAAATAATGCGAGTAAAACAAAGCGTAACCAACCAACTACCAATAAATGATTTTAGGAAATGTTTGTTGGAGAAAAGATTGTGTTATGAATCAATGGACATATTTAGATCTAAGATTCGTCAAGTGTATACACAATACATAAATAAACTAACTTTAAGTTATTTAGATGATAAGCGATTTATAAGAGAAAATGGTATACATATGCATGGGGGCTTTATAGAACCAAATAAACAATGACTTTTTGGAAGAGGATGATGATTTTGTTTCCTTAATGTAAATATAGAATATATATAAAATATAAATAATATATATAAACAATTTTAAAATATAATTAAGTAGTTTATAAAAAATAAAACATTGTAAACATTTAGAAAATGAAATAACTACTCTATAAGAAATAAATCATTGTAATTTAAATTAAGTAAATCATATGAAAAAATAAAGTAATATAGAAAAAAGAACACAAAAAAATTTTTGTTTTAATCAAATACTAAATACTAAACACAAGTAACGATAATTTGAAATTATTATTAGCCGAACTATATATGTATATATTACATACAAAAATTTAAATACCTGCAGAGCAGAATGCACATTTTCTAGACAGCTACATCCGTCATCAGCACTTTTGGTATCTATCTACTTAGGGTAGATTAGTTGTAAGCATCATCACATTACTGATCAACGCTTGCGTTTGTTATTTTCTCAAAGTTCCTTACTAAATATTATGTTCTACTTGTTCTTTTAATGGTTTTTTTTATTACATATATTAAAAGTTGAACGAACTTTGTTATTTGTTGTTGTTTCCCCTCCTGTATTTACTTGTTTGTTACTACATGTAAGGCTACTGTTTGTTGTTGCGTTTTTGTTTACTTCGATGTAAATTGTTTACGAACTAATTGCATTAGTTAATCCCTTTTTGTTGTTGCTATTTTATCTGTGATTTTCGGCAATTACCCACGCATGATTTGTACGCATTTACTGATGAATTAAGTTTGATCAAACATCAAACAAAATTTGCATTGTACCTGATGTTATTGTTATTCTTATTACTACTATTTTTATTGTTATTGTTATTATTATTATTTTTTTTTGTTTTGATATTATTATTTTTATTCTTATTATCATTCAGGTTGGCCGTTAAATATTTTTAGTTCGCTTACATGTGTGGTACGAGGGTTTTCCCGTCCCTTTTTGTAAGTTCTGCAATCACTGGAGATATTAGCTTTTGGATGCGATATGGGCCTTCTAACTTTGGTGCTAGCTTCGCGGCAAATGTATCTGCCGTATTGGATAGAGGGTGTGCCCTTACCCACACTAGTTCTCCTACTCTGGGCTTCCATGTTCGGCGTCGTTATAATATCGAGCTTGGTCCTTTGCTGCCCTTACTAGATTTTTCTTCACTAAGCTAAAAATTTGTTTTAACATTTCGAATGTTTCTTGTAGCCTTCGGTTCTCAGTGCCCGTTCCCGGCGTTACCTCGCCGTATAGGGTAGCAGGAAGCCGTGGCTCTCTTCCTTGCACGAGGAAAGCTGCTCTATACTGCGTTTTGTCTGACCTAGCCGTATTAAGTGCAAGCGGAATCTCGGGTATACACTCGTCCCACTGTGTTTTGATGCGCTCCGCCATATTGTGATATTATCGTTTTCATGGTGCGGTGCGGTTGTCTCGTTTTGCAGGGTATAAAGTGCAGTTTGCTGATGGTGCACACCAACCTGCTTCAAATATTCCCGAAATATTTTGATGGTAAACTGAGCTCCGTTGTCAGTGATAAATATGATGGTACCCCGAAATTCGCAAGGATCCTTTCCCGAAAAGCTTTCCGAAACGTTTCTCCAATGGCTCTACGCAACGGCATTAACTCTACCCACTTTGAAAATTTATCTGTAAAGACCAATACCATTATGTTGCCGAACTTGGTAATGGGCCAAAAAAATCTGCACACACGATGGCCCGGGGCTCCTTCGCAATACACGACAACATCTGTCCTGCGGGGAGTTGTTGGCTTGTATTATACTGCTGACATGTCTGACTACTCCAGACGTAGGTTCGAATGCTCCTGAACATTCCTGGACAATAGTATTTCTTGGTAAAGCGTGCAATGGTCTTTATTATGCCCAGATGGCCGGCTGTTGGCTGATCGTGGTTTTCCTCCAGCACACGTTTCCTTTGAAATGACGATACACATAGTTTCCACAAGGTACATTCTTCGTCTTTCTTGGCTGTAGGTAAATGACGGTATAGCTGCCCCCCGATTACCGTGTAATCCGGATACTTCTCATGATCCTTTTCCACTGCTTCACATTGTTTTTTCCACCAGCTGCATTCTTGTGGGTGGATTTTAACAACTTGACATATATCAACTCGGTCACGGGATAGGGCGTCTGGCACAACAGTCATTTTACCCCGGCGATACTGGATATAAAAGTTGTACTGTTGTAGCTCCAACGCCCATCTCGCTATTCTTCCCGAGGATCTCTCGATCGAGTTGAACCATTTGAGTGCTAGATGGTCTGTTACAATTGTAAAGAGGTACCCTTCCAGGTAAGGCTTATGTTAACTAACCGCCCACACTATTGCCAAACATTTCTTCTCGGTGGCGGAGTAACTCATTTTGGCCGAATTTAGTAGACGACTTCCATATGAAATAACCCTCTCTTGTCCATCAAATTCCTGAGTTAGCACCGCTCCTAACCCCTACTCACACGCGTGTGTCTGGAGAGTAAACATTGTGGAAAAATCTGGGCAAGCGAGCACTGGTTCTTCGGTTAGCTGCTTCTTGATGAATTCAAAAGCTCCCTGTTACTCTGTGCCCCACTGGAAGTGTTTTCGTTTTTTCAAAAGCGATGTCAATGGATGCACTATTTGCGTAAAAACAAAACATCTGTACCACGAAGCGATTCCTAGACATCTTCGCAGTTCTCGTACATTTTGCGGCGGCTGAAGTTCTTGTATTGCTGCTATTTTCTCCGGGTCGGTGTTGATTCACTCTCATTTACCACATGCCCTAGACACTACACTTCCTTTTGGAAAAATTGCACTTTTCGCGATTTATGACCAGGCGCGATTCTCGTAGCCTTCTGATAACTTCCCTCAAATTGACCATGTGCTCCTCGAATGAACCCCCTAGAACTATTATGTCGTCTAGGTAGGGCGCTGTAGCTTAAGTGGTTAGGACGTTGACTACTAAGCAATAGTCACGAGTTCAATACTTAGCCGAGGCAACATCAATTTTTCTGATATGTATTAATTTTTCTTTACAATAATGCATATCACAGCGCCCTCCTTCGCCGGTATTACCACATAGCACTAAATCGTGGCGAAGTAAGATAATTATAAATTGGCTAGCTTCAAACTAATTCGCCTAAATAACACCAGAGGCGCTGCAATACTGTTCTAAAAATAATCATAACGTGCTTTACTATCACACTAACCATCTGTCTTTTCTACTCCTATCCCTCCTCCTCCTCCTAATATAGGCATTAATTGCCTGAGTTTTACTTCTCTATAAAAAAAGCGTGTGGTGCCATTTTGACACCGATTACCCGGTCTAACGTCCTCTTAAATGTTGCTGGCGCCGACGTAAGTCCGAACGGTATTACCTTCCACTGGAACAAACCTCTTCCGGGTACCGTAAAAGAAGTGTATTCTTTGCTGTCGTCCGCCATTGGTATTTGCCAATAACCGTTTTTGAGGTCAATACTACAGATGAACCTTGCTTCAGAGAGAGAGAGAGAGTTTTCTGCTTCAAACGAACAAATTATTACGCATTAAATGAGCATAAATACTTGCTGGAATAATCGTTTATTTAAATCTATAAATAGTAATTCAGATTTAGATTTGATGATCACTGCCTTCTATAAAACTATTTATTCGTTTTTTGAAACCTGTGTTCCTAAAATAATCGTTCACACCCCAAGTGGTCCACCTTGCAATTATAAGCAGCTTTCAAAAAACAAATATTATAAAAATTACAAAATCTCTGGTTCGATGACAGATTATGGAAATACTCTATAAGTCGTGCAGAATACAACTTACTAAACCGTTCGTTATATAATAATTATATAAATAAAATTAAACTTAATTTCCTTCATGATCCAAAATCTTTCTATGCCTTCGTCAACTCAAAAAGAAATTCAAATGGTTATCCGACAATAATGAAATTATATAATAAAGAATGATGAGTGATAATGATGTTATTTGTGATATGTTTGCTGATTTCATCTCGGACCTTTTCTTTTTTTTGCTGTTTATAAATGACCTTCCGAAAGTTTTCAACTTTTCCCACATTTGTATGCTGACGATGTAATAAATGTTTATAGATTCAAGCAATATGTTGATCATGCTTACCTTCAAAGTGATCTTTACAACTTCTTTTTATAGTGCAAAAATAATTTAATGGAGCTAAATCTAAAAAATTTAAATGTATGCGATTTTTTAGAAATAGTTGTATAGCTGTTAACTACTCATTGGGAGGACATCAGCTGGATTTAGTCGACACTTTCTTGGATCTTGGAATTTTACTTGCTGCTAAATTAAACTTCGTTGCACACATTACTATGACTGTCAATAAGGCTAGAGGTGTTTTTGATTATATAAAAAGTTGGACTAAAGAATTCTCTGATCCTTATATTACCAAGAAACTTTACGTTTCACTAGTCAGACCTATTTTGGAATATGGATCAGTCATATGGGATCCTTATTACAATATTTATTGCCAATATATTGAGTCAGTGCAAAAACAGTTCTTGATATTCTGATTACGTAATCTTCACTGGAATCCTGCAATAAATCTCCCTTCATATTCTACTGAAGTTAGCGGATGGGATTTGTTCTTTATTTTCCGTGTATAAATTGTTGTTGTTATTTGATGTTGGTGGTACATTAATAGCTGGTGTACGATTTGTTTTTAAAATATCAGCATACGAAACGTGTTTTGCGTTGGGCTGGGCTAATTGAGGATAATTAGCATTTGTTGTGTATTGTGGATGCTTTGGAAGGTTGTGTAACTTTTGCATTGAACACCTCTTCACTATAGTATATACTGGACAACCTCTGTAGTTTGCGGTGTGATTTCCACCACAGTTACTGCATTTTTTTGCATTTATGTCATCTTTAGTTTTATTGCACTGGGCTGTAACATGAAACTCGCCACAGACAACGCAAACAGGGGGCAACTTACAATAAGCCCTAGTATGACCAAATTCTTGACAGTTTAAACGCTGTACAGGTCCTGATCGCTTATGTGGTTGCTCTATGGTAATTTTTCGGTGTAGCAGATATTTAATATCGTATATAGGGTGTGTCTCATTTTTTTTCAATCTTATATCACCAGGTTCCAATTCAATCCGAAATATTGGTTGGGGGACACGTTCACGATTTCTGATATTCGCTACGCTTTTTACCTTAAATCCATTTTTTTGTAGACAAGCTTTAATATCAGCTGGATCGACACAAGGGTCCATACCTTTTATGACTACCTGCAAACCTTTGCCACTTTTCAATTGGTAGGTGTAAAAATTCTTATTGCGGGTTTCAAATTCGTTAACTAATTTTCGGAAGTTTCTTTCATCACTTATTTGAATCTTTGTTTCACTTATGTTACCACGCTTAAGAGGAATCACATAAAATGAATTTTCTCCAATTATTGAAATTATACTTTTTATTAAATCATTAGAATTTTGTTCTCTCAGAAAAATAGGAGGTGGTTTGAACGACTTGGGTAAGGTTGTAGGCACACTTGTTTCGCTATCCAAGATAGCAAAGCGGTTTTGGGAACTTAGACTGTTAGAGTCTCTATCTTTAGGTACTTTAGAAATTGAATCCAACTGCGAAGATTTAGGGCTACGTCCTCGTTTTAATACCGTCACTTATCTATCTATGCCCACTTGTGTTTTGGGTATTTGATCACTGTCCATGTTTGTTTTGGTCACACTGTGTTGAGAAGGCGAAGATGACTTATTCATATATATTTTTTGTCGCTACTAAGCAACAATGGTGAACAGGAACGTGTGCGGTATATTGGCGCAGCATTTAAAAATACATAAGTTTTTTTGTTTTTATTTATTTAATTTTTTGTCACTTCTTTCATCAGCATTTAGTATTACATATGCATTTCTACTGCTTATGTTCGCACTTTTCTCAGATATATATAAATTTGAGTGACTCATAAATGAGCCCTTGCATTGTTTTTTTTGTTTTTTCTTATTACTAGTAATAAATGCCGTTGTAAAAGAAGGAAAAAAATACAACAACTTTGTTGTTCTGTATCAAACAGGTTTTTATTGTTTTGGTATTTTGTTTGTTAAAAATTCACACACAATGTTTTTGTTTTTTTTTTGTTTATTGCGAGCTTAAAAACTTGCGACCGTTCTGCTCAACGAATAAACACTCACGAATATTTGTTTGCTAATTCATATGACAAACTATCTGAAATGTAGGCATTTTCTAAGGACTTTGTAATGCTTTCTATTTCGCTGCAGTAAGCATTGACGGTTTTATTTCCCTGTTTGATGTTCATTATTTTTGCAGTTAGAACTTCTACGGATTCACCTTTAAACGTATTACTAAGTTTGCTAATAATTACTGTAATGGTAGTTTCATTGCTTTTAATTTTATTTTTATTAAACATATAGCTAAGGATTTGTGAGAACCTTTTATTGATTCAACTAGAGTTAATGAGTAGTCAATGAATAAACGTAAGTTTTCAGATTTTCCATCGAAATCTGTTATTTGCTTTGAAGCTGTTTTTAAGAATTCTACTACTACTTAATATTAATGAATGCTAGTACAAGCATTATTATAAGTACTTTTTTCTCTCATTTTTGTTTGTTGGTGTATCCCTCTTCTTTTGGTATAGGTCACCTTCAAAATTGCTGTTTTCCCCGCAACCTTTTGCTTTTTCTGTTGGTTTTTATATACCACCATGGTAAATGGTCTTGGACAATTTATGAACATTTTGTAAAAAAATGTTTACCTCGAGCGGTTAACACTTGCAGGCCCTATAGTGCGTTTTTGTGTGACGCACCTTGCTATGTTTGGTGTTTTTTTTTTTTTTTTTAATTTTAAAATTATACTAAAATTATCAAAAGGGCATCCTTCTTCTGGGTTAAAAATTGTATGTCCTTTTGGCCAGGCTCATGGGCATCCTTCTTCTGAATCGACAATTTCTATGCCTTTTGACCAGGCTGTTTTCTTCTGATGGGCACCCTTTTTCTGAATCGACAATTTTTGTGCCTTTTGGCCAGGCGGACCCTCTTCTTATATTGTTGATTAATTTTTAGGATTTTGGCAAGAACAACCCTCTTATGTTAGGCAAGATGTACTCTCTTCCGCCAGGTTAGGCAGGATCGCCATGTTATAAGTGGATAGCAGGTTTAGTTTTTGTTTTAAGACTTTATTGTTTTTATATCACTTTTATTCTGCTTATTGCTCTTACTAAAATCTTCTGCTTATATACTATTTGGTTGAGTGGTTTTTAAAAATTACTCTCAACCTCGTAATTCTATTCTTATCCTAATTAGTCTTTACCTTACCTTATAGAAATACCAGGCAATCATGAATTTTGAGAGATTTATAAAATTCATGATTGAGTGGAAATTCTTAATTTTAAAGTGTTTAAATCTATGGGAAATATGATCTATTTCTTATAAATTTTTATTTAAAACTAAACTATTTTGGGTGTAATATGAAGCGTGCTGATCGGCGTGTGCGGGCAACAAAATCAAGGGCATTTTAGTGGAGCATTAATTTGAAGGCCACTTAACTGTTGTTTACTTAAACTGTGTGTGGAAACTAATTATTGTTAATGCAATGCAACAACAACAATGTTTGTTTGTTTGTTTCGCCACTTGAACCGTGCCCAAATGTGTTGGCAATTAAGACTGTTTTTTACAGTACTTGTATGATGGTTATACTAACCGATCAGTCACACTACATATCATAGAGGACGGATGGCAGTCGAAAAGGTACCCATTATGGAAGTAGTCTGCTTCGATATTCCCCCTACATTACATACATACCCTCTGACCACCACACCGTAATTCGCATCCTGTCGCCCTTAGAAAATCAAGGCCCAATAACACCTCGTCCAGCATACTTGGCATGACCCCCACCTCCAGTTTACAGCTTTTCCCGCCTAAGCGTACCTCCACCCTGATCGTCTCTCTCACCTCGACCTTTGTCCCGTTGGCTAAACTGATTCGATTCTCTATAGGACTTACTTCAGAGTATTCTCTTAGTTCATCCGCCACACCCTAGCTCACATAACTTCTAGATGCACCTGTATCTATGTGGCCTCCCTGTGCCGGCTCCCGACTCGTCGTCAAGATCTTCAAAGTACCTAGGAGGAAAGAAAACTTTAAGGAAGTCCTCTCCGAAACTCTTCCATGTTTGCCGCTGGCGGTTATTGTTATTTCTTGAAATTGTTGTTAGTTCTTTGAAAAGAATTTAAATTCTGCCTTTGTTTGTATGGCATTTTGTTCAGTGCAACTGTTAACAAATTTGCTGACAGCTTCATTCATGTTGCTAAATTGACCTGCCTCCATGATAAGTTTTACTTGATCAATGGTGCTGTTTTTGGTAATTGCTTTTATAGCAAATTGTGTCGAATATTTTTTATTTTTTTTTTCAACTTTATTTATTGAATCTTCAAATATAATTGAACTAACAAAAAGTGTTCACATTTTAAAACTAAATTATACTTAATTAAGTCCAGCCAATGCCGGGCTCAAATTTATTTTCCGGCTGGTGTCATCATGTCGGGTTCACCTCTCTGGGGTTTGGCCAAAAAATGTAATATCCCTTCTTCTTAGTCGAATGTAGCCGCGGTCGTTTAGGATGTTACGAGCCAGCGGGTTAGGATGTGTTTCGAGCTTTTTTAAATATTTTAATGCATGTTTTTCGATTTCTGCTTCAATCAATGGCACGTTTAAATCTTTGTGGATGTTCGAGTTTTTAATATACTAAGGAGCGCATGTAATCATTCTTAAAATTCTATTTTGCCGCCTTTGAATCCCATAACGCCATAACGCCATAACGCCATATTGGTTTGAGGATCGAATTGTATAGCAAAAGTTTTCAAAATAAGCTGTCAAAACCAAAATATGTATTTTCAAAACCAAACATTACTTGTTTATTTTATTCAAACTTAACATACTATGTTTAATAATATTAAATTATGTTTATAATTTTTAAATATTAAAAATAATTTGGTTGTGGTTTGAATTTTAATATGTTTCAAATCAACCATGTTGCTTTTTTGGTGAGTATAACCATTGAATGATTAACTGTTAACAAAAAACTTGTTTATCGTGACCAAAGTATTGTTCTAAATAACTATAATTTGTTCACAGCAAACATCTATTGTTACAGAGAACATAGTGTGGTTGCCGTGACCATACAATAACCATGTTTATTCTTTGCGTGTGGTAATTAGCCGTGATCCCCAAAACGTATGTTTGGCATTGTAGTCGCCAGCTGCTAAGAAACAAGGACCTAGAGATTTGTAAAAATCGCTGGCACTCTGATATAGTAAATCTAGGAGGTGAATAAATCGATGAAATGACTAAGTTTTGATGAAATTCTTCAAGACAGATGTATGTTGCGTGAAGGTAGTCCTCACAAAAATCGCACAATAAATGGTGTTTAATTCGAGCCTTTATCAATATTGCAGATCCACCACGGGGGTCCTTAGTATCATAAAATATATAGCCACTGATTTTAAACAGTCTGTTTCTCGTTAAATGAGTCTCTGAAATCAGCATGACATCAATTTATTGATTCTTAAGGAAGTACTCAATTTCATTTTTATGTTGGCGTAAGCCGTTTGCGTTCCAGAAGCATATTTTTAAACAGTTCATGGTTTCTTAAGTACTGACTGCAATATCATGGATTGCATTTTTAACATTTCTTGCATCATATTTCCCATGGAGTTCATAAAATTGTTTAAAGACTGACTAATGCATCAATTGTACCTTTAAGGCGACTGAAGTTAGCGGATGGGATTTGTTCTTTATTTTCCGTGCATAAATTGTTGTTGTTATTTGATGTTGGTGGTACATTAATAGCTGGTGTACGATTTGTTTTTAAAATATCAGCATACGAAACGTGTTTTGCGTTGGGCTGGGCTAATTGAGGATAATTAGCATTTGTTGTGTATTGTGGATGCTTTGGAAGGTTGTGTAACTTTTGCATTGAACACCTCTTCACTATAGTAAACACTGGACAACCTCTGTAGTTTGCGGTGTGATTTCCACCACAGTTACTGCATTTTTTTGCATTTATGTCATCTTTAGTTTTATTGCACTGGGCTGTAACATGAAACTCGCCACAGACAACGCAAACAGGGGGCAACTTACAATAAGCCCTAGTCAATGAATAAACGTAAGTTTTCAGATTTTCCATCGAAATCTGTTATTTGCTTTGAAGCTGTTTTTAAGAATTCTACTACTACTTAATATTAATGAATGCTAGTACAAGCATTATTATAAGTACTTTTTTCTCTCATTTTTGTTTGTTGGTGTATCCCTCTTCTTTTGGTATAGGTCACCTTCAAAATTGCTGTTTTCCCCGCAACCTTTTGCTTTTTCTGTTGGTTTTTATATACCACCATGGTAAATGGTCTTGGACAATTTATGAACATTTTGTAAAAAAATGTTTACCTCGAGCGGTTAACACTTGCAGGCCCTATAGTGCGTTTTTGTGTGACGCACCTTGCTATGTTTGGTGTTTTTTTTTTTTTTTTTAATTTTAAAATTATACTAAAATTATCAAAAGGGCATCCTTCTTCTGGGTTAAAAATTGTATGTCCTTTTGGCCAGGCTCATGGGCATCCTTCTTCTGAATCGACAATTTGTATGCCTTTTGACCAGGCTGTTTTCTTCTGATGGGCACCCTTTTTCTGAATCGACAATTTTTGTGCCTTTTGGCCAGGCGGACCCTCTTCTTATATTGTTGATTAATTTTTAGGATTTTGGCAAGAACAACCCTCTTATGTTAGGCAAGATGTACTCTCTTCCGCCAGGTTAGGCAGGATCGCCATGTTATAAGTGGATAGCAGGTTTAGTTTTTGTTTTAAGACTTTATTGTTTTTATATCACTTTTATTCTGCTTATTGCTCTTACTAAAATCTTCTGCTTATATACTATTTGGTTGAGTGGTTTTTAAAAATTACTCTCAACCTCGTAATTCTATTCTTATCCTAATTAGTCTTTACCTTACCTTATAGAAATACCAGGCAATCATGAATTTTGAGAGATTTATAAAATTCATGATTGAGTGGAAATTCTTAATTTTAAAGTGTTTAAATCTATGGGAAATATGATCTATTTCTTATAAATTTTTATTTAAAACTAAACTATTTTGGGTGTAATATGAAGCGTGCTGATCGGCGTGTGCGGGCAACAAAATCAAGGGCATTTTAGTGGAGCATTAATTTGAAGGCCACTTAACTGTTGTTTACTTAAACTGTGTGTGGAAACTAATTATTGTTAATGCAATGCAACAACAACAATGTTTGTTTGTTTGTTTCGCCACTTGAACCGTGCCCAAATGTGTTGGCAATTAAGACTGTTTTTTACAGTACTTGTATGATGGTTATACTAACCGATCAGTCACACTACATATCATAGAGGACGGATGGCAGTTGAAAAGGTACCCATTATGGAAGTAGTCTGCTTCGATATTCCCCCTACATTACATACATACCCTCTGACCACCACACCGTAATTCGCATCCTGTCGCCCTTAGAAAATCAAGGCCCAATAACACCTCGTCCAGCATACTTGGCATGACCCCCACCTCCAGTTTACAGCTTTTCCCGCCTAAGCGTACCTCCACCCTGATCGTCTCTCTCACCTCGACCTTTGTCCCGTTGGCTAAACTGATTCGATTCTCTATAGGACTTACTTCAGAGTATTCTCTTAGTTCATCCGCCACACCCTAGCTCACATAACTTCTAGATGCACCTGTATCTATGTGGCCTCCCTGTGCCGGCTCCCGACTCGTCGTCAAGATCTTCAAAGTACCTAGGAGGAAAGAAAACTTTAAGGAAGTCCTCTCCGAAACTCTTCCATGTTTGCCGCTGGCGGTTATTGTTACGGAACCACAGTAACGCCGACTGTTTTAGCAGTTCTGGCATCGTCCGCGGTAACATGTCTTCGTTTAACCCATAGACCTCTGCCAGCTCCTCCACTCACTCGATGAATGAAATAGGGTCCTTTCCACCATCGTAGCGGAACGACCACTTCCTCACGATGTCGATGACGGCCGAGTAAGCTACATTTGTTGCAAACTGGGGATTTACGGCTTGTTGGTTTGGAAGCAACAGGTAAGCGGTGCCTGCCTGTTATCCCGCTGTTGCTGACATATTAGGTACTTCCAGGTGCGTGGTCATACTTGGTGCTGGAAGTGTTGGACAGCACCCATGATTGACCTCTATCTCTTCCAGTCTTGTAAGCACTTTACCTTCGTATCCGCCTGATGAGACCTTTTCCGCATTTCTTCTACGGTACCACTATTCTCCAGCTTAAATTCATTTAAGTACTGGACAATCATCCTTTCGCAGTGTATAGACCTACGATGTACGATCCATGGCCAGATTAAGTTATCGCTCTTGGTGTGTATTTAACGTTTTAATAAGTCCCTGCTCGGGCGCCAATGTAAGGAACCTCCGGCTTTCCGGGTTTGAAGCTGGGGTTAGCTCAGCTGTCACGGGTCCTCTTACATAAAATTAAAGACTTGCGGTTTTAATTTTACTTCGCTAGATTTTTATTCCCTTTTCTTATAATTATTTATTTTATTTAAATGCTATTATTTTAGCACTTAAATATACATATCGGCTATCTTGCCTAAAACATGTACTACCGGTAACACTGGTTGTAGCCCTACCACTCCTAGCTCTAGTCTTCTACTTCTTTATTCACTGGATGACAATCCAGTCTCTAGTTCCTTGATATAAATCAAGCCCTATGACTTCCGGGTATAAACCTCTTGGAAGTCCCTACAAAATGGCCAGATATAAATCCGGTAAAGCCAAGTCAGATAAAAATCTTCCTTTCTCTGCCTAAAACTCTTCGCTAGGATTGGTTTGAACCTAACCCCAACTTTCTTTCACTACCTAACACTTGTCTCCCGGTAGAAATTGTTCTTCACTTATTCACATGCACTTTAGTTTCTTTTTTAATTCTCCTTTTGATTACCCCCTGTTTCTTCACTACGTCTGCTCCGGTTGGCGTCTAAAGGCAAAGAGACTAATACATTTACTTCCTCGCCTTTTATATCCGTCCCCAGGTAAATGGATATAAATCCATCTGCCCAACTGCTTGGTGTGGGCCAAAATTCATCAAGTTTTGGTACCTCACAAGTTGCATTTCTTATTCGCCGGTCCTCTATATTCATCTGCTAAATGGCAACGATCAGCAACACGATCTTCAGCAGAAAAAGTTTTTCTATTAATGTGACAAATTGCGTCCTCATTTTGTTGTATCTGTTGAAGTGATGTTAAAGAATTCATTGGTTTAACTATACTTAAACAATTATTTTATTATATACAAATAAGTATATATACTTATATATGTTTTGATGAATCATCACCACTATATGTTCTATATATATCTAAACTAGTATCAAAAGAAAATTTTACATAATAACTATAGGCAAATGGAATATGCTTTTGTATAGATTTAACATTTACTGAATTTTGAACATTAATTGATTCTTGAATGCATTCAAAATCAGCGTACACCACGAAAGGCCCATCCATTTGCGTTTTTAAATTCTTAAAACTTAAAAAATTGTTGTCTGTAGAAGGTAACGTAGTAACGATTTTGTTGTTATATTTTTTGTGACTCCGTAAGCCTTACTCATTATGAAAGTAAATCAAGCAGGTGTTTATTATTATTATTTTTTTAATATATATTTAAAATTAGTTACCTTGATATGTTTTTAATCCAAACATAATGAAATCTATCGCCATCCTCTAATAGCAACAAATTGATGTAATTTGCTCTTCTGCTTGAGTGAAGTAGTATGGACCTACTACATTCTCCCCCTCTAAACCAAAAACATTCACACTTATATCAGGATTAATGATTTCAAAGACTTTTATTCCATTACTCGGCAGAGGAAAGTTTTAAAAATTTAAAACATATTATTATCTAACGTTATAATTTCATCACTAATGTTTCTAACGTTATCGGATCCACATCTTTTTGAATTTTCACCATGAGCTATTGGATATAGTGCTGATACAATAGACCACTTGAAACAATATTCATCATTATTTTGTACATTGCTACAACCTTGTTTTCTCTGTGTTGTTGGTGTTAAGGGAATATATTGAGAACCTCTAATACATTTATATTCATTAATGTTAATTTCTAAATGGAATATTTCAGTACATGTCCAACCGCTATCATGGTCCTGAAATTCACTCATCTTTTTAATAATAACATCACATTGTTCATGGTAAAAAATTAGAATATCATCTCTTGTCGAAGATATAATGAGAATAACCATTTTAGTCTGATGAGACTTTACTTCGATGACACATGAATAGTTCAATGTTAAATTTTATGTATATGTGTTTTTGTAACACATCTTTTAAAATATTGATCACTTTGTCCTAAATTGTATATAAAAAAAGTTATCTGGTATTAAGTTAGCTTTATTAGTATTTTCCAACAAGTAAGTAGCGATGGGATTTTTAAAAATTGATGAAATACAACTTGTACTATTATCTATACGATCTACACAATTACCTTTGGGTTTATTTGTTCGCAAATGATGTGGCCAACACTTTTTAAAACATATTTTCTACAACCATTACAATATAGGCTAACTTCTTCCACTTTTGGGATGTGTTTATTTGTTCGCAAATAATGTGGCCAATACTTTTTAAAACATGTTCTCTACAACCATTACAATAGAGGCTAACTTCTTCCACTTATGGGATGTGAGTGGATTTGATAATTTTAAATTACATGTTGTACATACATGATCCTCTTTGTGATGTATTCTTATATGACGTCTTAATGATGTGTTGTGATTAAACACTTTGTTACAAATTCATAGGTAAAGCTAGCCATTGTTTTTTTGTTTTTGTGTAAATTTGAAATCAAGTTAAGAACACTTCTATATTCAGTATATTAATTATGAATAATAATCCATTTTGATCAAACTATTTATACCATAAATTTCAGTCACGCATACCAGCTTTCACTTGTGTCACTTTGCTAAATATTTAGCAAACCAATGCATTTTCATATTAACTACTTTTCTTGGTTGGGGGCCTTTGCTTTATATACTTAAATGCATGTTCACAATCTTTACTCCATTCAAATTGTACTCCTTTTTTGGACAATCTTGTTAAGTGTCGTGAATATTCCGAAAAGTTTTTAATAAATCTTCGATAATAGTTACAAAATGCGACAAATCTTCTTACGCTATCCGTGCGTTGGATAATTTTCTATTATCGAGTATTTACTGTCATCAGGTAATATTCCTTTATCTGTACATTTATGACCTAGGTAGGTATCCTCTTTCATAATAATGAACATTTTTCTGGGTGGAGTTTTAGATTGTGTTCTCTACATAAGTCAAAGACATTTTGTAGATTCGAAAGAATCTGTTTTTCTGAACATCCCAATACAACTAAATCATCCATATACAGGAAAGCTTGGTTTGGTTTTAAACCACTAAAAGCAAGTGTCATCATTCTTTGAAAAGAACTTGGAGCGATCTTTAACGCATAAGATAATATAGTAAATCTGTATGCAGCATTATTAGTTGAGAATGATGTTATATCTCGTGAGACCAATTTGGTGGAATCCGGCATTAAATCTAAACATGAAAATTATTTAGCATGACCTAATTAGTCTAAAATATCATCTATTCTTGGCAAGGGAAACTTGTTTGCTACTAGCTTTTTATTGATTTGCCTATAGTCTATTACAAGTCTCCATCTTTTGTTTTCTGAGTTTGGAAATGATTTCTTTGGTACTAATAAAATTGAAGTATTGTATTCTGATTGTGACGGCTCAACTATTTGATCATCGATTAGTTTTTTAACTTGTTTATCTATTTCTTCTTTATGTGTATGTGGTATACGATAGTTCTTAATATATACTTGATTTTTATCTTTAAGTCTGAACTTTTGTTTGTAAAAATTATTAGTTGTAATTGTTTCTGTTTCTAAACCGAAAATATCAGTGTATCTTGAACAAAGTTTAGTTAATGTTTGTTTAAATTAATCTTGTAAATTTATTCTTAATATATTAAATACTTCCGTTTTTCCGTCTTTATTGTTTTTATGACTGTTTTTGTTTGCTAGTATATGATAATCAGAGATTTTTTCGGTTTTGATGTTATTCTTTTTAATTGTTGTGATATTATTGTTAGTGTTTAAAATACGGATGAAAGCTTTGTTTGCTTTTACCAATGTGTTTGCAATAAAAATACCTTTTACAATTTCTTGGTAAGGAATTAAAAGTTCTGTATTTGAGTTACTAATTTTTACTTCTCGTATAACTTCAGATCTTGGAGGTAAGGTTATATAACAACAGTTGTTCGTAATTGGTATTTTTATTGGTTGTAGCAAATAATAAGGGCGTGCATGATATTGAAAAATCAATGGCCCATATTCATAGTTGCACACTAAAGTCGACTCTTATTAAACTAGATATTAAACTAAAAAGCTCTTATTATATTTTTTGCATTCATAGTGTAAAATGAAGTATACTTTAAGTTGAATCAACTTTAAGTGGGTGTCTACTCTAATTAGATAAATGTTTACATACAATTTCTAGTTAGACATCAGGAAACGGCAACCCTGAACAGCTGCTTTTACAGGCATATGTATGTATGTGTTTTGTTTACTATTTCTTAAAATAAAGCAACGCTCACAATTCGCAATTAGTTTTTTTTTATTTTAAGAGCTGTGAATTTTTAAGTAGCTAAATAAAAATATAAATAATGGATAAACAAGAAAATGTAAGATGCAGCACCTACGTACATACATATGTATGTACATCATATTATAAAGGTGAAAATTAAAGATTTGTTTTTAGGATCTAAAGAAGCCGAGAGACAGGGAGGCAAATTGGAGTGCTGCTGAAAAGTATGTACTTGGATATTGTAGAGAATAGAGGAAATGATATCTCTATGATAGCAAAAAAGAAGAATGCATGGAAATCTATACGGGAAGGTATGCTTTCTGCAGGCTATGACCATGAAACTTGCAAGCTTAAGGCACAATGGGTGCGCATGAAAGTAAGCACTAGAAAAGCTGTAGCGAGTGTAAAACGGGCATCTATTGCGACAGGTAATTCTGTACCTATTCCCGAGACAAGCGCAGAGGACAATCTTATCGAAGGTATGATTATACATGAACTACAGGATGATCCAATTTTAATTGATAGCAACAGTTTTACTGAAATTAATTGCATTGAAAGTTCAGATGATGAAATGCCTTCAACTTCTCAGCAAACTTTCGGTGACAAAATTAAAGAAGTTGAATTTTCGTCCACCAACACTCCACCTAAATGTGCCAAGAAAGGAATAAGTAAAAATGAAAAAAAAAATTATTCTTCCGCAGTTGAACAACTCAAAAGCCTTCCGAATAAACCAACAAAAAACAATATAATTTCAGAAAGACAGCGCCAAATATCTAGAGAAATAATTATTACAGAAGAAATTTATAAATTGCAAACTGAGCAACTGACTGCGCAAATTAAACACCAGGCGCACATTAATAAAATAGAAGAGGACAACGCGAAGGAACTCCAATCCCTAAAGTTAATTCAGATTCAGAATCAAATTAAAAATGAAGAAGAACTGAATATTTTAAAATTAGATATACTTCGTAAAAAACATCCAACGACTTATAATTTCTACTGCTTTCAACTTTTTTTTGCTTTTTCACAAAAATATATGTATGTACATATATACGACTTGATGCGGGTTATGTAAAGTGGCTTTTATATAAAATATGTTTTATTATACTAGAGCAAAGTTTTCTATGATTTTTTTATTTATTTTAGTTATTTCATTTTCACCAAGTACTCTTATTGATCTCAAATTTACATAGTATTTATGCAGACATACTTTAAAACCAAGTACAAATACCTTTTTTATTAATACATCTTTGTATATACATTTTTATACCTTCTTATTTATCGCAAAGAATTTAAAATGAATTTATTGTTTTAGTTTGTTTACCATTTTATTTGTTTGTTTTTTTTAGTTGGATAAAAACTATTACTCAATAAAAATTAAAAAAATAATATAAATGTGTAATGTTTTTCAAAAATAAGTATTTAATTCAATCGGTTGATAGGTTGTTGAGCATCAAAATTAAAGATTTCTGGTTCTGGTCGAACGACAGTATATAGGCATACATCCAAAACTGAGAAATAACAAAATATATACAAAGAGTTTACTAAACGAGTACTCAAACACATGAACTTACATATGGAGTTTCTTTCCTTTGCAATATTGTGAAGTACAGCAACTGCAACTACTATATTTTTTGCAGTATCTAAATTAACACGAAGCCTTTCGAATATAGAGCGAAATTTCGATTTAAGTTGCCCATTTAAATACTCTACTTTACTGCGTGTTGCTATATGACTTTTATTATATCTATATTGTAATAATTCATATAATTAGATACTAAAAGTTCTCGATTTACGTATATTTTATAGAACCTTACTTTTCTTCCTGCGGCGAAGAAGGATTCCTTAGTTAATAAAATGGGAAACAAAGGGTAACCCGCATCTCCAAGTAAGACCCTATTGTGCTCACTTTTTCCGAGCTCTAACTTTGCCTTCAGGGCGCACTCACCCCAAATCCTGGAGTCATGTTTGGAGCCTCGAGATCTTGCAACAATGTCAATTATTTTTCAATCTGCATCGCACACGATCTATGGATCAGTTTTAATAAAATAAAATATTATTCAACAACGATGTTTTTGTAAAAACGACTCAATAGTTGACGTTAACTTACCTGGACATTTAAGGAGTAAAAGCCTTTTCTGTTAAGGTAATACCCGGCAATTTCACGACCAACGTTTTTTGTGGGCCTTTTTATACGCACATGTGTGCAATCAATGGCTCCAATTACAGTTGGGAATCGAGCCAACTGGTAAAATTTGTGTTTTACGTTTCCGAGCTCGGAACTGCTAGGAAATCTTATAAATTGTGGGAATAGTAACGCCATTTTTCTACAAATGTATTTTATTATCCTGCTGACAGTAGGCTGAGACATTCCATGAAGATCACCTGAAAATTTAAAAAATTTAAAACTTTTCTAACAATTGTAGAATTATTTACCAATGTCGCTTTGATGGGCATTTCTTCCCAGAAACCGCAAAGTTGTTAAAACTTGTAGGCTTATTGAAATGGGAAGCCCTCAAATGTTTTTTGGTTCAACAATATTCAACAAGTTTATTAAAAAACGAGTTGTGATTTTGTCAAACCTGTAACGCGAAAAAAACTCCTCATCATCAAGGTTGACAGGATTAAACCTATTTTTATATAATTTAGGCTTCCTTTCATCGAAATCTTCCTTACAATCGTTAATAATTGCATAATCTCTGACAATATCCTGTGACCTAAACATTTTGCACTTTTTTGTCAAACTTTTTTATATGCGAAAAACAGCTGATATCGTTTTTAAATTAGTTAAAAATAGCTTCAGCTAGTTTTAAATTTAAAGTCGACTTTAACATCAAAAGTATACTTTAACATGACTATGAATGACTTAAAGTCGACTTTAGTTCTCTTAAAGTATACTTTATTTGTGACTATGAATATAACCCATTGTGTACAACTTGAAAATTGCGTGGTATTAGAAAATTTTTGAATTTGAAATCTAAAAATGTACTTCCTATTGATTTGATTTTACTTAAGGTTGTTGTTTTGTTAGTATTAACTTGTTTTAATGTAAAGTGTTCGAATTTTATTACTGATATATCAGCACCTGTATCTACAATAGTATTATTATGTTATTATTAATTTTAGTTTGAATATTTATGAAAAAACATAAGTTGAGGTTTAGATTATATACTTTTTTATCTATTGAATAGATCCTAGGGGAACTTCGGAGTTTTCGAAGTATCCTCTATTATTATTATTGTATCTATTACGGTTTGTTTAATTACACAGTGCAACACGGAAAAAAATAACCATATACGGATACCACTACGTGATAAAAGACCAAAAAAACAAGACCTCTGTCTCCCAGTTTTGCCCAAAGTCCTCCAGGTTTTTTTTATGGGCCCTCAAAGATGTGGGGCCTCGATGTCATTTTTGCAAAAAATGATCATTTACTCAAGCTCATATTTTGCAAACCGTTTGAAATTTTGATATACTCTCTGAGGCGAAGTTGTAGCTCTTGTCATAAAGAATTGTTAACATATAAAATCAAAAAAACTTCATCCTCAAAAAAATTTAATTTTTTACCTTTTTTCCCCTGTTCAGGTCCTTAGGTAGCAAACCGTTCAAAATTCAAGGAAACAACTACTACAAAAATGAACCTAAGATCTCAATAAACAACTTTCTAGAACATATGAACTTCCTAGGAATGATTCTTAAAACCGTTTAGGTAGCGCTTAGGTAGCCGCAAAAGTGAAAAATTTCCCGAAAATTTTTATTTTCATTTTGAATGAACGTAAGTTTTCAGATTTTGCATCGAAATCTGTTATTAGCTTTGAAGCTGTATTTAAGAATTCTACTAATTATTATTGGACCATTTTACAATTATTTTAAATTACGAGATAAATATCTATTTATTTTCTTAAATTACATATATACGTATATGTTCAATATTTTTTTTTATATTAATGAATGCTAGTACAAGCATTATTAGAAGTACTTTTTTCTCTCATTTTTGTTTGTTGGTGTATCCCTTTTGGTAAAGGTCACCTTCAAAATTGCTTTTTTTCCCCGCAACCTTTTGCTTTTTCTGTTGGTTTTTATATACCACCATGGTAAATGGTCTTGGAAAATTTATGGTCATTTTATAAAAAAATGTTTGCCTCGAGCGGAACACGCTTGCAGGCCCTATAGTGCGTTTTAGTGTGGCGCACTTTGCTTTGTTTGGTGTTTTTTTAATTTTAAAATTATACTAATTTTTAAAATTATACTAAAATTATAAAAAGGCATCCTTCTTCTGGGTTAAAAATTGGATGTCCTTTGGCCAGGGCATGGGCATCCTTCTTCTGAATCGACAATTTTTATGCCTTTTGACCAGGCTGTTTACTTCTGATGAGCATCCTTCTTCTGAATCGACAATTTTTGTGCCTTTTGGCCAGGCGGACCCTCCTCTTATTTTGTTGGATGATCTTTCTTACGCCAGGTTTGGCAGGATCGGTCCTCTTTGTCTTGGATTTTTCTTTGCAATTATTCCAGATTTGGCAGCAGGATCGCAATGTAATAAGTTGATAGCAGGTTTAGTTTTAATGTAAAGATTTTATTTATTTTTTATTTCACTTAGTGCTCCGCGGTTAGAGCTACTAAGTCTGTATTTTTATTCTGCTTATTGTTCTAACAAAATTCTTCTGCTTATATACTATTTGGTTTTAATAATTTTTATTTTAATAATTTTTATTTAAAACTAAAATATTTTGGGTGTAATATGAAGCGTGCTGATCGGCGTGTGCGGACAACAAAGTCAAGGACATTTTAGTGGTGCATTAATTTGAAGGCCACTTAACTGTTGTTTACTTAAACTGTGTGTGGGAACTAAATATTGTTAATGTAATGCAACAACAACAAGAATGTTTGTTTGTTTGTTTCGCCACTTGAACATTTATGATATTTGATATTTATTTACCGTGCCCAAATGTGTTGGCAATTAAGACTGTTTGTTACAGTACTTGTGTGATGGTTATACTAACCGATCAGTCACACTACAGATACAATAAATCGTCCCCTCAATAAAACAATAGTGTATAATTTTTTCGACTTTTCGAGATAATGGAGTTTAAAGTTTTTGTTTTATTAGACATCGGGGGGCCTCGATGTCATTTTTGCAAAAAATGATCATTTACTCAAGCTCATATTTTGCAAACCGTTTGAAATTTTGATATACTCTCTGAGGCGAAGTTGTAGCTCTTGTCATAAAGAATTGTTAACATATAAAATCAAAAAAACTTCATCCTCAAAAAAATTCAATTTTTTTTACCTTTTTTCCCCTGTTCAGGTCCTTAGGTAGCAAACCGTTCAAAATTCAAAGAAACAATCCACTACAAAAATGAACCTAAGATCTCAATAAACAACTTTCTAGAACATATGAACTTCCTAGCAATGATTCTTAAAACCGTTTAGGTAGCGCTAAGGTAGCCGCAAAAGTGAAAAATTTCCCGAAAATTTTTATTTTCATTTTGAATGAACGTAAGTTTTCAGATTTTGCATCGAAATCTGTTATTAGCTTTGAAGCTGTATTTAAGAATTCTACTAATTATTATTGGACCATTTTACAATTATTTTAAATTACGAGATAAATTTATATTTATTTTCTTAAATTACATATATACGTATATGTTAAATATTTTTTTTATATTAATGAATGCTAGTACAAGCATTATTAGAAGTACTTTTTTCTCTCATTTTTGTTTGTTGGTGCATCCCTCTTCTTTTGGTAAGATTTATGGTCATTTTATAAAAAAATGTTTGCCTCTAGCGGTTAACGCTTGCAGGCCCTATAGTTCGTTTTAGTGTGGCGCACTTTGCTTTGTTTGGTGTTTTTTTAATTTTAAAATTATACTAATTTTTAAAATTATATTAAAATTATAAAAAGGGCATCCTTCTGGGTTAAAAATTGGATGTCCTTTGGCCAGGGCATGGGCATCCTTCTTCTGAATCGACAATTTGTATGCCTTTTGGCCAGGCTGTTTACTTCTGATGGGCATCCTTCTTCTGAATCGACAATTTTTGTGATTTTTGGCCAGGCGGACCCTCCTCTTATTTTGTTGGATGATCTTTCTTACGCCAGGTTTCGCAGGATCGGTTTTTTTTAGACATCGGGGAAAACAGTAATATTTCAGAAAATAATCGATGGTTTAAAGTTGTGGTCATTTAAATATGTGGTGGAATAATCAGGCTACTAGTAGATGATATTTCATGAATTTACAAGTGCTGTAGTTGCAAATAAATGAGATTCAATGTACTATGATGTCACTTAGACTATTTTATTTGTTTTACAATATATCTGTGGCAATAGGGAAAAAGTGCTTAAGTGTGATTTTTAAGTTTTGTAGGAGAACAATTTTAAACTTTAAAATTACTTTCTTTTTTAAATAGCTTAACTTAAAACTTTCATAAGAGAGTCAAACATATGTTTTGGAACAAAATCTTATATCTATCAAAAGTACGCAAGCGTTGCAATAAATAAGTTGTGAAAGAAGTTTTTATACTTTAAACAAATAACTTAGTAGTTTCTTAAGCTTTTTTCCAAATGCGTTTGGACATTGAAAAAAGATAAGCAGAAAGCAATTTCGCTGTAACTTCCTGAAAAATGGCACAAAATAATTGAAAATTTGCACATGGGTACTTTCAATTACGGAGATTGCAAAGGTGCCACTAACTAAAATTTAGCTTAAGTCGACTTAAGCACTTATTGCTTATTGCCACAGATATATGAAAATCATTATACACTACTTTATTTTGTATCGTATACACTATTTTATTAGAATTGAATCCAAATAATATATTGTTAAAAAATAGTGTATATCATTATACGATTTTATTTTGTTATAATGAACATTTTTCTGGGTGGGGTTTTAGATTGTGTTCTCTACATAAGTGAAAGACATTTTGTAGATTCGAAAGAATCTGTTTTTCTGAACATCCCAATACAACTAAATCATCCATATACAGGAAAGCTTGGTTTGGTTTTAAACCACTAAAAGCAAGTGTCATCATTCTTTGAAAAGAACTTGGAGCGATCTTTAACGCATAAGATAATCTAGTAAATCTGTATGCAGCATTATTAGTTGAGAATGATGTTATATCTCGTGAGACCAATTTGGTGGAATCCGGCATTAAATCTAAACATGAAAATTATTTAGCATGACCTAATTAGTCTAAAATATCATCTATTCTTGGCAAGGGAAACTTGTTTGCTACTAGCTTTTTATTGATTTGCCTATAGTCTATTACAAGTCTCCATCTTTTGTTTTCTGAGTTTGGAAATGATTTCTTTGGTACTAATAAAATTGAAGTATTGTATTCTGATTGTGACGGCTCAACTATTTGATCATCGATTAGTTTTTTAACTTGTTTATCTATTTCTTCTTTATGTGTATGTGGTATACGATAGTTCTTAATATATACTTGATTTTTATCTTTAAGTCTGAACTTTTGTTTGTAAAAATTATTAGTTGTAATTGTTTCTGTTTCTAAACCGAAAATATCAGTGTATGTTGAACAAAGTTTAGTTAATGTTTGTTTAAATTAATCTTGTATATTTATTCTTAATATATTAAATACTTCCGTTTTTCCATCTTTATTGTTTTTAAGACTGTTTTTGTTTGCTAGTATATGATAATCAGAGATTTTTTCGGTTTTGATGTTATTCTTTTTAATTGTTGTGATATTATTGTTAGTGCTTAAAATACGGATGAAAGCTTTGTTTGCTTTTACCAATGTGTTTGCAATAAAAATACCTTTTACAATTTCTTGGTAAGGAATTAAAAGTTCTGTATTTGAGTTACTAATTTTTACTTCTCGTATAACTTCAGATCTTGGAGGTAAGGTTATATAACAACAGTTGTTCGTAATTGGTATTTTTATTAGTTGTAGCAAATAATAAGGGCGTGCATGATATTGCAAAATCATTGTGTACAACTTGAAAATTGCGTGGTATTAGAAAATGTTTGAATTTGAAATCTAATAATGTACTTCCTATTGATTTGATTTTACTTAAGGTTGTTGTTTTGTTAGTATTAACTTGTTTTAATGTAAAGTGTTCGAATTTTATTACTGATATATCAGCACCTGTATCTACAATAGTGTTATTATGTTATTATTAATTTTAGTTTGAATATTTTTGAAAAAACATAAGTTGAGGTTTAGATTATATACTTTTTTATCTATTGAATAGATCCTAGGGGAACTTCGGAGTTTTCGAAGTATCCTCTATTATTATTATTGTATCTTTTACGGTTTGTTTAATTACACAGTTCAACACGGAAAAAAATAATCATATACGGATACCACTACGTGATAAAAGACCAAAAAAAGACCCCTGTCTCCCAGTTTTGCCCAAAGTCCTCCAGGTTTTTTTTTATGAGCCCTCAAAGATGTGGGGCCTCGATGTCATTTTTGCAAAAAATGATCATTTACTCAAGCTCATATTTTGCAAACCGTTTGAAATTTTGATATACTCTCTGAGGCGAAGTTGTAGCTCTTGTCATAAAGAATTGTTAACATATAAAATCAAAAAAACTTCATCCTCAAAAAAATTCAATTTTTTTTACCTTTTTTCCCCTGTTCAGGTCCTTAGGTAGCAAACCGTTCAAAATTCAAGGAAACAATCCACTACAAAAATGAACCTAAGATCTCAATAAACAACTTTCTAGAACATATGAACTTCCTAGAAATGTTTCTTGAAAAAATGAGTGTTTTCAGTACACTGAGGAAAAAAAATTAGGTATTATGAAAAACCTTGTTGAACTTGCTTCAACATACTCCCGCGGGCAGATGGCAGCTTTCTACTTATCTTCCTGTGGGTTACGGTTAATATGTGGTGGTGTTTCGCCGAGAGGGCTGTAAATCCCGCCGATAATAATTTCTTCACCCTCCACATAGTTGAGTGGGGTTGACAAAGCCCACGGGATACGGCTGAGAATTCCGCCAACATGAACATCGTCGTCGTCGTCACTATCTTCTTGTTGTGGATTGGGTTTTGCTTCAGGGAGAAGGCTATCAGTCTCGCTATCGGTACTGTTTTCCTCAAAGGGTAATGGTGCGGTGTCTTCAAAACTAGACGAGAGGGGATCTCGCTCATCACGATGAAGGATGGTGTGGTGTCTCGCATTACACAGCTTATTTGGCCCGTACTCATATTCGCATCGTCCGCGAGATGGACACCAGTAACGCACATGGTCGAATGCCAAACAGTTTAGACAGTACCCTTTGTTGACGATGGTAAGTCGTCTGACCTCTGGACTCCATTCCTTAAATTTGCGACAATATTTCAAAGGGTGATTGAGGCCACACAGATGACATTTTGGCTTGCCAGTCGTCTATATTAGGTAGAAAAAAAAGAAACAAAAGAAGTATATACAGTACTAAAGAACACACAGTGCAATTGAGAATTATGATTTATATTATGGGGAATTTAGATGTGTTATTAAGCGGCTTTAACCTCGTTTTGAGTACGGTTTCCTTGCGGCAGTAAAACCAATTTTACTACTGGACGCAAAATAGGACCATTTTTAGTTCGTACTTCAGCTACTCTTATTTTACTATCTCGTCCGAAAATAACTTTTGTAACCCGGCCTAAAAGCCACTCAGTAGGTGGTAGAAAGTCTTCTTTGACTATAACAATATCATCTGGCTTTAAATTATCTCGTTCTGTTTTCCATTTAAACCGGTGTTGAAGATTAGTAATATATTCTGATTTCCATCTCCGTGCGAAAATATGCTGAAGTGCCTTAAGGCGTTCCCATCTTTTTAAATAGGGTACATCTTCGATAGAAGGTTCGGTTGGCGCTTCAGGTAGAGCAATTAATGGAGCTCCACGAAGTAGATGACCTGGCGTGAGGGGTAAACGTTCATTAGGGTTTTCGGTTATGGGTGACAGTGGTCTTGAGTTTAAAACAGCTTCGATCCGCACAAGAAGAGTAGAGAACTCCTCGTAGGTTAACGATAGATTAGCAGCAACCTTTTTCAGATGCGACTTCATGCTTTTCACTGCCGCCTCCCATAGTCCACCCATATGCGGGGCGTACGGTGGTATAAATGACCAGGTGAATCCTAGAGTTGTATACTTTTCTATTAGTGCTTTTTCTGCTGACTTGAGGAATTCGTTATGAGCTTTGAGTAGCGCATAACCTGCGCCGACAAAGTTTCGACCGTTATCGGAAAACATAGTCTTAGGAAGACCTCTTCGCCCAGTAAATCGATCAAAAGAGGCTAAAAAAGCATCTGTAGTGAGGTCCGAACAGCTTTCTAAGTGTACAGCACGTGTAGAAAAACAAACGAATACAGCTACATAGCCTTTCAGAATTTTAGCGTTTCTCAGGCTGGAGGATTTTATGTTGAAGGGACCAGCAAAATCGACTCCGGTGTAGGTAAATGGCAGGGAGAAGTTTACTCGTTCTGGAGGGAGTGCCGCCATTATTTGCTGATGAAACTTGTGTTTGTAAACTGTACACACCTTACATTCTCGAATGCATTTTCGTACGAGGTTTTTTAGCCTTGTTATATAAAACCCTTGTCTAATCGCGCGCAGCATGATGTGATGCTCTGAATGGAGTAGAATACGATGTGTGAAATTAACTAAGAGTTTGGCAAGATACGATCCTTCGGGGATAATAATCGGATGACGTTCGTCGTAGCTTAAACCTGCATTGGTAAGCCTGCCTCCAACACGTAAAAGACCATTATTATCAAGAAAAGGATTCAGTGTTAACAATCTACTTTTCTTACTTAACGGATGTTGGTGTTTCAAACATACAAGCTCTCTGCTAAAAAAGTTGTGCTGTGCCATAGAAATAAGCCGAATTTTAATATGTTCAATTTCTTCTGAGGTGATAAACTTTTCAGAGGAAAACGGTTTTTTAAGGACGCGATTTATAAATCGAAGTCTATAATCGAAGTCTTCGAGCATGTCAATACAATTAGTTTCTAAATGGTAATTTTTTATCTCCTTGGTTTCCAAGTCTGTGGGATCGAAAATTCGAGGTATTGGCCAAAGTTTCTGCGAAAGTTCCAGCCAGGTGGGCCCATGCCACCATAATTTATTAAGTGCTAGTTCCTGGGGGGAGCAGCCTCTTGTGCCCCAGTCCGCAGGATTTTCTTCAGTTTTTATGTGCCTCCAGTGAGACATACTAGCCGTGCTGATGATTTGTTGCACTCGATTAGCAACGAACGTTTTTAATGAGCTTGGGGGTTTCTGTAGCCACCCTAGCACGATCGATGAGTCTGTCCACAGGAACATTTCATAAGTGAAATTGATGTTCGTTTCAAAGCTTCGCATTAGCTTCGTAACCAGTAAAGCTCCGCACAATTCAAGTTTCGGTATTGTAGTCCGTTTGATAGGCGCAACCTTGGTTTTTGCAACTAGAAGATGACTGTTAATTTTTCCTTCTGTACTTTCTATTCTAATATATATGACCCCACAATATGCTTTTTCTGAGGCATCACAGAATCCGTGCAACTGAACACGACATTTTGGGAAATATTCCACCCATCTTGGGATATTTATATTTGCAATCTCAGGTAAATTCTTTAAAAACTTGTTCCATTTTGTTAAAATCAGTGGGGTTACCCCTTCATCCCAGTCGGATTTTTCTTCCCACAGTTCTTGCATCAGCAATTTAGCAGTGATTATAATCGGTCCTAACCAACCTAGGGGGTCAAATAGCCTTGCTATGACCGACAATATTCTCCTCTTTGTAGTGGATGGGGTCAGTTCAATTGGTTCAAGAGCGTAATAAAATGAATCCGATAACGCATTCCATCGGATTCCTAACGTTTTCACTGTACTAGAATCATAAAATTTCAAAAAGTGTTCATCGAGAAGATCCTGCCGTGGTAAACTTTCCAGTATAGAGGTATGGTTTGCCGTTATTTTTTTTAAAGGGAAACCAGCTGAGTTCAAGGCCTTTGTGAGCTCACTTTGTTTGAGCTTTACTTCATCGAGAGTGTGTCCGCCGGACAAGATATCATCAACGTAGACTTCACCTTTCAAAATGGCTGAAGCCAATGGGTATTCCGATTTGCAGTCAGTACTAAGCTCAAGTAGAGTCCTTATCGCAAGAAAGGGGGCGCAATTCACTCCAAACGTTACAGTCTTCAATTGAAACGAATTAACATTCCCATCAGCTTTGTTGCGAAACAAAATTCGTTGGTATGGGCGGTCTGCCTCGTGGATTAAAATCTGGCGATACATCTTTTGGATATCTCCAGTAAATACGTATTTGTAGTTTCTTCATCGTGTTATAAGCTGCGTTAAATCTGCTTGAAGTGTAGGGCCTTGGTATAAAACGTCATTCACGGAAAACCCGCTCACACTTTTTTTCGACGCGTTGAATACGACGCGTACCTTTGTAGTCTTGCTTTCAGGTTTTATAACGGCGTGATGAGGGAGAAAAAATGAATAATGGTTCTCATGGTTGGGCTCGCAATGTGCAACAGACTCCATGTGATTTAAATCTAAATATTCTTGGAGAACCTGTACATACTGATCTTTGAGATCTGGTGTTTTATTTAACGTTTTCTCCATTCTGTAGTACTGCGCAAGTGCCATATTTTTAGAGGGGCCCAAAAATATTTCATTCGGGTAGTTTTCTTTGAAGGGAAGCCGAACTATGTAGCGGCCGTCCTTCTGACGTCGAGTGGTTTCTTGAAACCAGTTTTCACAAAAGATATCGCCTTCTGCTTGCGATTCAGTTTTTTCTACCTCTTCTAATTCCCAGAATTTTCGGAGTTGGTCGTGCAGAGCTACATCCTCGGATGATGAAACAATGGTGTGAAATGATCTTACCGCACTAACCGGTTCGGGACCAGATAAATACCATCCAAAGTGAGACTCTCGTGCTTCCAGGCAGTCTCCAATGTTGGACTTTACCCCAGTTAGATTTATAAATGGCAAGTAATTACTTCCAATAATCATGTCAATAGCTGCTGGTTTATAAAAATAAGGATCAGCTAGACTGAGGTCTTTAATTTGCTCGAAATTGTGAATTTTAACTGGTTTTGAGGGCAAAAAAAGTGTCAGTTTTGGGACCACGATTGCTGTGATTTTAATGGAAAAATCTGATTCTCGGGATCTGATCGAAACACTGCATCTACCCTTTGAATTGCCTACAACAGTCCCCCCAAGTCCAGATATTTTTAAGCTACAAGCCTCTAAGGGTAAGGCAAGGGTTTGTTGAAGTCGTTTTGATATAAAACTCGACTCTGAACCGCTATCTAACAATGCGCGGATTGTGAATTTTTCCCCTAAATGTTCCACATGAACTAAAGCAGTTGGCAAAATCGTTGTTCCCTTACGCTGGGAAAAATAAATGCGAGATGTTTCGGTAGGATTAGCAGGCACAGACTGCGTTGGTTGATAATTGTACTTATTTTGAGCACCGGACCCAGATGGTCTCTCATAATCTTGTGGTAATGGTGGGGGCGTGGTCTTTAGAGTGGAAACAACATTCACCTTGTCACCACTGTCCAAATGTAGCATAGTATGATGCCTCTGATTGCATCGGGAGCAATTACTTACACTTGGGCATTTCGACTTATAGTGGCTGGTTGAAAAACAATTCGCACAGTATTTATTGGCGTATACAAATTTTATCCGATCGTTTATCGATAATGACTTGAAATACTTGCAGTATTTGAGCGGATGATTCTGTTTGCATTTCTTGCAACTAAAATTGTTTTTATCAGTTTCATTTTGGGAGTAAAATGATTGTGATTTGGGATTATTATTTTCCTTGTGGGATGGCTTCCGCAAATTCAAAAATGTTTCTAATGTTTCGATTCTTTTAGCTAAAAAATCATTAAGTTGTTGCCAAGTAGGCAGTTCCTTATGGTTACTTAAAGAATCTTCCCATGCCCACGAAGTTTCTTCCGGTAGCTTTGAACTGCAAATATGTATAAGGAAAGGGTCATTGTCCGCCACATCTACTTCACATAGTTTTATAATGGATAAACCATCACTAACTGTATTCTTCAGGACTCTTAAAAACTTCAAATTTTCACTTGACGGGGATTGAATACCATAAATCTTCTTAATCTGATTATTTATTAAGATTCTCTTGTTTTCATAGCGATCTATTAGCGCCTGCCATGCCAATTCAAAATTAGAATCCACCAACTCATAATCTTTTATGAGATGGTAGGCCTCCCACCTCGTTTTGCTATGTAGGTAGTATAATTTGTGAGCTGGTGCTACAGAAGGCTCGTTCCCTACCACTGCCATAAACATGTCATAACCTCCTTCAAATTGTTGGATTTCAATTGGTGGCAGCTTAAGCGTTGAATGACGAACTGATTTTTTCTCATTATTTGCAGGAGCTGTAGCTTTTATCATCTCCAATATTTTAGCTTTTAGTATTTGGGACTGTTCGCTGACCTCTTCATACTTAAGAAAAATTTCGTCCTTAGTCTCGTCTTCGTCCTTCACCTCTTCGCACCCCAAAACATATTCCTCAAAGGCATCTACCACTTTCGACCACCTTCTGTCTAGTTCCGATTTTTTAACTTCCAACAATGACAGTGTAAATGATTCTATTGGAGTTTTTTCGAAATTCTTGCAGAATGTTGCTAGTTGCTGAATATCGTATTTACACTTTCTTTTAGAAGTCATTTTGAAAGACCGAGAAGAAAATCAGTACTAAATGACACGAAAAAAATTTTTAAATGTTCTTGTAGAAACTTTTCCCCTTTTTGCTACCAAAACCAAACAAAATTTTATGTTCGAGGAGAATTTTACTCCTGTAATCTTTAGGAAATAGTTTATAAGTTGTTGCTTTTCTCCAATAATTTTCTTTATTTGTAACAAAAAAGTTTTTTTTTTTTAACGTTATAAAAATATTCAATTTTTGTTTAATTTTCTTTGTTTTTATATTAAATGAATTTTTTACAACCCGTTTTTTACTTTTGATTTATTGGAGCCACCTTAATCTTTTTATTTGTCAACTCTTGTTTGTATGTTTCAGTCATACATATGTGTGTACGTATATAAAAGTATGTATATGTATGTACGTATATGTATGTACGTACTTCCACTTAAACGAGTTGCTTTTATTGATGGCCACTTTATTATTTGATAAATTTTATATAAAAATTAAATTTTTAATAAGCAATTCTGCCACTTACCGTTTTCTTTTCTGTGAAGTCGTATTTTAATGTATTTTTCTTCTGTGCCATGTTAAATTTCTGTTGTTGTTGTGATTTTTGTTCCAGTAGAATTTTTCTGTTTTTCACAGCTTTTTTTTTAATCGTTCACTTTCTGTATTTTTTACTTTTATTTATTCTTTTTGTTGATCTTTTTCCTTTTTGTTAAATTGTTTATTTTATTGTTTATTTTTTTTTCACTTTTAAATAACTTTTTTATTTATATTCTCCGTTTAACACCGCACTGTTTTTTAGTTTGTTCGAAAATGTTCTTTTTGCTGTATAACAATGTTCTTGTATTTAACATAACAGATCTTGTTGTCTTGTTTTGTTTTTTGTAATTAGAGTTAGGGGAACGATTGCAAATGAAACACAAGTATTGGCGCTAGTAAGAATATGGTAAGTGGGAGTAGTGTGACATATTGTTTTTTGTTACAAGTAGTTGTGTGTGTGTTTTATTTAATATGTTGTGTTGGCACGTTAGGGTGAATTTTTTAATTGTTGGAACCAAAGGGATTTTTTTGTAAATTTGAGGTTAGGGTTAATAATAATTTATGGTTTATTCTTTCGAGGCTTTTATTGCATTCTTGTTGTTATTTTTATTTCACAGTTGCACTGAATGTAATCTAAATACTGTACATACCCAATTACTTCCTTTTCTTGATTGTTGCCACGAAATTTTCTTCAAGGAGAGACTTTCCTGATGGATTCACTGCCTTGTTGATTCTCTTTTTTTTTGTGTTTGGACTGACTATTTCCGTACTGGGGACTTTTACTTCAGTAGAAAGGGATGCTGACTGAAGTCTTTGTTTTAACAGACCTCTTGCCTGTTGTTGAATTTTCTGGAATTTTCTTTTTGTGTTGTCGCGGTAGAACAACTTGCAGCCAAAAAATGTGGACAAATTCCACCGGATCAATCCAGCCCTAGCTTTTCTAGGACTTCTCGAAGGACCAAAATGTTGGATTGGGAGTCTTACCTTTTCCAACTAAAGGTGTGAATTTCAACAAAAATAAATGCACCTAATATTTCAATTTAAAATAAAACCGTTTAGGTAGCGCTTAGGTAGCCGCAAAAGTGAAAAATTTCCCGAAAATTTTTATTTTCATTTTGAATGAACGTAAGTTTTCAGATTTTGCATCGAAATCTGTTATTAGCTTTGAAGCTGTGAATTCTACTAATTATTATTGGACCATTTTACAATTATTTTAAATTACGAGATAAATTTCTATTTTCTTAAATTAGATATATACGTATATGTTAAATATTTTTTTTATATTAATGAATGCTAGTACAAGCATTATTAGAAGTACTTTTTTCTCTCATTTTTGTTTGTTGGTGTATCCCTCTTCTTTTGGTAAAGGTCACCTTCAAAATTGCTTTTTTTCCCCGCAACCTTTTGCTTTTTCTGTTGGTTTTTATATACCACCATGGTAAATGGTCTTGGAAAATTTATGGTCATTTTATAAAAAAATGTTTGCCTCGAGCGGTTAACGCTTGCAGGCCCTATAGTTCGTTTTAGTGTGGCGCACTTTGCTTTGTTTGGTGTTTTTTTAATTTTAAAATTATACTAATTTTTAAAATTATACTAAGATTATAAAAAGGGCATCCTTCTTCTGGGTTAAAAATTGGATGTCCTTTGGCCAGGGCATGGGCATCCTTCTTCTGAATCGACAATTTTTATGCCTTTTGACCAGGCTGTTTACTTCTGATGGGCATCCTTCTTCTGAATCGACAATTTTTGTGCCTTTTGGCCAGGCGGACCCTCCTCTTATTTTGTTGGATGATCTTTCTTACGCCAGGTTTGGCAGGATCGGTCCTCTTTGTCTTGGATTTCTCTTTGCAATTATTCCAGATTTGGCAGCAGGATCGCAATGTAATAAGTTGATAGCAGGTTTAGTTTTAATGTAAAGATTTTATTTATTTTTTATTTCACTTAGTGCTCCGCGGTTAGAGCTACTAAGTCTGTATTTTTATTCTGCTTATTGTTCTAACAAAATTCTTCTGCTTATATACTATTTGGTTTTAATAATTTTTATTTTAATAATTTTTATTTAAAACTAAAATATTTTGGGTGTAATATGAAGCGACATTTTAGTGGTGCATTAATTTGAAGGCCACTTAACTGTTGTTTACTTAAACTGTGTGTGGGAACTAAATATTGTTAATGTAATGGCAACAACAACAAGAATGTTTGTTTGTTTGTTTCGCCACTTGAACATTTATGATAATTGATATTTATTTACCGTGCCCAAATGTGTTGGCAATTAAGACTGTTTGTTACAGTACTTGTGTGATGGTTATACTAACCGATCAGTCACACTACAGATACAATAAATCGTCCCCTCAATAAAACAATAGTGTATAATTTTTTTGACATTTCGAGATAATGGAGTTTAAAGTTTTTGTTTTATTAAACATCGGGGAAAACAGTAATATTTCAGAAAATAATCGATGTTTTAAAGTTGTGGTTATTTAAATATGTGGTGGAATAATCAGGCTACTAGTAGATGATATTTCATGAATTTACAAGTGCTGTAGTTGCAAATAAATGAGATTCAAAGTACTATGATGTCACTTAGACTATTTTATTTGTTTTACAATATATATGAAAATCATTATACACTGCTTTATTTTGTATCGTATACACTATTTTATTAGAATTGAATCCAAATAATATATTGTTAAAAAATAGTGTATATCATTATACGATTTTATTTTGTTATAAATTAATAAAAATAATAAAAAATAGTTAGTAATAAAAATAATGTATGCTTTTTATAGACTATTTTTCTTTCAAATTATATTCAGAGTTACAACTAATTAAAACAGCATACTTACACAATTATTAATGAAAATTTTTAAACATGCAATTATACGGTAATATTTCAATTGATCTTTTGACCCACTTTGTGGAAGTAGAATTTCACCAAATTTTTACCACATTTAGAATCAGTTATGTAAAGATGAACATGCGTATACACTTTTATTTTAGTGAGGGGGTGAAATAATATATGGAATGAAAAACAAATGCCAAGAATCAGATCTATTTGGGCGGATTTATTGAACAAGGGATCAAGCTCGTTTGAGTAGGGGCATCAAAGCTAAAAGCTTTTGAGGCCCTTATATTTGCAAGGCTTTCCACTGCTTTATATCTATCTCCTTATCGATTGGGACACTTTGGAAGTTCACGGGGTGAGGTTAAAGATTGTTCCTAGAGTTTGAGTGTGGCATTTGGTAATTTGGTAGAAATTAACCGTATAAAATAGGATCCCAACTTTCAACTAGGCAGAAGCAGTATGGTGCTTAGAATAACTAGAAGTTGATTGAAAGTTGTGGTTATTTGGGCTATCTAACCGGAGAACTCTTAATAAGTCTAAAATTTGGGAGGTGCACTGGTAGTATGCTTCTGCGCATATTTCAAATTCTAAATTCGGGTGTAACTTCTGAATTCCTCGTCGTAAGAAGAATCTAAACTACTCTATCTTGTATCTAAGTCCTTCAATTTAACTTCGAGGATTGCCTCACTATCTTCAACTGGGATTACGTTTAATTTTTCATAAAACTTCAATAATTGATCGCAATCAAATTGAAAATGATCTTTAAGGGAAGGGGTATAATCACCATGAGATATGTTAGGCATTTTCACAAGCGGCAAGGGTAAGGGGATTGTTAAAAATTTGTTTCCCAGAAGAAAACATAATAGAGCATTAGGTTTTTTCAAATTTGAAATAAAAATATAAACAAAACACTTCTGATTCGTTTTGCCATTCTTGCGTAGAATAAGTTTGCAATGTTAAATGTATTTGGGATTTTTTTTTTTTTCATAATTTATTTATTGTATCTTCAATATTTTTGAACTAACAATAATTACTCGTATCTTAAGTCTAAAATAAAATATTCTTTTTAAGTCCAGCCAGTGCTAGACAAAAATAATGTTTGTTTCACGGATTTTGAAATCATTTGCGGGTCATCCCTCTAATGTACGGCCAAGAAAAGCAGTATCTCTTCTTTTTAGTCGAATGTAACCAGGTTCATTCAGCATGTTACGCGCCAAAGGGTTTGGATGAGATTTAAGCCTCTTTAGATATGTGACTGCATGTTTCGCTATTTCTGCTTTAACTGATGGCATGTTTAGGTCTTTGTGGATGTTCGAATTTTTTATATACCAGGGAGCAGATGTAATAATACGTAAAATCTTATTTTGGCGCCTTTGAATTTTTTCTACATTGCTAGCTGAGGCAGTGCCCCATAACTGAATCCCATAACACCAAATTGGTTTGAGGACCGACTTGTACAGTAGAAGTTTACAATCTAAACTCAGGGTGGAGTTTCTGCCAATAAGCCAATTTAGTTGTACTGCTTTTAGTTTCATTTGTGTTAACTTGAAGTCAATGTGGATTTTCCAAGTAAGGCGACGTTCAAGATGTATACCCAGGTATTTAACGTCTGAAAGCTGTGGTATCATTTGGTTATTTATGCGAATAGGAGGGCATGAGTCCCTGCGCAGTGTGAAAGTTATGTGAGTGCATTTTTGTTCATTCACTTTTATTCTCCATTTTTCTAGTCATTTTTCCAAATTGAGTATGTGGTCTTGTAAAAGTTGTGATGCTTCTTGGGCACTTTCATGAATACTTAAAAAAGCTGTGTCATCTGCAAAAGTTGATGTGTGGACTAGGGTGCTAATTGGCATATCCGATGTGTACAGTAAATATAAAATTGGTCCCAAAATACTACCTTGGGGAACTCCGGCTTCAATGAGCTGTGGCGAGCTTAAAAAGTCACCTTCTTTTAATAAAAACTTGCGATTCGTTAAATAATCTTTTAAGAGCTTATACAAGTTTTCGGGCAAGTTCAGCTTTAGCTTAAATATTAGGCCTTCGTGCCAAACCTTATCGAATGGTTGAGAAACGTCGATAAAGAGCGCAGAACAGTATTTTTTTTCTTCAAAGGTCGTTTTAATTACATTTACTAATCTGTGTGTTTGTTGGATCGTACTATGTTGTTTTCTGAAGCCGAATTGATGGTTCGGAATGCATCCTTTCGCGCTAAGAATTGGATTCAGCTTAGTTATTAATATTCTCTCAAATAACTTTGACACGTTTGATAAAAGGCTTATAGGTCTGTATGATTCTACCTTTGTGTGGTCTTTTCCTGGTTTAGGAATCATAGTTATCAAAGAGACCATCCACTCTGTGGGAAAGTACTCAAGACGTAGGATGGCATTTAAAACAAACAGAATAATTCTGCGACCTATACGGGGCAACTCAACTAACATCTTGTTACTTGTTTTATCAACGCCAGGGGCTTTTTTGGTGTTTAAATCTGCTATTGCCCTTTCAATATCGCTAAATTCAAATCTTAGGGGTACTACGGCACTAGTCTCTACTGATGGTAACTCAGCTATATCAGTACATACATTTGGGGTGAAAACCTTCTTCAAATGTCCAACAAACAAATTGCCTATTTGGGATGAGAAATTAATTATTTTTTTTAAATAAAGAGCAAGCGCGCAAGTTAAACTGCTTTGATTTTGTATAAGAGAGTAAAGAGGCTATGAAATAACAGCACTAGAAGCCTATTTCTATTTCAATTATGATAATAGGGATTTGAGCTAGAAATTACGCTATATTTGTTTATCTTTGACAGATTGAGACTAGAGAGTAATAGCACTAGAAATAAGTTTCTAGTTAAAGATAATATAATCTGTAATGAACCCAAAGCAAAATACCTTAAGTTATTAAAATAAAGATTAAATTCTTCTCTTTAAGAAATTTCCAAAAGTAGGACTGCGGGAGCCATTTATCTGCTAGCTAACAATCGGGCAGGGGGGTTCGGTCCTCTCTTGAAACAAATCCTGTTTGAGTACAGATATACTTTTTGTTGACTCCCTATTTTTTAAATAGATATTTGTGTAAATATATAAACATATGACAGATACTAAGTGGACCAGAAATGACTATAAAATAAAATAAAAGGTAAGCCCGTTTATAGTCAAAATTACATGAGAAAATATTTAAAAAAATATATTTTGACACTATACCAAAGAAACGCTCTGTTAGATGGTTTTTAAGAGCATGTCTCATAACCCTCCCAATGCCAATGTTCTAAAGATTAAGGGTGTTGCTTTTAGAACCCCATTCAAACACTACACCTAAACGATTATGAACCCTAGAAAACACGAAATAATAAATTTATCTAGCCATTATGTCAATTCAATAATTCTTCATTTATTAAAATACATATTTGACTTTAAATTTTCACACAAAAGTAATGATTTTTTTTTGTTTTTTTGAAATAACTTATTACTACTATTTATACTTCATGTATGGTTAAACGAGGGTTAAGTAATAAAGAAAAGCTTGAAATACTTATAAAATCTAATTTAAGCTTAAACCAAAAAAAAAAAACACTCTTTGATGTAATCATATAAACAAATGTATATCGATATATATGTACATATGTATATAGCGCAAGCAAATAAAAACATTTTACAAAAACAAAACTCTTTTTAATGAGAAGTTTTACAAATACTCTTTGGTTATGATTAATCTCATCAACATTGTTGTTCTTAATATAACTAAGTAGACTTTAAATTTTGCTTTATATACATATATACATATTTATTTATCTCTAGTTCTTTTCTTTGTAACATTAAAAATTAAATATAAGAAATATTTATTTATTAACACTTGACTCACCAAAAATGGAGTTTTTCGAAGATCTTGAAGGCCTTCCAGAGCTCGATAAATATGTTGCATATACATACATCTATGATGTTTTATATTGTGATATACATCTGTATGTTAAGATTTATGTTGGTATGTTGTGATTAATGTTGCTGTAAGAACTTAATTAAAATTACATCAAAATTGTTTATATATATTACATCAATTTCAGTTAACTTACATATTATGCTCGTACTTAAAAATAATTTAGCATAATGTTATCTTAGGGAGTAGGGTAAGAAAAAAAGATCATAGTAAAAAAAAGTAACAAAAGAAATTAAAACAATGCTTATTAACTAGATTTAATGATCATTGAACAATATTTTAAAAAGTAAAAAAAAAAAATACATAAATAGATATGAAGAAAAAATGAAAAAAAAAAATAGTAAATTGCTCCCCTACATTATCCAGTTATGATGGAGTACCACATAAGTGAATCTTAAATTATACTAATACATAACCAGGACCATTTAGAAACAATGGCATTTTACATAAATTTACAATTTGGTTACATTCTTTTATATAACGGGATTGGATTATAAATAGACGTTGGCGATTATTGAAATGTAGAAATTCTATGGTATGCGGTTGAGTGCTTTAGAAATTCTGTTACCAATGATCCACGAGGTTTTTTTATGTAATCAAAAATATTGCTGAAGATGTTTTTTTTAGGTTAGGTGTCATATCTTAATAAAAGGTCACCTTTTGGAGATTCTGCGGATCAAGGTGAAAACCTTTGCTGGATGACGCAACGGAATAAAATTTCATGTGACGACACGTGGTCACTTGATAATTGATTACGCCTTAAAATCTCCAAAATGGTTAACACTTTAATTGATTTTATTAATTTTTTGCTTCACTCTTTTTATGAACACTGATTAAGAAATATACGTTCCGATTTTGAGGTATCGAGAAACTTCTTTGGAGGGAGGAGAAATTTATTTATTGTAAGAAAGATACTTAAATGCTAAACTTGTAATAGTAAAACGTAAATTATTTATTAATACTGTGTTCTTAGGCATAAAGCTCTTTCATGTTTTCTATTTTCATGTTTCTGTATAAATGTTGCTAGACATATGTTGCTAAAATGGTAAAAATTATCTGTAGAGAATATATACAATAATGTAGAATGTTGTTGTTTTCTCTTTTTTTCATGCTGATTTTTGTAAAATTAATTGCTACATACAGATAAACCTTTTCACGATAATAAGGAGGTCCAATAAAAAAATTGGAAGAAAAAAAAAACGAAAATGCAATAATAATATTATGTATAAAACCGTTCATTACAAAACTAGATAATAATAAAGGTTTACATTAAGTTATTAGCTAGAAACAGAGCGTTTTCGTTACGTAAGTCTTTTGCGTGGTAGGTACCAACTACTTTGCCTTGTATATCTTCTAATATGTAGTAATGTCTACCTAGCTTTTCTTTTATTCGGCATTTTATAAAGAGAGGTGCCAATTTAGCATTGAAATTCCTTTCTATACTACTTTGGACAAAACTACGCCTAAACACCTCTTGTCCTACCTGATAGCTTTGTGGTCTCGCGCGCAAATTATATTGTTTGCGATTAACATCATAAGCTTCCTTGATATGTTTTCTTAAATTGCGCCTAATAAGGTTGAGGCTGTCCTCACGAGAAAGGTGATAAGACGGATCTTCTAACAAGTGTATATTTTTCAGTAGCCCATATGTACTTCCATGGGTGACCATATCAGGCCAAAAAGAGCATGATAAGGTATACTTTTGATTGCCTGATGAAACGAATTACGCCCATACATCCCAGAGCCTGTGATCATTCTTTAAATATGCACGGATACCTGCTATCACAGACCTATTCACGCGTTCAGATGCATTACTTTGCGGGGAATAGACAGCAGTATAGATATGATTAACTCCATAACTAGTTAGAAAGGTATTAAAATCATTTGCTCGAAATTGCGACCCATTATCGCTAATAGTAACCTCCGGCACACCATAAACGTGAAAAATTTGTTTTTGTAGATATTCAACAACTATAGATGTTGTAAACTTTTTCATGTGAAATAATCAATGGAATTTCGTTAAATGGTCCAAAACTATTAACAATCCTATGAATCCTGATTTGCTTCTGGGATAAGGTCCTAAGAGATCGATGTACAATGCACAAATGCTGAAAGGCGCAAATAGAAAGGGCTTGTTGTCCTATTTCTGGTTTTAAACAGTAATTTGGCGCTTTTGTACTTTTGCAAATATCACAATTCTTAATGTAATCTCGAACGTCTTTCACTAAACCGGGCCAAAAGAAATTTCTGCGAATTAATTCAACAGTTTTCACCATTCCACCATGAGCTGATATGGGTTCATCGTGTGCTCTTGATATTACGTTTTTTCTCAAATTGAGTGGAATCCACAATTTCCAACTCTTTTCCTCCTGGTATTATATTATAATGTTCTGTACGTATGTATACGTACGTATATCTACTACTTTGATGTCAGAGTAGTATATATGTGGACTTACTAACCCAAGATATTTTGTATGGGATACTGTCCCAAGGTATTTTGTATGGGATACTAACCCAATGTATTTTTTGTCATATAATTTTTAAAAATTGAAGTATAAGCCTCATTAAAGAGCAATAAATTAGTGTGAGTGTAATAAAAATGGAATGCTTATACAATATTTGTGTAGAATGTGGAAAAAAAATTCAAAAATCAAAAAGATTTACATGAACATAAAACCTTTCATGCAAGTACATCAAATGTTATAGTCCTATAATCAATGGATAAACGTATCCAACGGGGAGATAAAGGAATCAATCCCTTAGATGCTGCTTGTAAAATTCATAATATTACCTATTCACAAAACACTAATATTAGTAAGCGACACAAGCGGATAGAGAACTAGCCGAGAGGGCTTGGAAAAAGTAAAAGCTAAAGATAGCACACTTGGAGAAAAAATAAATGCTTATTTTGTTAGTAACGCAATGAAGTCTAAAGTAAAATTTGGTTTAGGTGTTAAAATGAATAATCTTAAAAAAACTTGTAAGCGAAACCTTTTCCGCAATACAATTAAATCAGCAACTATGATCTTAAAAAAGGAAAAACCATTAAATGTGAAAAAGGCAATAAAAACTGCAAAAAAAGTTATTGATGAATCATTTCTTGGGAAAAAATCAGAAGTTAAAATTCCAAGAGTTATTACCGTTCCTAAGATTGGAGGTATTCTACCCCTTGTGCCTATATTTACAGCACTTGGAGCATTAGGTGCTTTAGATTCGGGTGGCTCGTCAATTGCTCAGTTTATTACTACAGCTAAAAACGGTAAGCAGCAGCTCGATGAGAATAAGCGTCATAATAGAAAATTAGAGGCAATAGCTATGGGTAAAAGTCTCTATCTCAAACCTTATAAGAAGGGATATGGAATATTTTATAATAAAACGAAAGCATCAAAAAACTAATACAGCAGCTACCCAATAGACCTCTCACCGATGTGGATTTGAAAACGTTTGGAAAGAAGCATATTCCTTGTTTTAGAGGAGTTTATATGAGAGATACACTCCCCAAAACTCCATTCAAAACTGAATGTGGAATAATCAATTTAGACTCTCATAGAGGAGATGGTACACATTGGGTAGCCTACTACAAAAATAATGATTATGTGGAATATTTTGACAGTTTTGGAAATCTTCAACCACCTCTAGAAGTTTTAAGATATTTAGGATATAATATAAAATACAACTATAAATTCTTTTATTTGTGGACACTTATGTTTGCAGTTTCTAATTAATTTTCAAATAAAGAAATGATAAAAATAAAAAATTCAATTTTTTTTTTAATATTTTTTTCTCATTTATTTTCCATTCTTAAATATAATCTATGAGTTTTTATATCAGTAATTATTTTTCTCTGCATTTTTTTCCGATCTCATAACAAAGGCGGGTTAAATCTATTGCTATATCGCTTTCATGGATACCTTTAATGTCACCCAATAGGATTTCAGTCTTTCTCATTGGTATGAAGTAATTGTAATAAAAATGTAATAACTGTTTCCTTAGAATTCCATTCCAACATAGTATTGATGTTAAAAATACTCCTATCCGAATTATTGATTTCCACGTTTCAGGATCAATTTTCATTCTGAATTGTCCTTGCCGGACTATCAAATAACATACACCCTTTTTATATTTGAAGGTATAGTGCGTAGCTTCTTCGCTTGTATTTTCAATTAAGTTAATTGAATATAAAAATTCACGCTGAGAAAGCGTGTTGGTGATGTACTCCTTATAGGTCATTAGGTGGGGCCAATCTACTCGGCTGAATCCGATAAAATGTTTATCATTATAATGAAGCCATATCATCGGCTTAAATCCATGAATAGTTGAAAATCCGCAAACAACTTTTAATTTTAAATTTATAAAATATATGGAATATTTTATAAATTTAAAATTAAAATTATTAAAATTAAATCAAAAACCACGTCATATATTTCAGGCTGACGTTCTTGAGTAAATTGCAGAGTATTTTTTATTATTTTATTCATTCTCTACGAAGCTCAATTGTTGACTATTAATTTTTCAGTTCGAAAGTCGCCTTTTTAAAGAAGATTTAGATCCCTTGTTAATAAGTATATAAGAACTAAACTAATCAAAATACAATAATCGTATGTATGTATTTATGTACCCGTATTAATAAGTAAGAATAGTGCAATAAATAATTTTTTTAAATATGTAAGAATGTTTTTTTATTAACTATAAAATTCTTTATTATCTTTTGTATAGGTAATGTTTTGTATATTTATTGTAGTTTCCTGATGATGCTATCCAGAGATAGCGAAATAATGAAAAATAATAATAAAAGCACAATTTTTTATTATAAGTAACCTTAAACTTAAAAAACTTACTTTATTGCTAAATATAAGAGGTCGAATAAATAAAGGAATCAATTCCAATACTATTTTTCTTTATTATCTTTATTATTATTCTTTATGATTTTCGGATGTTGATGACAATAGGTTAAATAAATTTTTATACTACTCAATAATTTTCATCACTTTTAGTTTGCTCTTATGAAAGAAATAACATCCACACATTCCAACTACATCTTTATTTGAATTATCATGGCCACAATTACTAAAATCTACATATTTATTTTTAAACTCTTCTATTTCTTGTAAATGTTCTTCGAAAATTTAATTTCCAAATTTTTGTAGAAACTCTTCAATAGTATTCATCCTTCTAGTTTAAAATTTTATTTAATACTGAATAAATAGATTAATCATAGTCAACTCTTATAGTCAGAATTTAATTAAATTGTAAATAAAAAAATAATACTTTTTGATTTCATTTTAATTTTCTTTATTTAAATTTTTTTTATTTAAATGTAGTATAAGGATAATAGTCTCGTATTGGAGGAACTGGCTTTAACTCCAACCTGCAGAATGAGCTATCCTTATCATCGTTCAAGGGAAATTTCGCTATCATATGTGCACCCGTCGATAAGATTTCAACATCCTTATCACTCAGCGAATTAAATCTCTTAGGAAGGTATAGTATATTCGTCCCCAACTCTAGCACAACAGATTCTCCATATTTTGTTATTATACGCTCTGCTCCTGTTGTATGATAGTCTTCTAATTCCATCATATCCTTGATGCTAAGCCTCTGCCTTATGTCTAATTTGTTAACAGAAGCAATTAGTTCCGCGTTGGTGTTCATCGTTGTATAATTTATAGTAGACTATAGAACTTTGTTGAATTTATCTAGAATTTATATAAAATTTGCGTAATAAATCGATATATAGTCGTATGTGTTATAATATTTACATATATAGGTAATGCTTTATTATAAAACTATAAAAGAAAAAATTATTATAACCCTAATTTTATTAAACTAAAGTAAGGTAAGGCGATTTTTTTTATACATATATATTTTTCTTATCAATTCATAAATTATTTTTTATTTTTAAGTACATATAATCTTAAATCTAATTTAAAAATTAATTTCCCTCATTATTTTATCGCCTTCTTCATCAAAGTAGTCCGTGACAGATAATATAATATTGTCCCCTTCATCATCATAGAGGAATTCGAAAACTTCGTCATCGAAGTAGTTTTTATGATATCCCAGCTGGTTGTTGGGGATATCAAAATTCGTATCACTGCTTTCACTATTAAAGCTCAACGAGACACAGATGTCTCCTTCCTCTACTTGGAAAAAAAGGGGCTTATTGATGATCCTTGTTCATCCACATCGTCCGAGAAAATTAAAATGGGATCCGAAATTAATTTTCTTATCATCCTGGAGTTTTTCATTATTTTTATTTAATACTTTTGTATATTTAATATTCTATATAACTTCTTCCTTTAAGAAAAAAAGAACGACTAAACACAAATAAATTTTTTATAAAAAAAGAAAATTTCCGAACACTACAATTTTTCAAAATAAAATTTTAATAAACAATTTGATTATAAAATCAATCATAACATTGAAAATGTTATTGCATTAAACCCATTGCATTACACCCAAACGCTAAAGACTCCTTATCAACATATTTATTTGCCCCACATAAAAATTATCTTAACGCTCCCAAATATATACAAACCAAGTTTAAATTTAAGTATTTGACTGCAACTGCACTTTATTCTTCTTAAAAATCTTAAAAACATTTTACAAATATAAATTCATGATTTAAAATTTATGATAACTCTAAATTATTGAATAATTATAATGAATAAAAATACCAATAAAGTATTTATAACATGAGAACCACTCTAATGTAAAACATTTAAGTGTTCTATAAATATACAAAAGTATTAAATAAAAATAAAAACCAAAATTCTTCTTTAGCATTCTTATCACATATCGCTTCTGTTTAACAAAAACCAAAAATCTAAATTTAATGATCTTCTCCTAGATTGTTTATTTTTCCTAATGTGTAAAATATTTATATTTCTATCTGTAACTCCACTTGTTAGCATGTTTTAACACTTATCAATATGTGTGTCTGCTGTGTTCAGCAGTCTATTCTTACATATATGTACATGAGCTTGTACATTGCACTAAACCTTAATCAGAATATTATGCTCATCAATATGTCAACCCATATCAACTAACACTTCACATTTAAGCAATTAGTTGCAAGAATTTATTACCCTTAAACAAATTCCTTATCTCACAAAAATACTTTTTTAGTTTGTTTTCCACTAAATTTAAGAATTTTTTTTAATTTTCATAATTAAGAACATTACCACATGCTTAAAAACACAACCAATCTCCACACTGCAACAATTTATTACCCTTAAAAAAATTTCCTTATCTCACACACATATATCCGTCCACTTCTTAGTCTCTATCTACACAGTGCATTATTAGAAATAGTGACTATGCTTTTAACACCAAATGACCTACATTCTTTCCACACACATAAGATCATTACACTCATAAATTCTTACTCAACTTGTCAATCTCTTTTTTACACTTTCTTCTTTTAAACGATTTACAAATTTTATCGCTTTTTAATGACCCTTATTCTTGACTTTTATTACACTCACACTAATTTATTGCTCTTTAATGCCGCTTATACTACAATTTTTAAAAATTATATGACAAATAAATACATTGGGTTAGTATCCCATACAAAATACCTTGGGACAGTATCCCATACAAAATACCTAGGGTTAGTAAGCCCACATATATACTACTTGTCAGGGTATTTGGCTTGATCACTAGTAATTTTATCTTTTAAGGTTATATAATCTGAATCCCTAAAATGTGATGAATTTAAATCAACTTCTGGTTCCGTGATGTCCAAAGCTGAAATCTCCGTTGTACAATTTCGAGACAGTGCATCTGGAACGATGTTATCTTTTCCCTTTCTATGGCTTATGCTAAACTTATAGACCTGAAGCTTAAAAACCCAACGAGCTAGTCTGCCTGTAAGGTCTGGTTGTCGCATGAGCCATATAAGACTCGAATGATCAGTAATTATTTCGAATTCTTGCAATTCGAGATAACAGCGAAACCGCTTGATTGCTTCTATGGCAGCTAAACATTCTCGCTCCGTAACACTGTAGTTTCTTTGAGCAGTGTTCAATTTCTTACTCGTAAAAGCTATCGGCCTTTCATTACCACTGTCATCAAGTTAAAGTCGTAAAAGCTATCGGCCTTTCATTACCACTGTCATCAAGTTAAACCAAACTGCGCCAATGCCACAATCACTGGCATCACAGTGGACACAGAACTTTTTTGAGAAGTCGGGGTTTACTAATACAGGGGCAGTTGTTAGCAATTTTTTTACTGTTTTAAATGACTTTTGTGCTTCCGTGGTCCAACAAAACTTCTTTTTTTGTCGATACTATATCAGTAATGGGACTGACTACACTAGAAAAATTTTCGATGAATGTTCTGTACCATCCTGCGATTCCTAGGAAACCTCTGACCTGTCTTACAGTTTTAGGTACAGGCCAGTTAACGATGGTACTAACTTTTTGCGGATCAGTGGTAATACCACCATTGCCTATCACGTAACCAAGTTACTGGGCACGAGTTACGCAAAATTTGCTTTTCGCAATATTCAAAGTAAGGTTTGCTTTCCTAAACTGCTCAGCAACTTTTACTAGTAATTAAAGGTGACTTTCGAAGTCTTCAGAAACGATAATGAGGTCATCTAGGTAACCAAAAACCGAGTTACGCAGTTCAGCAGGGATGATTTCATCGATGAGGCGACACATAGTTTGTGGGGCGTTACAAAGCCTGAATGGCATAACGACAAATTGATAGAGAGGTCTACCTGGTATAGTAAACGCTGTTAGTGGTTTGGCACTATCGGCGAGGCCAATAAGGCTTATTTGCCAATAAGCATCCTTTAAATCCAATTTCGTTATGATATTGGCCCTTGGAAGCCTAGCAAAAATTCCCTCTATTGATGGCAGCGGATAAGCATCTTTCTTAGTGACTGAATTAAGTTTTCTTGCATCAAGGCAAAGACGGACTTTGTTAGGCTTGATAACAAGCCTCATTAGGGAGCTCCAAGGAGACTGGGAAGGCTCAATTACACCTAGTTTCAACATCCTATCTATTTCAGCAAACATCAAATTTTCCACTGCTGGAGAAACTGTATAAAACCTTTGCTTAACTGGCTTGGAATCTCCAACGTCGATCTCGTGCCTTATTAGGTCAGTTCTCCCTAAACCTTTATTTTCAAAATTTGGAAATAATGCTATTATAGCATCTAATTGTTGACATTGCCCAGGAGTTAAAGGAAATTCCGGTTCATCTGATTTAACATCCGATGCGATGTCTTTTACGAAATTAACTTCAGCCATATATTTTGTAAATGACTTATCTATAATATCTACAGATTCAACTATGTTCGGAATCAAATTGATTTCATTCCAAAAGTCAATACCAAGGATCAATCTTTGACTGATTGACGGGATAGTAAAAAGATTGATTTTGCGTTTTTGATTTTTGAAATAAATTTCAACCGAAATCCAACCGGTAACTAGTTGCGGCTGACCATCAGCTACCTTGACTTCCGAACGACATTTTCGAAAATTTGCATATTTTGAAAATTCTTGTTTTGCTAATTCTTCTAAATTTAAAAATGATACTTTTGCATAGAAACGCTTATCAGTGGAATTACTCAATATAGCGGAAACTAGAAATTTTTTGCACATTCTACGAGTTTTATAAAATACTCGCATTCTTAAGGTGGATCTTTTAGGATTTTGTTTGTTTTGTTTTTTCAATATACTTTTGTTATTTTTCGTGGTAAGGTAAAATTGGATAAAGAAGTTTGTGGAAATTATTTGTATTCATATCTTCTCCTTTCAAAGGGGTTAAAATTTTAGTGGATTTTATATTGTTGTCATACTCGTGGAAAATAGTTTGATTTTCATTATTTTGGTTATTGGTTTTTGAAATTATTAATTGTTTGTAGTCATTGTTTCTATCTGTTTCCAGTTTTTTGAGGTATTTATCCTTTTAGAAGAACATTTTGGACATTGGGGTTCGTAAGTATTTTTAGCCCCACAACCATAACAAAAGACATTACGAGGCTTAAGGCAATCTTCCCAAAAATGATCTAGCTCATCCCAATTCCAGCACCAAACAATTCGGTCCTGAATTTGAATGGCATCAATCTCATTGCTAGATTTGTTTTGTAAAACGTTGTCTTCTTCTAATAAATTTACTTCTGCAATTTGTCTTCGAGGAACTAAATGATTTTGTTGGCGGTAAGCCAAATTTCTTCGGACATGTTCATCATTGAGAAAAGATTCTCTCATTTGTACCAATTTTCGTAAGTGAGAAATTGAATGCACTGGTACATATAATAAATCTTGCCGGATTTCTGGTCTTAGATTCCTAGTAAGAATTTCGATCAACTCCATTTCGGACATAGAAAATAGTAAACGATCCATAATGGAAGAAATAGAATCAAAAAATATGTCGAATGTTTCCCCAGGTTTTTGTTTTTGTTTTCGGTTTCTAATTTCTTCTCTTATGTCAAATGAAGATTTAAAATCACGATATTGGCACTTGATTGCCTCACAAAATTCTCCCCAATTAAAAGATTCTACTTGTTTTCTGTACCGCCAATACCAGTCTTTAGCTTTTCCACTTAATAAAATATTTAAGTTTTTAACGATGTGACTAAAATCGCCATTAAAGTTATCTAAGGTCAATGAGCGAATCCGATAAAGAAATTCTTCAATATTGAGACTTGATGGAGATCCATCAAACTTAATATTCCAGCTTGATATTATAGCCGTTATTTTATCTACATTATAATTAGAACTATTTGAATTAAAAGTGGATGGTGGCGTTATACGATTTGAAGGATTACTAACGAAGTTGTTGTTATTTTGATTGTGATTTTCATAGAAATCGTTATTATTTCGCACATTTGAAGGTTGATTATTAGGGTTTGGAACTATATTTAAATTTGCTAATACCCGAGTAATATTTATCTCTATCATTCTTTTCAAGTGCTCATAATCTACTGTAACTCTTCCGTTTCTGTTATATCATGAAGTCGAATGATTATTTTGATTTGGTAAATTATCATGGTTTTGTTGCGGTACTTGCACCTATATAGAAACCTGTTCGGTCTCATTATTCATATTACTTATGTCGAGAAATGAACGCTGAGGGTCCGGAAATAAATTTCGTTGATAGTCAAAATTACATGAGAAATTTTTAAACAAATATATTTTAACACTATACCACAGAAACGCTCTATTAGATGGTTTTTAAGAGCATGTCTCATAACCCTCCCAATGCCAATGTTCTAAAGATTAAGGGTGTTGCCTTTAGAACCCCATTCAAACACTACACCGAAACGATTATCAACCCTAGAAAACACGAAATAATAAATTTAGCTAGCCATTATGTCAATTCAATAATTCTTCATTTATTAAAATACATATCTGACTTTAAATTTTCACACAAAAGTAATGATTTTTTTTGGTTTTTTTTTTAAATAACTTATTTCTACTATTTATACTTCATGTATGGTTAAACGAGGGTTAAGTATCAAAGAAAAGCTTGAAATACTTATAAAATCAAATTTAAGCTTAAACAAAAAAAAAACACTCTTTGATGTAATCATATAAACAAATGTATATCGATATATATGTACATATGTATATAGCGCAAGCAAATAAAAACATTTTACAAAAACAAAACTCTTTTTAATGAGAAGTTTTACAAATACTCTTTGGTTATGATTAATCTCATCAACATTGTTGTTCTTTATATAACTAAGTATACTCTAAATTTTGCTTTATATACATATTTATTTATCTCTATTATTTTTCTTTGGAACATTAAAAATTGAATATAAGAAATATTTATTTATTAACACTTGACTCACCAAAAATTTAGTTTTTCGAAGATCTTGAAGGCCTTCCAGAGCTCGATAAATATGTTGCATATACATACATCTATGATGTTTTATATTGTGATATACATGTGTATGTTAAGATTTATGTAGGTATGTTGTGATTAATGTTGCTGTAAGAACTTGATTAAAATTACATCAAAATTGTTTATATATATTACATCAATTTCAGTTAACTTACATATTATGCTCGTACTTAAAAATAATTTAGCATAATGTTATCTTAGGGAGTAGGGTAAGAAAAAAAATCATAGTAAAAAAAAGTAACAAAAGAAATTAAAACAATGCTTATTAACTAGATTTAATGATCATTGAACAATATTTTAAAAATCAAAAAAAAAAAAAATACAAAAATGGAAATGAAGAAAAAATGAAAAAAAAATTAGTAAATTGGGAATTAGTAAAAAGGGAATCTTAAATTATACTAATACTTAACCGGGACCATTTAGAAGCAATGACATTTTACATAAATTTACAATTTGGTTACATTCTTTTATATAACGGTATTGGATTATAAATAGACGTTGGCGATTATTTAAAATGATATGTAGAAATTCTACGGTATATGGTTGAGTGCTTTAGAAATTCTGTTACCAATGATCCACGAGGTTTTTTTTATGTAATCAAAAATATTGCTGAAGATGTTTTTTTTTAGGTTAGGTGTCATATCTTAATAAAAGGTCACCTTTTGGAGATTCTGCGGATCAAGGTCAAAACCTTTGCTGGATGACGCAACGGAATAAAATTTCATGTGACGACACGTGGTCACTTGATAATTGATTACGCCTTAAAATCTCCAAAATTGTTACACTTTAATTGATTTTATTAATATTTTGCTTCACTCTTTTTATGGACACTGATTAAGAAATATACGTTCCGATTTTGAGGTATCGAGAAACTTCTTTGGAGGGAGCCAAATTTAAAATGGCAGAGTTTAACAATTTTATGTATCACGAAAGTTCATAGAATAAGTGTATAATGACAACCACGTATAATTGGTTCAAAGTTTATTAAAATGCCATCAAAGAAAAATGACAATATAGATTAGATTTCTTTAGTTTGGCAACGACATCAATTAAGAAGAACTTACATGATCGTAATATGAACAAGCCAAAACATATCATGTGATAATATTATTTTAATTTTTTTTTATTTTCTGTTGTTAACACAAATTGATTATTTAATAACATATAAACCAGCCCAACATGTAGAACAAGTGGAACCATTAATTAAAAAAAATAAAATTTATTTATTGTAAGAAAGATACTTAAATGTTAAACGTGTAATAGTAAAACGTAAAGTATTTATTAATACTGTTTCATGTTTCTGTATAAATGTTGCTAGACATATGTTGCTAAAATGGTAAAAATTATCTGTAGAGAATATATACAATAATGTAGAATGTTGTTGTTTTCTTTTTTTTTCATGCTGATTTTTGTAAAATTTATTGCTACATACAGATAAACCTTTACATGATAATAAGGAGGTCCAATAAAAAATTGGAAGAAAAAAACGAAAATGCAATAATAATATTGTGTATAAAAACGTTCATTACAATAAAGACATAAAAAATATGGATTTTCACGAAGATTTTGGGGCTTAATAGCAGATCAGTACTTAGAGAAATTAAACTCAATGTAATTTTAATAATTAGTTTTAATTTATTTATGACACTATATTATGAAATATACAATTTTGTGAATAAATTTTTTTATATTGTAGGCCACTGTGTAGTAAATGGAGAAAAAAACCTGGGATAGGTTGATTTTTCTTTTTTATTTGCATACAAATTTTTATTAAAAATCTTAAACTGATTTTCTTTTCAAAAGATATATTTTCTTCTAATATATTTACTTTTATTTAAAAATTTATTGATAAATTATTATATTCACGAGTTAAAATAAATAATTCGGGGTGAAATATTTTATTTTTTATTATTTAAAACCAATTAAATAAAAAAGAGTTTTTTTGTTTTCTTTTTATACTTTTTTAAATATATTTCCATTAAATATTTTAATTCAGTTTTATATGTTTAAAATTTATTTGCTTTTGTTTATAGTAAGCATTTTTCTTAACTATACTTATTAATTTGGTTTAACTTTATAAAAATGTAATGCAGTAACTAACCTAACTTTTATTATGTGGACTGTTGGGAGCAGTAAGTTAAGAGATGTTTACGTTACTTACGTACATATATTTATTATAGGCAATTTGGCTGATGCAATGTTTTAAGAGTTGTCAATTTGATGTAGTATGAAACAGGGTACGTATTTTTTCACCATGAAGAGTACATTTTTGTTCATTATCTTATCATTTTGCATGAATAAAATTTTGTTTTGCTTTTGTTTTTTCACTGCACACAAAAAAGTTTGACACACACATTTTTCATATTCATGGATGTTTGCTTTTCAAACTATTCACATCTCTTTGTCCATGAAGTAATTTTATGTTTAGCTTCTTTCTATTTCATCGCCATGAAAGAGCAAAAATTTGTTTCAAAAATTGAACACCACCATTCGTAATGAAGTATTCATGAAACTTCTTTTTTTCTTCACCACACATTAAGTATTTAGTATTATTTCTTTCGTTTGTACGAAGTGTAAAACGAACATGAAAGAAAATAAGAAATGCGTCATTCATTTCAAAGAATATATTTTAAAACAATAGTAAATGTTCTAATGAAAAGGGTTATAAAATCATTGATGCACATATTTATTTTGTACTAGTATTGGTGAGAATTTGAGAGTAATTTTAAAATACCGTGATAAGCAAAAGTAACCGCAAAGATTTTCGTTGAAAAATTAAATCAAAGGAAATTGTCTACGTTAATGCTGTTATGACAGTTTTGTAAAAGCAATATATGTTTCAAAGACGTAGAATCAATTTTATTACGTTGTTTAGTACAAATGAATTTTAAGTCCGAAAAAATTTTTTTATATAAGTATGTGGACGGGAAAAATGAAAGAATTTTTTTTTTGAGTTCAGGATAGGCCGAGTAATCCAAAGTTTTCCAAAATAATACCCTGTCTATTTCCGGTAGAGTTTTTAACTCGCTACGTAATATAATAAGTTCTATTTGTATTCATATTTACTAATGTCAACATTAAATGGGTTCTCAAAAAGTTCAAGAAGTGGTTTTATATTATTTATGTCTTGAAACTTATCTTCAAAATTAAAAAAGGGGTTTCAAATATCATAATATAATCAAGGGTTCTAACCTTTCTCTGCTGGTTCATAATTAGGGAAGTTTTCGGAAATTCTCTGAAATCGCCTAACTTAATTTGTGATAACAACAAATATAATTTAGTTTTGAAATTGAAAATTTTATGGGCAAATCGAATATATTATTTTCCTTGCCCTGTAATTCTAAATTAAAATCATTAAGTAAACCTGTGGAATCTAAAAAAAATTCTAAATCGTGTACAACATCAAATAATAATTTACCTGTAACATTGCCGTAAAAAGTTTCCAGTGAAAACACTGTTTCGCAAACTTTGTATTCTTCATCTTCACAACGAACACAAATCATAATCTCAGACAAATCGTTTATGTCAGTACTCTCATCCAAGCAAAGAGAATAAAATTCACATTGGCAGAGTTTTTCTTTAATAGCCAACTCTACTGATGCCCTCAATTGAGCCGTTCTCCGTGCAATAGTCAATCGGGACAAAGGCATTGATTGATTGCACAAATGTACAATTAAGTTGCAGAAAAATTTTACTTAATATTTCTTTAATAAAAATCCCATCAGTAAAAGGTCTGCCTTGCCTGACAATATCTAGAGCCACCATGCTTGAAATTTTTCCTCTTAAATTAAAAACTTTTTCATTTTCATTGTTTTCTTCCAATTCTAGCCATCTCCTCCGCTCTTTTTTCTCGTCATCATTATATTTATTTATGTTAGAATAAAAAGAATCATAATGCCTTTTAATAACATTTTCTCTATAGCTTTTAAATGTTTGATGACATAAAAGACATTCAACAATTCCAAAAGCATTGTTCATCATAAAAAAACTTTTTAATTCCATGTTTACTTATATTGACCACTGTAACTGAAAAAAAATTGAAAAAAAGATTCATAGGCATCCGCTAACATGTGCATTCAACAACATCTGTTGTAGAGTTGTGTAGTTCGCGAACGAACTAGTTCAATTTAACCATTCGCTCAATTGAACTAGATGAAACGCTCTTTGTTCTGAGCTCTTTTAGCTCAGTTATCTAGTTCAATTGAACTATTCGCTCTTTTGAACTAGATGAAACGCTTTTTGTACTGAGCTCTTTTAGCTCAGTTACTGAGCGCTTTTTGTAGTTCATTGTTCAAATTTTTGTTTTATGACATTCAGCTTTTGTTTATGTCTATCATACTGACCAAGTTAAATTCATTTTGTGTTGATACATGTATGTATATAAACTCTGAAGTTTTTTTTATAATAATCTTATGTGCGGTTTCTGTATTAAATTTGTATGAAAAGCACTAAATTTTTTGAGTAATTCCTACAAATATTTTTTAGACGAGCTGCTCGCCTGTTTTTTTTTCTACTTATGTATCTTTATGTTTTTATATTTTAGTTTATTAGGCTCAAATTCATAAAAAAAATACTTTCAGTTTATAAAAGGTTTAATAAACAAATTTTGTATGAAAATTTGTTTTATATAATTTTTATAAATCAAAAAAAAATTTTATGAATAAGGTCCTTAGTGTTGATATTATTTACTTTTTAATTTAATATTTTTTTACTACTACTTACATACAAACTATAAAAAAATTACAAATTAAAAATTTGTATACCAAAAATGTATACTAGGTTTTATTATTCATATTATTCAACTCTTATTAAACTAAGTTTTTTACAACTACAGCGAAATAGATAATCCATAATTTATACAACAATATACATGAATTAACACTAAAATCCTATGAACTAAATACAATTGAGCGAAACAGATCAACTGAGCGAATCATATGCTTTCAGCTCACTAAGCGAGCTATTGAACTAAATGAACGAACTAGTTCGTTTTAATGAGCCGAGCTGAAAAGAGCGCTCACTTTAAAGAGCTAATAAACCCAACTCTAATCTGTTGAACGAATAAACTAAAGAGAACAGGTGGAGCTTACAAACAATTGTTTCACTAAATGTGAACCACTGTATAAAATGTTTGTTCTTACTTACATATGTACATATTTATATGTATGTATGTGGTTATGTACATATAATTGTAAATATTCTGGATGTGGAATGAAAATGTGCATTGGTCTCTTATTTGTAATTGTACAAACATGTGAGCAGGTCAATTGTATTTGCATATGCTAGGAAAATGTAGATATTTTAAACCATAGAAAAAAATAACCTGTATACATATTATGTTCAAAAATGTGCATACATATGTACGTACATATATAAATGTTTGAAGAGTTGTTGAATTGTAACAATAATTATTTTCTTATTTGCTAAAATGTAATAGAGACATAAGCAGATAATTTTATAAGTTGTTAAAAAATATAAATTTTTATTTTTTAAAAATATAATTTTTATTTTTTTAAATTCTAAAGAAATTTTAATACCTACATATATAATAAATAGTGATTTTAAACAAATTTTCGCTGCTTTAGGTAAAGAACAATGACATACTTACATACATACAATGACACACTTCATACAAACGAAAGAAATCATATTCAATATTTAATGTATGGGGAAAAAAGAAGAAGAATGGTAGTGTTCAATTTATGAAACAAATTTTTGCTCTTTCATGGCGATGAAATAGAAAGAAGCTAAACAAGAATTACTTAACGGACAAAGAGATGTGAACAGTTTGAAAAGAAAACATTCATGAATATAAAAAAAGTGTGTGTGAAACTTATTTGTGTGCACTGAATAAGCAAACGCAATACAAATTTTCTTTCGTGGACAGTGAAGAAAACAAAAAGGAATTAAACAGTTTCTTCATGTATATGGAAAATGAAAGAATAGAGAAATACGTACTCTGGTATGAAAGTAGGAATTGTAAAAGATAAAAAACACAAAAAAGCCTCCCTGTATGTATTATTAAGAGTACCGAATTATTTTTCTCTTCTTTTTTAGAATTTTGAAGTCAAGAGAAAAATCACAATATTCAATATAAAGTATATTTTAAGACAATGCATGCAGTAAATGGAATTTGAAATGTTTGTTCATATTTTATAATTGTTAAAATATAAAACAATAGCGCAAGTCACAATCTTGTGCATTTGAGATTGCAAATTTATGCAATTGTAAAAATTTTCCATGAATTGTGAACGGTTTTTTATTTCAGTTTGCAACACTTCTTTCAAAACAAAAAAAAATCTATTGCAATTTTTTCTTCAATAAAAATTTCGTTGAAAGTACAGAAAATAAATTTTAATAGATAAAACTGCTAAAGAAGTTGTCTTCAAGAAAGCCAAGCGTGCATTGTATAAAATTCTTCTGTAGTCCAGTATAAGGGGTGGGAAAAGTGTTACATGGGAAGTAGCAAACATAAAAAGACACGGAACTATCAAACTATAAAAGATGCATTATGCCCAAAAATCGATAGTCGTCTAGTATTAAATAACAATTAAAAGAAGCAGTCTTACATTGAAAACTACTGTACTAGAAATACAACAAATCTCGGAATTATTAAACAGCCCAGGTAATATATGCAACTTTTCCAAAATTTGACTGTAGTCTAGTACTAGAACAGTATTTCTTTGTAATTTTTGGAGCAAGAAATACTAAAGATCATGGCATTATTAAAAAAAAAAAAAAAATCCGTAGCCAGACAATCCAGTAATATATATCAAATACAATTTTATTGTGTCCATCCGGATCCATTTTTAAATTCTTATCTTTTTTACGTTTTTTGATTTTTCATATTTTTATACCCTTCACCACAGGTGGAAAGGGTATATATAAGTTTGTCATTCCGTGTGTAATTTCTACAATATTCATTTCCGACCCCATAAAGTATATATATTCTGGATCCTTATACATAGAGAAGTTGATTAAGCGATGTCCGTTTGTCCGTCTGTCCGTCTATCCGTCTGTCCGTCTGTCCGTGTTAGTGTGGTAATGTCATTTACCAAGGCACCAGAAGAGATACAAAAAATTTAAGCACACCAATCTGTCAGGCATAGTTTCGAAAATTTTGGTATTGCAATTCAGCAACATCGGATCATTCCTTTGGAGGCTGCGGGCCAAAAACCACGCCCACCTATATTTTTTTTCACGTTTTTTAGGTTTTTTTTAAATTTTTTTCAGGTTTAATGTTTCTGTTTTACCTTTTTTTCTCAAATAAATATTAGACTGCTACAGGTAGATCGCAAGGAGTGCATACAGATCTCGGGGGATCAATAACCCCCTGCGAGGGGCGATTTTTGTTTGTTTTTAGATTGGTAGGATTTTTCTGCTTTGATTTGTATTAGTGACCTTAATAGAAAGCAATACACATAGAGGTAGCCAATGGACCCACAGGGTACCCACTGATAAATAGGAGCAGTTAAAAGGACCCCCATGTGTCAATATGAGGAAATTTTTTTTTTTAAGGATTTTTTTTTGCTTTAGTCTGACCATTCTAACTCAATATAGATTGGAGAAAGGTCCAAAATTTAACAAAAAAATTTCAATCGAATTTTTAAAAAAAAAAAATTTTTTAAAAATTTTTTACAAAAAATTTTAAAATTTTTTTTTCAAAAATATTTACAAAAAAATTTACAAAGCATTTTCAAAAAGATATTTTACAGAAAAATATTCGAAAAAAAATTTTTTTAAAAAATTTTCCAAAAAATTTTCGAATAAAATTTTACAAAAAAATTTTTAAAAAAATATTTTTACAAAAAATTTTTACACACAATTTTCGAAAAATTAAAACAAAAATTTCAATATTTCTTTGAAAATGAAAATCATGACTGTAACATAACATATATTTAATATTAAGAATATACATATGTATGTATGTGTGTATATAGAGTAACATATTTTTATACCCTTCACCACAGGTGGAAAGGGTATATATAAGTTTGTCATTCCGTGTGTAATTTCTACAATATTTATTTCCGACCCCATAAAGTATATATATTCTGGATCCTTATACATAGAGAAGTTGATTAAGCGATGTCCGTCTGTCCGTCTGTCCGTCTATCCGTCTGTCCGTCTGTCCGTGTTAGTGTGGTAATGTCATTTACCAAGGCACCAGAAGAGATACAAAAAATTTAAGCACACCAATCTGTCAGGCATAGTTTCGAAAATTTTTGTATTGCAATTCAGCAACATCGGATCATTCCTTTGGAGGCTGCGGGCCAAAAACCACGCCCACCTATATTTTTTTCACGTTTTTTCAGGTTTTTTTTTAAATTTTTTTCAGCTTTAATGTTTCTGTTTTGCCTTTTTTTCTCAAATAAATATTAGACTGCGAAAGGTAGATCGCAAGGAGTGCATACAGATCTCGGGGGATCAATAACCCCCTGCGAGGGGCGATTTTTGTTTGTTTTTAGATTGGTAGGATTTTTCTGCTTTGATTTGTATTAGTGACCTTAATAGAAAGCAATACACATAGAGGTAGCCAATGGACCCACAGGGTACCCACTGATAAATAGGAGCAGTTAAAAGGACCCCCATGTGTCAATATGAAGAAATTTTTTTTTTAAGGATTTTTTTTTGCTTTAGTCTGACCATTCTAACTCAATATAGATTGGAGAAAGGTCCAAAATTTAACAAAAAAATTTCAATCGAATTTTTAAAAAAAAAAAATTTTTTAAATTTTTTAAAAAAAATTTTAAAATTTTTTTATTCAAAAATATTTACAAAAAAATTTACAAAGCATTTTCAAAAAGATATTTTACAGAAAAATATTCGAAAAAAAATTTTTTTTAAAAATTTTCCAAAAAATTTTCGAATAAAATTTTACAAAAAATTTTTAAAAAAATATTTTTACAAAAAATTTTTACACACAATTTTCGAAAAATTAAAACAAAAATTTCAATATTTCTTTGAAAATGAAAATCATGACTGTAACATAACATATATTTAATATTAAGAATATACATATGTATGTATGTGTGTATATAGAGTAACATATTTTTGAAACCCTTCACCACAGGTGGAAAGGGTATATATAAGTTTGTCATTCCGTGTGTAATTTCTACAATATTCATTTCCGACCCCATAAAGTATATATATTCTGGATCCTTATACATAGAGAAGTTGATTAAGCGATGTCCGTCTGTCCGTCTGTCCGTCTGTCCGTCTGTCCGTCTATCCGTCTGTCCGTCTGTCCGTGTTAGTGTGGTAATGTCATTTACCAAGGCACCAGAAGAGATACAAAAAATTTAAGCACACCAATCTGTCAGGCATAGTTTCGAAAATTTTGGTATTGCAATTCAGCAACATTCGGATCATTCCTTTGGAGGCTGCGGGCCAAAAACCACGCCCACCTATATTTTTTTTCACGTTTTTTCAGGTTTTTTTTAAATTTTTTTCAGCTTTAATGTTTCTGTTTTGCCTTTTTTTCTCAAATAAATATTAGACTGCGACAGGTAGATCGCAAGGAGTGCATACAGATCTCGGGGGATCAATAACCCCCTGCGAGGGGCGATTTTTGTTTGTTTTTAGATTGGTAGGATTTTTCTGCTTTGATTTGTATTAGTGACCTTAATAGAAAGCAATACACATAGAGGTAGCCAATGGACCCACAGGGTACCCACTGATAAATAGGAGCAGTTAAAAGGACCCCCATGTGTCAATATGAGGAAATTTTTTTTTTTTAAGGATTTTTTTTGCTTTAGTCTGACCATTCTAACTCAATATAGATTGGAGAAAGGTCCAAAATTTAACAAAAAAATTTCAATCGAACTTTTAAAAAAAAAAATTTTAAAAATTTGTTAAAAAAAATTTTAAAATTTTTTTTCAAATATATTTACAAAAAAATTTACAAAGCATTTTCAAAACGATATTTTACAGAAAAATATTCTTAAAAAAATTTTTTTAAAAAATTTTCCAAAAAATTTTCGAATAAAATTTTACAAAAAATTTTTAAAAAAATATTTTTACAAAAAATTTTTACACACAATTTTCGAAAAATTAAAACAAAAATTTCAATATTTCTTTGAAAGTGAAAATCATGACTGTAACATAACATATATTTAATATTAAGAATATACATATGTATGTATGTGTGTATATAGAGTAACATATTTTTTTAAATGCGTTTGATTTTTTAATATATGATATCTCTGTTTTAAAACCTAGGTGCATTAAACACATAGACGATATCAGAATACCGACTACAAACTGACAAAAATGAAACGTTGTGGCTGTCGTCAACTTAGGCTAATTTCTATTTTATTCAACAAAAGAAAATGTCACAAAATTGTAAATTGCAAATTTATATATAAACAAAAAGTTTTGGAGGAAATATTTATAATTTTTTGAAAAAGTTATTTAATTTTATAAAATCAAAATAAGTATTTCTACAACAATGTCAGAGTTTACGATGTAGCTGTCGTCTTCAATATCTTTAAGTAGCTGACAGCACGGCGACAATTGTAGCAAACGGAATTTGTTTTCATTTGTCTTCTATTTTTTTAACTTATGAATAATGATTTTTTCTCATACGAATTTATTTAAGTAAAGAGTCAACAATATGGATAATGCTGTACATGTCTGTATAAATAAAATCACCGTGGTGAAGGGTATAGAAGATTCGGCACGGCCGAATATAGCACTTTTACTTGTTTTATTTTAATTTTCATATTTTTTATTTAATTTATATTGTCAGCTGTTAGTTTGCAAATGCCAAGCAAATAAAAACTATCCAATACAATTTTGCAAATGCTACGATGCAAGTCCACTTGCACAAGATTGTGAATTGAGCTAATTTTTATATTTGGAATACAACTTTATTTAAGTTCATATAGCCTTATTTATTTCGAAAGAAAGCATAATTCCTTTTTTTAAATTTATTAAATAAATATTTTATGAGCAAATCATAAAATATTTATTTTCAAAAAATATAGTAATCCAAACAGATTACTATTAGCAAAGCATATCCATATAGCATATAGCTATTTCACTGGTGCTTAACCAGATCGTCAGTGGACTTTTTAAAATTTTTCTGAATAAAATCCCAGATTCTTATGCCCAAAATTTTATAAACCAAATTATTTAAGTACTTTTTTATATACTATAGTTGAAAAGAAATTTTATTTTAAATACCTTAAGCAAAAATTATACGATTTGTTGAATTACTGATGGTTAGGGATGAAACGATACGAGTAAGTACAAGTACATACTCGATACTTTTCCTTCGATGCTAAGTACTTAGCATCAATACTTCACCACCGAGTACCAAGTAGTAATCGGTAAATAAGTACTCGTATCGGTAAAAACTAATCGTTTAATATTGACGTACAATAACATAAAACAATATGAAATACAAATCAATTTGTCACTCATGACTTTTGTACAGAGAACATAAATAACATATGCAATGTTTTGTCCAAAAATTCAATCCAAGAAACAAGAAAAACATCAAAACAAATAGTGCAACTGCTTAAAGTCATTTAAGTTTACAAACCAAAATTATGTCACTTTAAGGAAGATTTTACACATAATATACTTATAGTGTCGTACATATATTAGGTGAATTAAGAAAAGATTTTGTATGATAGAATTCATGCAATAAATTTTGTATGAGTGGACCATTTCACGAGAAAGCGGTCAAAAATGCGTAACTTTTTATTGGACAGGAATTTTATACCCGTTTCTTTCTGCTCTGTGGGTGAACCTTTGTTCTTCTATTTTTGCTATAAAATATAAAAATCGACCGCTAAGGAAGAGCATTATGGAGGGTTTAAAATACATTTTAGTTTTTATTTGAATATTATTATGAAAGTGAACTGATAATATTTTTTAGCTCTTAAATATTCAGTTACACTTTTAACTATTACTTATTAATAAGTTTTTATCTTAAATTTTGTCAGAAAATTACAAACTTTGGCCCCCGCACTGTGGTACATATTTTGAGAAGGGGACCAAAAATCAATTTTTATGGTTAGCTATTTCAAAGTTATATTCCTCATATTAAAAGTAAACGACAGAGTACATACTGCTCTATTTAAACATATCACAGAGAACAGGGTGGTCCAAAATGGGCTTTCTTTGTATTTTGCTAAAATTAAAATAAAATTTTAGAAAATTTATATTATTATATTTATATTATTTATTTATATTATAAATTTTGTATAGTTATAGAACTTATAAGCTGTTAGTTCCCGATATTTTCTGCACAAACTAATGAATATACAATTTTACAAAAGCAATTATTATCTGCACAGCTTTGCAATACTGCTTTTTATATATTTCAGCCTTTTTAGTACAATTCTAAAGACAACTTTTTTCTGATGCCGACAGTCTCAATCCGTCGCATATATAATGGGGTAAAGGAAGGTTCAAACTAGTAAAAGGTTTTTTTGACCTGGTTTGACCTCACGTCGGAGATCTTAAAGCAATAGAGACCTTTTTTATAAAAACGTTTAAAAATTTCTGAAAGACACAAAGACTTCATTTTTGGGGAACTTTACCTTATATTAAGATAATATTAAGTTGAAAAGTCCCTATTCCCTAGCACTTTAGCACATCGTTGTGGTTTGGACAAATTCCACCTGTATAACCTTCACCACAGGTGGAAAGGGTATATATAAGTTTGTCATTCCGTGTGTAATTTCTACAATATTCATTTCCGACCACATAAAGTATATATATTCTGGATCCTTACACATAGAGAAGTTGATTAAGCGATGTCCGTCTGTCCGTGTTCGTGTTGCAATGTTATTTGCCAAGACTACAGAAGAGATACAACAAATTTAAGCACACCAATCTGTCAGCATAGTTTCGAAAATTTTGGTATTGTAATTCAGCAACCACACCCACATATATTTTTTAATTTTTTTTTTTTATTTTTTTTCGGCTTTAATGATTTTGTTTTGCCTTTTTTTGTCAAATAATTATTAGACTGCGACAGGTAGATCGCATGGAGTGCATACAGATCTCGGGGGTTCAATAACTCCTGCGAGGGGCGTTTTTTGGTGTTTTAGATTGGTAGGGTTTTTCTGCTTTGATTTGTATTAGAGACCTTAATAGAAAGCAATGCACATAGAGGTAGCCAATGGACCCACAGGGTACCCACTGGTAAACAGGAGCAGTTAAAAGGCACATGTGGGTTCAATATGAGGAAATTTTTTTTTGTTCGGATTTCTTTTTGCTTTAGTCTGACCATTCTTATATTCAATATAGATTGCAGAAAAGTTCTAAATTTAACAAAAAAATTTCAATAAAATTGTTTAAATTTAAAAAAAAATTTTAATTTTTTTTTTAAATATTTACAAAAAAATATACAAAACATTTTCAAAAAGATATTTTACAGAAAAATGTTCGAAAAATTTTTTTTTTAAATTTTCCAAAAATTTTCGAATAAAATTTTACAAAAATATTTTTACGAAAAATTTTTACAAACAATTTTCGAAAAGTTAAAACAAAAATTTCAATATTTCTATGAAAATGAAAATCATGACTGTAACATAACGTATATTTAATACTAAGAATATACATATTGTAGTGTATCCAACATAATCAGTTGTAGTGTAGTGTAATGAACTTCAAAACATAAATTTGATTCTACACGCGCTGCATTATGTTGATGTCTGCACTTTTATATTTTTAATTCTTCTACATTCATATACGTACGTATGTAAACCTTTTTGTAGTTTATTAAAAATTCTTGTAAAAAAAATTTTAAAATTTTTTTATTCAAAAATATTTACAAAAAAATTTACAAAGCATTTTCAAAAAGATATTTTACAGAAAAATATTCGAAAAAAAATTTTTTTTAAAAATTTTCCAAAAAATTTTCGAATAAAATTTTACAAAAAATTTTTAAAAAAATATTTTTACAAAAAATTTTTACACACAATTTTCGAAAAATTAAAACAAAAATTTCAATATTTCTTTGAAAATGAAAATCATGACTGTAACATAACATATATTTAATATTAAGAATATACATATGTATGTATGTGTGTATATAGAGTAACATATTTTTGAAACCCTTCACCACAGGTGGAAAGGGTATATATAAGTTTGTCATTCCGTGTGTAATTTCTACAATATTCATTTCCGACCCCATAAAGTATATATATTCTGGATCCTTATACATAGAGAAGTTGATTAAGCGATGTCCGTCTGTCCGTCTGTCCGTCTGTCCGTCTGTCCGTCTATCCGTCTGTCCGTCTGTCCGTGTTAGTGTGGTAATGTCATTTACCAAGGCACCAGAAGAGATACAAAAAATTTAAGCACACCAATCTGTCAGGCATAGTTTCGAAAATTTTGGTATTGCAATTCAGCAACATTCGGATCATTCCTTTGGAGGCTGCGGGCCAAAAACCACGCCCACCTATATTTTTTTTCACGTTTTTTCAGGTTTTTTTTAAATTTTTTTCAGCTTTAATGTTTCTGTTTTGCCTTTTTTTCTCAAATAAATATTAGACTGCGACAGGTAGATCGCAAGGAGTGCATACAGATCTCGGGGGATCAATAACCCCCTGCGAGGGGCGATTTTTGTTTGTTTTTAGATTGGTAGGATTTTTCTGCTTTGATTTGTATTAGTGACCTTAATAGAAAGCAATACACATAGAGGTAGCCAATGGACCCACAGGGTACCCACTGATAAATAGGAGCAGTTAAAAGGACCCCCATGTGTCAATATGAGGAATTTTTTTTTTTTAAGGATTTTTTTTGCTTTAGTCTGACCATTCTAACTCAATATAGATTGGAGAAAGGTCCAAAATTTAACAAAAAAATTTCAATCGAACTTTTAAAAAAAAAAATTTTAAAAATTTGTTAAAAAAAATTTTAAAATTTTTTTTCAAATATATTTACAAAAAAATTTACAAAGCATTTTCAAAACGATATTTTACAGAAAAATATTCTTAAAAAAATTTTTTTAAAAAATTTTCCAAAAAATTTTCGAATAAAATTTTACAAAAAATTTTTAAAAAAATATTTTTACATAAAATTTTTACACACAATTTTCGAAAAATTAAAACAAAAATTTCAATATTTCTTTGAAAGTGAAAATCATGACTGTAACATAACATATATTTAATATTAAGAATATTCATATGTATGTATGTGTGTATATAGAGTAACATATTTTTTTAAATGCGTTTGATTTTTTAATATATGATATCTCTGTTTTAAAACCTAGGTGCATTAAACACATAGACGATATCAGAATACCGACTACAAACTGACAAAAATGAAACGTTGTGGCTGTCGTCAACTTAGGCTAATTTCTATTTTATTCAACAAAAGAAAATGTCACAAAATTGTAAATTGCAAATTTATATATAAACAAAAAGTTTTGGAGGAAATATTTATAATTTTTTGAAAAAGTTATTTAATTTTATAAAATCAAAATAAGTATTTCTACAACAATGTCAGAGTTTACGATGTAGCTGTCGTCTTCAATATCTTTAAGTAGCTGACAGCACGGCGACAATTGTAGCAAACGGAATTTGTTTTCATTTGTCTTCTATTTTTTTAACTTATGAATAATGATTTTTTCTCATACGAATTTATTTAAGTAAAGAGTCAACAATATGGATAATGCTGTACATGTCTGTATAAATAAAATCACCGTGGTGAAGGGTATAGAAGATTCGGCACGGCCGAATATAGCACTTTTACTTGTTTTATTTTAATTTTCATATTTTTTATTTAATTTATATTGTCAGCTGTTAGTTTGCAAATGCCAAGCAAATAAAAACTATCCAATACAATTTTGCAAATGCTACGATGCAAGTCCACTTGCACAAGATTGTGAATTGAGCTAATTTTTATATTTGGAATACAACTTTATTTAAGTTCATATAGCCTTATTTATTTCGAAAGAAAGCATAATTCCTTTTTTTAAATTTATTAAATAAATATTTTATGAGCAAATCATAAAATATTTATTTTCAAAAAATATAGTAATCCAAACAGATTACTATTAGCAAAGCATATCCATATAGCATATAGCTATTTCACTGGTGCTTAACCAGATCGTCAGTGGACTTTTTAAAATTTTTCTGAATAAAATCCCAGATTCTTATGCCCAAAATTTTATAAACCAAATTATTTAAGTACTTTTTTATATACTATAGTTGAAAAGAAATTTTATTTTAAATACCTTAAGCAAAAATTATACGATTTGTTGAATTACTGATGGTTAGGGATGAAACGATACGAGTAAGTACAAGTACATACTCGATACTTTTCCTTCGATGCTAAGTACTTAGCATCAATACTTCACCACCGAGTACCAAGTAGTAATCGGTAAATAAGTACTCGTATCGGTAAAAACTAATCGTTTAATATTGACGTACAATAACATAAAACAATATGAAATACAAATCAATTTGTCACTCATGACTTTTGTACAGAGAACATAAATAACATATGCAATGTTTTGTCCAAAAATTCAATCCAAGAAACAAGAAAAACATCAAAACAAATAGTGCAACTGCTTAAAGTCATTTAAGTTTACAAACCAAAATTATGTCACTTTAAGGAAGATTTTACACATAATATACTTATAGTGTCGTACATATATTAGGTGAATTAAGAAAAGATTTTGTATGATAGAATTCATGCAATAAATTTTGTATGAGTGGACCATTTCACGAGAAAGCGGTCAAAAATGCGTAACTTTTTATTGGACAGGAATTTTATACCCGTTTCTTTCTGCTCTGTGGGTGAACCTTTGTTCTTCTATTTTTGCTATAAAATATAAAAATCGACCGCTAAGGAAGAGCATTATGGAGGGTTTAAAATACATTTTAGTTTTTATTTGAATATTATTATGAAAGTGAACTGATAATATTTTTTAGCTCTTAAATATTCAGTTACACTTTTAACTATTACTTATTAATAAGTTTTTATCTTAAATTTTGTCAGAAAATTACAAACTTTGGCCCCCGCACTGTGGTACATATTTTGAGAAGGGGACCAAAAATCAATTTTTATGGTTAGCTATTTCAAAGTTATATTCCTCATATTAAAAGTAAACGACAGAGTACATACTGCTCTATTTAAACATATCACAGAGAACAGGGTGGTCCAAAATGGGCTTTCTTTGTATTTTGCTAAAATTAAAATAAAATTTTAGAAAATTTATATTATTATATTTATATTATTTATTTATATTATAAATTTTGTATAGTTATAGAACTTATAAGCTGTTAGTTCCCGATATTTTCTGCACAAACTAATGAATATACAATTTTACAAAAGCAATTATTATCTGCACAGCTTTGCAATACTGCTTTTTATATATTTCAGCCTTTTTAGTACAATTCTAAAGACAACTTTTTTCTGATGCCGACAGTCTCAATCCGTCGCATATATAATGGGGTAAAGGAAGGTTCAAACTAGTAAAAGGTTTTTTTGACCTGGTTTGACCTCACGTCGGAGATCTTAAAGCAATAGAGACCTTTTTTATAAAAACGTTTAAAAATTTCTGAAAGACACAAAGACTTCATTTTTGGGGAACTTTACCTTATATTAAGATAATATTAAGTTGAAAAGTCCCTATTCCCTAGCACTTTAGCACATCGTTGTGGTTTGGACAAATTCCACCTGTATAACCTTCACCACAGGTGGAAAGGGTATATATAAGTTTGTCATTCCGTGTGTAATTTCTACAATATTCATTTCCGACCACATAAAGTATATATATTCTGGATCCTTACACATAGAGAAGTTGATTAAGCGATGTCCGTCTGTCCGTGTTCGTGTTGCAATGTTATTTGCCAAGACTACAGAAGAGATACAACAAATTTAAGCACACCAATCTGTCAGCATAGTTTCGAAAATTTTGGTATTGTAATTCAGCAACCACACCCACATATATTTTTTAATTTTTTTTTTTTATTTTTTTTCGGCTTTAATGATTTTGTTTTGCCTTTTTTTGTCAAATAATTATTAGACTGCGACAGGTAGATCGCATGGAGTGCATACAGATCTCGGGGGTTCAATAACTCCTGCGAGGGGCGTTTTTTGGTGTTTTAGATTGGTAGGGTTTTTCTGCTTTGATTTGTATTAGAGACCTTAATAGAAAGCAATGCACATAGAGGTAGCCAATGGACCCACAGGGTACCCACTGGTAAACAGGAGCAGTTAAAAGGCACATGTGGGTTCAATATGAGGAAATTTTTTTTTGTTCGGATTTCTTTTTGCTTTAGTCTGACCATTCTTATATTCAATATAGATTGCAGAAAAGTTCTAAATTTAACAAAAAAATTTCAATAAAATTGTTTAAATTTAAAAAAAAATTTTAATTTTTTTTTTAAATATTTACAAAAAAATATACAAAACATTTTCAAAAAGATATTTTACAGAAAAATGTTCGAAAAATTTTTTTTTTAAATTTTCCAAAAATTTTCGAATAAAATTTTACAAAAATATTTTTACGAAAAATTTTTACAAACAATTTTCGAAAAGTTAAAACAAAAATTTCAATATTTCTATGAAAATGAAAATCATGACTGTAACATAACGTATATTTAATACTAAGAATATACATATTGTAGTGTATCCAACATAATCAGTTGTAGTGTAGTGTAATGAACTTCAAAACATAAATTTGATTCTACACGCGCTGCATTATGTTGATGTCTGCACTTTTATATTTTTAATTCTTCTACATTCATATACGTACGTATGTAAACCTTTTTGTAGTTTATTAAAAATTCTTGTAAAAAAAATTTTAAAATTTTTTTATTCAAAAATATTTACAAAAAAATTTACAAAGCATTTTCAAAAAGATATTTTACAGAAAAATATTCGAAAAAAAATTTTTTTTAAAAATTTTCCAAAAAATTTTCGAATAAAATTTTACAAAAAATTTTTAAAAAAATATTTTTACAAAAAATTTTTACACACAATTTTCGAAAAATTAAAACAAAAATTTCAATATTTCTTTGAAAATGAAAATCATGACTGTAACATAACATATATTTAATATTAAGAATATACATATGTATGTATGTGTGTATATAGAGTAACATATTTTTGAAACCCTTCACCACAGGTGGAAAGGGTATATATAAGTTTGTCATTCCGTGTGTAATTTCTACAATATTCATTTCCGACCCCATAAAGTATATATATTCTGGATCCTTATACATAGAGAAGTTGATTAAGCGATGTCCGTCTGTCCGTCTGTCCGTCTGTCCGTCTGTCCGTCTGTCCGTCTATCCGTCTGTCCGTCTGTCCGTGTTAGTGTGGTAATGTCATTTACCAAGGCACCAGAAGAGATACAAAAAATTTAAGCACACCAATCTGTCAGGCATAGTTTCGAAAATTTTGGTATTGCAATTCAGCAACATTCGGCTCATTCCTTTGGAGGCTGCGGGCCAAAAACCACGCCCACCTATATTTTTTTTCACGTTTTTTCAGGTTTTTTTTAAATTTTTTTCAGCTTTAATGTTTCTGTTTTGCCTTTTTTTCTCAAATAAATATTAGACTGCGACAGGTAGATCGCAAGGAGTGCATACAGATCTCGGGGGATCAATAACCCCCTGCGAGGGGCGATTTTTGTTTGTTTTTAGATTGGTAGGATTTTTCTGCTTTGATTTGTATTAGTGACCTTAATAGAAAGCAATACACATAGAGGTAGCCAATGGACCCACAGGGTACCCACTGATAAATAGGAGCAGTTAAAAGGACCCCCATGTGTCAATATGAGGAAATTTTTTTTTTTAAGGATTTTTTTTGCTTTAGTCTGACCATTCTAACTCAATATAGATTGGAGAAAGGTCCAAAATTTAACAAAAAAATTTCAATCGAACTTTTAAAAAAAAAAATTTTAAAAATTTGTTAAAAAAAATTTTAAAATTTTTTTTCAAATATATTTACAAAAAAATTTACAAAGCATTTTCAAAACGATATTTTACAGAAAAATATTCTTAAAAAAATTTTTTTAAAAAATTTTCCAAAAAATTTTCGAATAAAATTTTACAAAAAATTTTTAAAAAAATATTTTTACAAAAAATTTTTACACACAATTTTCGAAAAATTAAAACAAAAATTTCAATATTTCTTTGAAAGTGAAAATCATGACTGTAACATAACATATATTTAATATTAAGAATATACATATGTATGTATGTGTGTATATAGAGTAACATATTTTTTTAAATGCGTTTGATTTTTTAATATATGATATCTCTGTTTTAAAACCTAGGTGCATTAAACACATAGACGATATCAGAATACCGACTACAAACTGACAAAAATGAAACGTTGTGGCTGTCGTCAACTTAGGCTAATTTCTATTTTATTCAACAAAAGAAAATGTCACAAAATTGTAAATTGCAAATTTATATATAAACAAAAAGTTTTGGAGGAAATATTTATAATTTTTTGAAAAAGTTATTTAATTTTATAAAATCAAAATAAGTATTTCTACAACAATGTCAGAGTTTACGATGTAGCTGTCGTCTTCAATATCTTTAAGTAGCTGACAGCACGGCGACAATTGTAGCAAACGGAATTTGTTTTCATTTGTCTTCTATTTTTTTAACTTATGAATAATGATTTTTTCTCATACGAATTTATTTAAGTAAAGAGTCAACAATATGGATAATGCTGTACATGTCTGTATAAATAAAATCACCGTGGTGAAGGGTATAGAAGATTCGGCACGGCCGAATATAGCACTTTTACTTGTTTTATTTTAATTTTCATATTTTTTATTTAATTTATATTGTCAGCTGTTAGTTTGCAAATGCCAAGCAAATAAAAACTATCCAATACAATTTTGCAAATGCTACGATGCAAGTCCACTTGCACAAGATTGTGAATTGAGCTAATTTTTATATTTGGAATACAACTTTATTTAAGTTCATATAGCCTTATTTATTTCGAAAGAAAGCATAATTCCTTTTTTTAAATTTATTAAATAAATATTTTATGAGCAATTTATTTTCAAAAAATATAGTAATCCAAACAGATTACTATTAGCAAAGCATATCCATATAGCATATAGCTATTTCACTGGTGCTTAACCAGATCGTCAGTGGACTTTTTAAAATTTTTCTGAATAAAATCCCAGATTCTTATGCCCAAAATTTTATAAACCAAATTATTTAAGTACTTTTTTATATACTATAGTTGAAAAGAAATTTTATTTTAAATACCTTAAGCAAAAATTATACGATTTGTTGAATTACTGATGGTTAGGGATGAAACGATACGAGTAAGTACAAGTACATACTCGATACTTTTCCTTCGATGCTAAGTACTTAGCATCAATACTTCACCACCGAGTACCAAGTAGTAATCGGTAAATAAGTACTCGTATCGGTAAAAACTAATCGTTTAATATTGACGTACAATAACATAAAACAATATGAAATACAAATCAATTTGTCACTCATGACTTTTGTACAGAGAACATAAATAACATATGCAATGTTTTGTCCAAAAATTCAATCCAAGAAACAAGAAAAACATCAAAACAAATAGTGCAACTGCTTAAAGTCATTTAAGTTTACAAACCAAAATTATGTCACTTTAAGGAAGATTTTACACATAATATACTTATAGTGTCGTACATATATTAGGTGAATTAAGAAAAGATTTTGTATGATAGAATTCATGCAATAAATTTTGTATGAGTGGACCATTTCACGAGAAAGCGGTCAAAAATGCGTAACTTTTTATTGGACAGGAATTTTATACCCGTTTCTTTCTGCTCTGTGGGTGAACCTTTGTTCTTCTATTTTTGCTATAAAATATAAAAATCGACCGCTAAGGAAGAGCATTATGGAGGGTTTAAAATACATTTTAGTTTTTATTTGAATATTATTATGAAAGTGAACTGATAATATTTTTTAGCTCTTAAATATTCAGTTACACTTTTAACTATTACTTATTAATAAGTTTTTATCTTAAATTTTGTCAGAAAATTACAAACTTTGGCCCCCGCACTGTGGTACATATTTTGAGAAGGGGACCAAAAATCAATTTTTATGGTTAGCTATTTCAAAGTTATATTCCTCATATTAAAAGTAAACGACAGAGTACATACTGCTCTATTTAAACATATCACAGAGAACAGGGTGGTCCAAAATGGGCTTTCTTTGTATTTTGCTAAAATTAAAATAAAATTTTAGAAAATTTATATTATTATATTTATATTATTTATTTATATTATAAATTTTGTATAGTTATAGAACTTATAAGCTGTTAGTTCCCGATATTTTCTGCACAAACTAATGAATATACAATTTTACAAAAGCAATTATTATCTGCACAGCTTTGCAATACTGCTTTTTATATATTTCAGCCTTTTTAGTACAATTCTAAAGACAACTTTTTTCTGATGCCGACAGTCTCAATCCGTCGCATATATAATGGGGTAAAGGAAGGTTCAAACTAGTAAAAGGTTTTTTTGACCTGGTTTGACCTCACGTCGGAGATCTTAAAGCAATAGAGACCTTTTTTATAAAAACGTTTAAAAATTTCTGAAAGACACAAAGACTTCATTTTTGGGGAACTTTACCTTATATTAAGATAATATTAAGTTGAAAAGTCCCTATTCCCTAGCACTTTAGCACATCGTTGTGGTTTGGACAAATTCCACCTGTATAACCTTCACCACAGGTGGAAAGGGTATATATAAGTTTGTCATTCCGTGTGTAATTTCTACAATATTCATTTCCGACCACATAAAGTATATATATTCTGGATCCTTACACATAGAGAAGTTGATTAAGCGATGTCCGTCTGTCCGTGTTCGTGTTGCAATGTTATTTGCCAAGACTACAGAAGAGATACAACAAATTTAAGCACACCAATCTGTCAGCATAGTTTCGAAAATTTTGGTATTGTAATTCAGCAACCACACCCACATATATTTTTTAATTTTTTTTTTTTATTTTTTTTCGGCTTTAATGATTTTGTTTTGCCTTTTTTTGTCAAATAATTATTAGACTGCGACAGGTAGATCGCATGGAGTGCATACAGATCTCGGGGGTTCAATAACTCCTGCGAGGGGCGTTTTTTGGTGTTTTAGATTGGTAGGGTTTTTCTGCTTTGATTTGTATTAGAGACCTTAATAGAAAGCAATGCACATAGAGGTAGCCAATGGACCCACAGGGTACCCACTGGTAAACAGGAGCAGTTAAAAGGCACATGTGGGTTCAATATGAGGAAATTTTTTTTTGTTCGGATTTCTTTTTGCTTTAGTCTGACCATTCTTATATTCAATATAGATTGCAGAAAAGTTCTAAATTTAACAAAAAAATTTCAATAAAATTGTTTAAATTTAAAAAAAAATTTTAATTTTTTTTTTAAATATTTACAAAAAAATATACAAAACATTTTCAAAAAGATATTTTACAGAAAAATGTTCGAAAAATTTTTTTTTTAAATTTTCCAAAAATTTTCGAATAAAATTTTACAAAAATATTTTTACGAAAAATTTTTACAAACAATTTTCGAAAAGTTAAAACAAAAATTTCAATATTTCTATGAAAATGAAAATCATGACTGTAACATAACGTATATTTAATACTAAGAATATACATATTGTAGTGTATCCAACATAATCAGTTGTAGTGTAGTGTAATGAACTTCAAAACATAAATTTGATTCTACACGCGCTGCATTATGTTGATGTCTGCACTTTTATATTTTTAATTCTTCTACATTCATATACGTACGTATGTAAACCTTTTTGTAGTTTATTAAAAATTCTTGTATAATCACACGAACATATATGAATGTATTTAGCAATAAGTAATTTTAATATTAAGTAGAAATAAATATTGAGTGATTTAATTCACTCAAAATAATAATAAGAAATTGGTATATAAGAAATGTAAATTTTAAATAAGGTGAGAATAATAAAGAATATAGTCCTGACAACAAGACAAAAGTCTTTTATTAATTTCTACATCTCCAAACTATAATCTTGGTATCAAGATAAGTTTGGAGAGGACATTCTAAAAAGGAATAAAGATAATGCATGGCGACCCTGCATTTTGCAGTCGAATCCTGCTAAGAAAGAGGCCCTAATCCAAGCCTGGGATTAGAAGGACTAATCCTAGACCCTGATGACAACAAAAATTACACATAATATCTAAACACTATACAGAAAGTGCATTGGCATATCTGTAAAGTACAAAGAAAATCTTTTTTTCAATTTTAAATGGAACAGACGCTTGTAGAAATTCTAACAGAACTAGAAGCAGCGAACAAAAGATGGGCTAAATTTCTAGAAGAACAACAAAAAGGAGAAAATTCAGAAAAATTTAAAAGACCAGAGATACTAAATATAGGTCCTAAGCCAATAAAAATTAAGACTAAACAAAAAAAGTATTTTAAATAATAATCCCAAAAATAGATATAAAAATAAAAAATAATAGAAGGGATTTTGTTAGCAAAAAAAATAGAACTTAATACACTAAAGGCAGAATTAAATTGTACCACCTGCAAAATACAATAAATATATTAAACGCAAAAATAATAGAAACAAAAACTTTAATAAACAATTTTAAAACAGATAAAAAGTTAAAAAAAAAACAACAAAATTTTTCAAATAAACTCTTTTAATATGTGTAAAATAATTGATATACCAATAGAAGATGCCAAACTAAGAGATAAATAGAATTAAATACTAAGCTAAAATAAACAAAATAATTTTTAAATGAATTTAATATTTGTCAAAACAAATATAATTTTTTTATAATAATAAATGAATATAATTTTAACATTCAATTTTAAATTTTGTCTACATTTTTCTAGATAATTTTGAAATTTTTTCTACAATTTAACGTTTAAGTCCAATGATTCTAATTCATACTTTCTAAAAATAATAAATATAATATATTAATAATAAAATTATTCTATTATGGTCCTCTATTATGGGTAAAAAAAAAAAAATAAATAAACAAAATGGGTACACCACAATCCAAAATACAAAACCCAAATGCAAACGTTGCAAATAACGTAGAAATTATCGACCATAGCGAAGAGATCAATTCGTTGTGGATACTCACTTTAAAAAGTCCAGGCCATCAACATTATAAACATAATACGAATATTTTTTTTTTATTTTTTGTAATAGATAGCATAGTATTGTAGTGCCATCCCTGCTGAGACTACTAATCCCTACAACACTGAATCATTATTACTAAATATCCATGCTAGTACTCTTTGGTACAACCCTAACTCTAAATGTCAACCCATATCACCTAAGAACTAAGATTAATAAAATCAGTAATAGTATAACAATGAAACCTGCAGCATGCCTTTTCACTTAAATGGAGAAGGCTTTATAGTATCTCAATGTTGAAGTAAAGAAAAAACAAATGAAATTAATTTTATAATTAAGTTTTTACGCTCTAGGTCTTTTTATAAAAATATTTCAATTTACTTTTATTTTTATATTCGATATTTCGCTACACCATTGGCTAGCATCATCAGGAAATGGAAAAAGTTTTATAATATTTAAATGAATGAAAATATTAAAATGATTGAAAAAAATTTTTGTTAATCAAATTTAAAAAACTAACATTTCAAAACATTCAAAAACAAAATTTTCAAAAACAAATAAAATGTTACTAAGAATGATAAAACATTTTTAAAAACCTATACATATTTAATTATCTACATAAAATGTCTTATATTAAGAATATTTAAACAATTTTTAGAAAAACCAAAATAATTTCACATTTATACATACATATATGTACATAAATTACACCGGAAAATTAAAGATTCTATCATACTATTATTTTCTTCTTCTTCATGTATATGGAAAATGAAAGAATAGAGAAATACGTACTCTGGTATGAAAGTAGGAATTGTAAAAGATAAAAAACACAAAAAAGCCTCCCTGTATGTATTATTAAGAGTACCGAATTATTTTTCTCTTCTTTTTTAGAATTTTGAAGTCAAGAGAAAAATCACAATATTCAATATAAAGTATATTTTAAGACAATGCATGCAGTAAATGGAATTTGAAATGTTTGTTCATATTTTATAATTGTTAAAATATAAAACAATAGCCCAAGTCACAATCTTGTGCATTTGAGATTGCAAATTTATGCAATTGTAAAAATTTTCCATGAATTGTGAACGGTTTTTTATTTCAGTTTGCAACACTTCTTTCAAAACAAAAAAAATCTATTGCAATTTTTTCTTCAATAAAAATTTCGTTGAAAGTACAGAAAATAAATTTTAATAGATAAAACTGCTAAAGAAGTTGTCTTCAAGAAAGCCAAGCGTGCATTGTATAAAATTCTTCTGTAGTCCAGTATAAGGGGTGGGAAAAGTGTTACATGGGAAGTAGCAAACATAAAAAGACACGGAACTATCAAACTATAAAAGATGCATTATGCCCAAAAATCGATAGTCGTCTAGTATTAAATAACAAATAAAAGAAGCAGTCTTACATTGAAAACTACTGTACTAGAAATACAACAAATCTCGGAATTATTAAACAGCCCAGGTAATAGATGCAATTTTTCCAAAATTTGACTGTAGTCTAGTACTAGAACAGTATTTCTTTGTAATTTTTGGAGCAAGAAATACTAAAGATCATGGAATTATTAAAAAAAAAAAATCCGTAGCCAGACAATCCAGTAATATATATCAAATACAATTTTATTGTGTCCATCCGGATCCATTTTTAAATTCTTATCTTTTTACGTTTTTTGATTTTTCATATTTTTTTATTTTAATTTTCATATTTTTTATTTAATTTATATTGTCAGCTGTTAGTTTGCAAATGCCAAGCAAATAAAAACTATCCAATACAATTTTGCAAATGCTACGATGCAAGTCCACTTGCACAAGATTGTGAATTGAGCTAATTTTTATATTTGGAATACAACTTTATTTAAGTTCATATAGCCTTATTTATTTCGAAAGAAAGCATAATTCCTTTTTTTAAATTTATTAAATAATTTTTAAATAAATATTTTATGAGAAAATCATAAAATATTTATTTTCAAAAAATATAGTAATCCAAACAGATTACTATTAGCAAAGGATATCCATATAGCATATAGCTATTTCACTGGTGCTTAACCAGATCGTCAGTGGACTTTTTAAAATTTTTCTGAATAAAATCCCAGATTCTTATGCCCAAAATTTAATAAACCAAATTATTTAAGTACTTTTTTATATACTATAGTTGAAAAGAAATTTTATTTTAAATACCTTAAGCAAAAATTATACGATTTGTTGAATTACTGATGGTTAGGGATGAAACGATACGAGTAAGTACAATATCAATACTTCACCACCGAGTACCAAGTAGTAATCGGTAAATAAGTACTCGTATCGGTAAAAACTAATCGTTTAATATTGACGTACAATAACATAAAACAATATGAAATACAAATCAATTTGTCACTCATGACTTTTGTACAGAGAACATAAATAACATATGCAATGTTTTGTCCAAAAATTCAATCCAAGAAACTAGAAAAACATCAAATCAAATAGTGCAACTGCTTAAAGTCATTTAAGTTTACAAACCAAAATTATGTCACTTTAAGGAAGATTTTACACATAATATACTTATAGTGTCGTACATATATTAGGGGAATTAAGAAAAGATTTTGTATGATAGAATTCATGCAATAAATTTTGTATGAGAGATACGCACAGTGGACCATTTCACGAGAAAGCGGTCAAAAATGCGTAACTTTTTATTGGACAGGAATTTTATACCCGTTTCTTTCTGCTCTGTGGGTGAACCTTTGTTCTTCTATTTTTGCTATAAAATATAAAAATCGACCGCTAAGGAAGAGCGTTATGGAGGGTTTAAAATACATTTTAGTTTTTATTTGAATATTATTATGAAAGTGAACTGATAAAACGTGCTACGAAATATTTTTTAGCTCTTAAATATTCAGTTACACTTTTAACTATTACTTATTAATAAGTTTTTATCTTAAATTTTGTCAGAAAATTACAAACTTTGGCCCCCGCACTGTGGTACATATTTTGAGAAGGGGACCAAAAATCAATTTTTATGGTTAGCTATTTCAAAGTTATATTCCTCATATTAAAGTAAACGGCAGAGTACATACTGCTCTATTTAAACATATCACAGAGAACAGGGTGGTCCAAAATGGGCTTTCTTTGTATTTTGCTAAAATTAAAATAAAATTTTAGAAAATTTATATTATTATATTTATATTATTTATTTATATTATAAATTTTGTATAGTTATAGAACTTATAAGCTGTTAGTTCCCGATATTTTCTGCACAAACTAATGAATATACAATTTTACAAAAGCAATTATTATCTGCACAGCTTTGCAATACTGCTTTTTATATATTTCAGCCTTTTTAGTACAATTCTAAAGACAACTTTTTTCTGATGCCGACAGTCTCAATCCGTCGCATATATAATGGGGTAAAGGAAGGTTCAAACTAGTAAAAGGTTTTTTTGACCTGGTTTGACCTCACGTCGGAGATCTTAAAGCAATAGAGACCTTTTTTATAAAAACGTTTAAAAATTTCTGAAAGACACAAAGACTTCATTTTTGGGGAACTTTACCTTATATTAAGATAATATTAAGTTGAAAAGTCCCCTATTCCCTAGCACTTTAGCACATCGTTGTGGTTTGGACAAATTCCACCCTGTATAACCTTCACCACAGGTGGAAAGGGTATATCTAAGTTTGTCATTCCGTGTGTAATTTCTACAATATTCATTTCCGACCACATAAAGTATATATATTCTGGATCCTTACACATAGAGAAGTTGATTAAGCGATGTCCGTCTGTCCGTGTTCGTGTTTGCAATGTTATTTGCCAAGACTACAGAAGAGATACAACAAATTTAAGCACACCAATCTGTCAGCATAGTTTTCGAAAATTTTGGTATTGTAATTCAGCAACCACACCCACATATATTTTTTCATTTTTTTTTTATTTTTTTTCGGCTTTAATGATTTTGTTTTGCCTTTTTTTGTCAAATAATTATTAGACTGCGACAGGTAGATCGCATGGAGTGCATACAGATCTCGGGGGTTCAATAACTCCTGCGAGGGGCGATTTTTGGTGTTTTAGATTGGTAGGGTTTTTCTGCTTTGATTTGTATTAGAGACCTTAATAGAAAGCAATGCACATAGAGGTAGCCAATGGATCCACAGGGTTACCCACTGGTAAACAGGAGCAGTTAAAAGGCACATGTGGGTTCAATATGAGGAAATTTTTTTTTGTTCGGATTTCTTTTTGCTTTAGTCTGACCATTCTTATATTCAATATAGATTGCAGAAAAGTTCTAAATTTAACAAAAAAATTTCAATAAAATTGTTTAAATTTAAAAAAAAAATTTAATTTTTTTTTTAATATTTACAAAAAAATATACAAAACATTTTCAAAAAGATATTTTACAGAAAAATGTTCGAAAATTTTTTTTTTTAAATTTTCCAAAAAATTTTCGAATAAAATTTTACAAAAATATTTTTACGAAAAATTTTTACAAACAATTTTCGAAAGTTAAAACAAAAATTTCAATATTTCTATGAAAATGAAAATCATGACTGTAACATAACGTATATTTAATACTAAGAATATACATATTGTAGTGTATCCAACATAATCAGTTGTAGTGTAGTGTAATGAACTTCAAACATAAATTTGATTCTACACGCGCTGCATTATGTTGATGTCTGCACTTTTATATTTTTAATTCTTCTACATTCATATACGTACGTATGTAAACCTTTTGTAGTTTATAAAAAAATCTTGTATAATCACACGAACATATACGTACGTATGTAAACCTTTTTGTAGTTTATTAAAAATTCTTGTATAATCACACGAACATATATGAATGTATTTAGCAATAAGTAAGTTTAATATTAAGTAGAAATAAATATTGAGTGATTTAATTCACTCAAAATAATTAATAAGAAATTGGTATATAAGAAATGTAATTTTAAATAAGGTGAGAATAATAAAGAATATAGTCCTGACAACAAGACAAAAGTCTTTATTAATTTCTACATCTCCAAACTATAATCTTGGTATCAAGATAAGTTTGGAGAGGACATTCTAAAAAGGAATAAAGATAATGCATGGCGACCCCTGCATTTTGCAGTCGAATCCTGCTAAGAAAGAGCCCTAATTCAAGCCTGGGATTAGAAGGACAGTTCAATGCGATGAACTAGTCAGATGACCCTGATGACAACAAAATTACACATAATATCTAAACACTATACAGAAAGTGCATTGGCATATCTGTAAAGTACAAAGAAAATCTTTTTTTCAATTTTTAAATGGAACAGACGCTTGTAGAAATTCTAACAGAACTAGAAGCAGCGAACAAAAGATGGGCTAAATTTCTAGAAGAACAACAAAAAGGAGAAAATTCAGAAAATTTAAAAGACCAGAGATACTAAATATAGGTCCTAAGCCAATAAAAATTAAGACTAAACAAAACAAGTAAAAGTGCTATATTCGGCCGTGCCGAATCTTCTATACCCTTCACCACGGTGATTTTATTTATACAGACATGTACAGCATTATCCATATTGTTGACTCTTTACTTAAATAAATTCGTATGAGAAAAAATCATTATTCATAAGTTAAAAAAATAGAAGACAAATGAAAACAAATTCCGTTTGCTACAATTGTCGCCGTGCTGTCAGCTACTTAAAGATATTGAAGACGACAGCTACATCGTAAACTCTGACATTGTTGTAGAAATACTTATTTTGATTTTATAAAATTAAATAACTTTTTCAAAAAATTATAAATATTTCCTCCAAAACTTTTTGTTTATATATAAATTTGCAATTTACAATTTTGTGACATTTTCTTTTGTTGAATAAAATAGAAATTAGCCTAAGTTGACGACAGCCACAACGTTTCATTTTTGTCAGTTTGTAGTCGGTATTCTGATAATATCTATGTGTTTAATGCACCTAGGTTTTAAAACAGAGATATCATATATTAAAAAATCAAACGCATTTAAAAAAATATGTTACTCTATATACACACATACATACATATTGTTACGTTTTTACTTTACGTTGGGTTCTTTTTATTGCAAAATAAATACACACTGTATTACTTTTACTGTAAGTCACTTTATTTACTTAACACCACTGTTCAAAAATACAGCAAACTGTTAAACACTCTTAATATTCGACAACTTAACTCTTTGACTTTTAAATTAATACTGCAATACTACTCGCCAGCACGATTCATTTATATAGGTGCTTTAAGAGCACCAGAATGTTCTCTTCCAGACATATCTGGCAGGTTCGACTGTTATTGCTCTTATTTTTGTTTGTGTGATTGGTTATTTCTTTATACCTGTGTTTGTGGCTATTTATTTCTTTATACCTGTGTGTGTGGCTGTTTATTTGTTTATGCTTGTATTTATGTATGTGGCTGTGTATTTACAGAAGAGTGTTTATTTTAATCTGTGCGTGTGTATGCGTAATTGTTTAAGGCGTTACTCTTTATTGTTTGTTTCTTTCTATCATCATTGTAGAAAATAAGCCATTAATGTTGTTGTTGTTGTTCGAGAGTATTGTTGTTCAGAGCTTATAATAAATAAATTCTTCTTCTTTCGTAACACTACCCCCTTCTCAAACCTGTTCGTCCCGAACAGACACAGATGTACCTTTTCCATAGTTGGCTAGCCGCTCCAAGTGCACAACTTTCATTTTTGATCTTGGGCTCTGGAATTTCTGTATTCTGTAAACTACGTCGTTTAGCCGCTTTATTACTTTATAAGGTCCATCCCAATGAGTTTGTAGTTTGGGTGATAATCCTTTCTTCCGTTGTGGGTTAAAAAGTAGAACCAGTTGTCCCTCGTTAAATCCCTCAGAGTTGGCAGCTCGATCATATCTGGCTTTCATTTTATCACTGGTTAATTTTATCCGACTCCGCACGAATTCGTGAATCTCCTGAAGGTCCCTTTTCGCCTGACTAGAGTTTTCGCCGTCTCCTTCTGCCGATGTTGGCTTAACACCAAACTCTAAATCTGCAGGCAAATTTAGCTCAGATCCAAAGACTATTTTCGCTGGTGTTCGTGAGGTGGAATCGTGAACAGCTGATCTATATGCCAACAAAAATTTGGGTATATGCTCATCCCAGTCCCTCTGATGTGCGCTGACCACTTTTCGCAGGTATTCCTCCAGCGTTCGATTGAATCTTTCGACCATACCATCAGATTGCGGATGTAACGGTGTCGTTCTGGTCTTTCTTATTCCGTATATTTCGCACATCTCTTTGAATATAGCGGATTCAAAATTTCGGCCTTGGTCGGAGTGCAGTTCTAAGGGAACACCATAGCGACACACCCAGTTGCTTATAAAAGCGTCTACAATCGTTCTGGCTTCTTGATTGGGAATGGCATATACTTCCGGCCATTTGCTAAAATAGTCCATGACCACTAAAACGTATCGGTTTCCAGCATTGCTAGCAGGGAAGGGACCTGCTACGTCCATCGCTATACGTTCAAAGGGAGCGCCTGAATTGTACTGCTGAAGCTGCCCCCGACTCCTTCGTACTGGACCCTTTGCTGCAATGCACTCCTGGCAATTGGCTATCCACTCTGCTACGGCTTGTTGACAGCCGACCCAATAGAACCGTTGTTTTATCTTTTCCAGCGTCTTCGTTACACCAAGGTGACCTCCACTAGGACCATTGTGGAATTGTTTCACGACCTCTTTGATCTTGGAGGATGGCACGACGATTAAGTCTATCACAGTTTTGCCGTCTGTGCTTTCCCAAGTGCGACATAAGCAGCCATCCTTCAACCTTAGACTGTTCCACTGGGCCCAATATGCCTTCGCCAGCGGACTTTCTGGTGAGATCTCACTTCGTGTCGGTCTTCTGTCATCCTCTTTAGCTGCTATAATTTTTGCCAATATGGGATCATTTCTTTGTGCTGTCGGCCAGTCTTCACTAGATTCTATATGTGTAAGCCGAACATCAATAACGAATTCTTTTCTCTCTGCCTTTGTGCAATGCTTACACCCCAGATCACATGGCCGCCTAGAAAGGGCGTCTGCGTTGTTATGCTTGCCTCCTTTTCTGTGCTCAATACTAAAGTCATAGCTCTGAAGACGCTCTATCCAGCGTGCAAGCTGTCCTTCAGGGCTCTTGAATTGCAGCAACCACCTGAGTGCGGCATGATCTGTCCTCAACGTAAAATGTTGGCCATACAAATACTTGTGGTAGTGTTTTATGCACTCCAATGCTGCTAGAAGCTCTCGTCGCGTTACGCAATAGTTTCTTTCAGGCTTCGAAAGTACTCTGCTGTAGTAGCCTATAACCTTTTCTGTCCCATCTACCACTTGCGACAGCACGCCTCCTATTCCATATCCGCTCGCATCAGTGTCTAGCATGAATTTTTGCCCAGCTACTGGATATGCCAGGATAGGTGCCACACACAACAATTCCTTGAGCTTCTGGAATGCTTCCTCGGCTGCTTCACTCCACTGGTAAGGTCGCGACTTTTTAGTTAGCTCATGTAGGCTCGCAGCAACACTAGCAAAATTTGGCACAAATCGTCTGTAGTATGTGCAGAGTCCCAAGAAACTTCGTAACTCGTGAAGATTTTGAGGACGAGGCCAGTCCTTTACTGCCCGTATTTTATCTTCATCGGTTGATATGCCCTCTGCTGTTACACGATGCCCCAAGTATTTGACTTCCTTCTGAAACAATGCACATTTCTTAACACTGAGCTTCAGTCCAGCCGCTGATATACGCCTGAAGACTTCTTCCATATTCCTTAGGTGTTCATCGAAGGTCTTTCCCATGACAATTATGTCATCCAGATACACCAGGCATGACTTCCAATTAAGTCCCTTTAACACTCGTTCCATTAAACGCTCGAAGGTGGCTGGAGCGTTGCAGAGACCAAATGGCATAACATTAAACTGCCATAAACCATCGAGAGCACTAAAAGCAGTTTTTTCTTTATCTTTGTCTGCTATCTCGACTTGCCAGTAACCGCTCTGTAAATCTAGCGTAGAAAACCACTTGGTTCCTGCTAGCGTGGCCAAGGTGTCATCGATTCTTGGTAGCGGATAACTGTCCTTTTTGGTAACATCGTTGAGCTTTCTGTAGTCAACGCAGAATCTAGTGCTGCCATCTTTCTTCTTTACTAAAACTACCGGTGAGCTCCAGGGACTCGAAGATGGTTCGATGATTCCGTCTCGCTCCATTTCGTTGACTAGCTGCTTTACTTCGCTCCGCTTAGCTAGAGGAATGCTCCTGGGGGCTTGTTTTATGGGCCTCGCTTCGCCAGTATTTATTTCATGCTTCACTATTGCCGTTCTACCTTGGCTTTTATCTTTTAGGGCGAAGACAGAGGCGTACTTTCGTAGCAGCTGCTTGGCTTTGTTTCTGTCAGGTGGCTCCAGCTCTGCTACCCATTTCCCCACGTGTTCTGCTAGTATTTCGCGCTCTTTAGTTGACAGTTTTTCAGGCTCTGAGTCTCTCTCGCAATTAATTATGGCCTCTGCTGGTGTACATTGAGCTATCTGAGAGTTTTTACCAATTACTTTTTCACTGTTGGATAGATTTAACACTCTCACAGGAATTTTTCCATTCTTACAGGTTTTCACGAGGGCTTTTGCTGTTATTGTTTCACTCTTAATTCCTGATGGTTCTACCACCCACAACCGGTTGTCCTCACAATCTTCCTCCATACGTGCCCATATCACAGTTTCTGCCTGAGGTGGTAATTTCTGGGATGCTACAGCAACCAACTTCCTTACTGCAGATTTACTCACATATCCAATATCAAGGGGTATTTCGACGTTT
>OX451215.1:123850217-124009094 GCA_949628195.1 Phasia obesa | reverse complement strand
TTGTCATTCCGTGTGTAATTTCTACAATATTCATTTCCGACCCCATAAAGTATATATATTCTGGATCCTTATACATAGAGAAGTTGATTAAGCGATGTCCGTCTGTCCGTCTGTCCGTCTGTCCGTCTGTCCGTCTGTCCGTCTGTCCGTGTTAGTGTGGTAATGTCATTTGCCAAGGCATCAGAAGAGATACAAAAAATTTAAGCACACCAATCTGTCAGGCATAGTTTCGAAAATTTTGGTATTGCAATTCATGCAACATCGGATCATTCCTTTGGAGGCTACGGGCACAAAAACCACGCCCACCTATGTTTTTTTTTACGTTTTTTTTTTAATTTTTTTCGGCTTTAATGATTCTGTTTTGCCTTTTTTTGTCAAATAAATATTAGAGTGTGACAGGTAGATCGCAAGGAGTGCATACAGATCTCGGGGGATCAATAACCCCCTGCGAGGGGCGATTTTTGTTTGTTTTTAGATTGGTAGGGTTTTTCTGCTTTGATTTGTATTAGAGACCTTAATAGAAAGCAATACGCATAGAGGTAGCCAATGGACCCACAGGGTACCCACTGACAAATAGGAGCAGTTAAAAGGGCCCCCCATGTGTCAATATGATGAATTTTTTTTTTTTTTGTAAGGATTTCTTTTTGCTTTAGTCTGACCATTCTAACTCAATAGATTGGAGAAAAGTCCAAAATTTAACAAAAAAAATTCAATCAAATTTTTAAAAAAAAATTTTTTTAAAAATTTAAAAAAAAAATTTTTTTAATTTTTTTAAAAAAATATTTACAAAAAAATTTACAAAGCATTTTCAAAAAGATATTTTACAGAAAAATATTAGAAAAAAAAATTTTTTAAAAAATTTTCCAAAAAATTTTCGAATAAAATTTTACAAAAAATTTTTAAAAAAATATTTTTACAAAAAATTTTTACACACAATTTTCGAAAAATTAAAACAAAAATTTCAATATTTCTTTGAAAATGAAAATCATGACTGTAACATAACATATATTTAATATTAAGAATATACATATGTATGTATGTGTGTATATAGAGTAACATATTTTTATACCCTTCACCACAGGTGGAAAGGGTATATATAAGTTTGTCATTCCGTGTGTAATTTCTACAATATTCATTTCCGACCCCATAAAGTATATATATTCTGGATCCTTATACATAGAGAAGTTGATTAAGCGTTGTCCGTCTGTCCGTCTGTCCGTCTATCCGTCTGTCCGTCTGTCCGTCTGTCCGTCTGTCCGTGTTAGTGTGGTAATGTCATTTACCAAGGCACCAGAAGAGATACAAAAAATTTAAGCACACCAATCTGTCAGGCATAGTTTCGAAAATTTTGGTATTGCAATTCAGCAACATCGGATCATTCCTTTGGAGGCTGCGGGCCAAAAACCACGCCCACCTATATTTTTTTCACGTTTTTTCAGGTTTTTTTTAAATTTTTTTTCAGCTTTAATGTTTCTGTTTTGCCTTTTTTTCTCAAATAAATATTAGACTGCGACAGGTAGATCGCAAGGAGTGCATACAGATCTCGGGGGATCAATAACCCCCTGCGAGGGGCGATTTTTGTTTGTTTTTAGATTGGTAGGATTTTTCTGCTTTGATTTGTATTAGTGACCTTAATAGAAAGCAATACACATAGAGGTAGCCAATGGACCCACAGGGTACCCACTGATAAAAAGGAGCAGTTAAAAGGACCCCCATGTGTCAATATGAGGAAATTTTTTTTTAAGGATTTTTTTTTTGCTTTAGTCTGACCATTCTAACTCAATATAGATTGGAGAAAAGTCCTAAATTTAACAAAAAAATTTCAATCGAATTTTTAAAAAAAAAATTGTTTAAAAATTTTTTAAAATTTTTTTTCAAAAATATTTACAAAAAAATTTACATAGCATTTTCAAAAAGATATTTTACAGAAAAATATTCGAAAAAAAAAATTTTTTTAAAATTTTCCAAAAAATTTTCGAATAAAATTTTACAAAAAATTTTTAAAAAAATATTTTTACAAAAAATTTTTACACAAAATTTTCGAAAAATTAAAACAAAAATTTCAATATTTCTTTGAAAATGAAAATCATGACTGTAACATAACATATATTTAATATTTAGAATATACATATGTGTGTATATAGAGTAACATATTTTTTTAAATGCGTTTGATTTTTCAATATATGATATCTCTGTTTTAAAACCTAGGTGCATTAAACACATAGACATTATCAGAATACCGACTACAAACTGTCAAAAATGAAACGTTGTGGCTGTCGTCAACTTAGGCTAATTTCTATTTTATTCAACAAAAGAAAATGTCACAAAATTGTAAATTGCAAATTCATATACAAACAAAAAGTTTTGGAGGAAATATTTCTAATTTTTTGAAAAAGTTATTTAATTTTATAAAATCAAAATAAGTATTTCTACAACAATGTCAGAGTTTACGATGTAGCTGTCGTCTTCAATATCTTTAAGTAGCTGACAGCACGGCGACAATTGTAGCAAACGGAATTTGTTTTCATTTGTCTTCTATTTTTTTAACTTATGAATAATGATTTTTTCTCATACGAATTTATTTAAGTAAAGAGTCAACAATATGGATAATGCTGTACATGTCTGTATAAATAAAATCACCGTGGTGAAGGGTATAGAAGATTCGGCACGGCCGAATATAGCACTTTTACTTGTTCTAGATAATTTTGAAATTTTTTCTACAATTTAACGTTTAAGTCCAATGATTCTAATTCATACTTTCTAAAAATAATAAATATAATATATTAATAATCAAATTATTCTATTATGGTCCTCTATTATGGGTAAAAAAAAAAAAAAAATAAATAAACAAAATGGGTACACCACAATCCAAAATACAAAACCCAAATGCAAACGTTGCAAATAACGTAGAAATTATCGACCATAGCGAAGAGATCAATTCGTTGTGGATACTCACTTTAAAAAGTCCAGGCCATCAACATTATAAACATAATACGAATATTTTTTTTTTATTTTTTGTAATAGATAGCATAGTATTGTAGTGCCATCCCTGCTGAGACTACTAATCCCTACAACACTGAATCATTATTACTAAATATCCATGCTAGTACTCTTTGGTACAACCCTAACTCTAAATGTCAACCCATATCACCTAAGAACTAAGATTAATAAAATCAGTAACAGTATAACAATGAAACCTGCAGCATGCCTTTTCACTTAAATGGAGAAGGCTTTATAGTATCTCAATGTTGAAGTAAAGAAAAAACAAATGAAATTAATTTTATAATTAAGTTTTTACGCTCTAGGTCTTTTTATAAAAATATTTCAATTTACTTTTATTTTTATATTCGATATTTCGCTACACCATTGGGTAGCATCATCAGGAAATGGAAAAAGTTTTATAATATTTAAATGAATGAAAATATTAAAATGATTGAAAAAAATTTTTGTTAATCAAATTTAAAAAACTAACATTTCAAAACATTCAAAAACAAAATTTTCAAAAACAAATAAAATGTTACTAAGAATGATAAAACATTTTTAAAAACCTATACATATTTAATTATCTACATAAAATTTCTTATATTAAGAATATTTAAACAATTTTTAGAAAAACCAAAATAATTTCACATTTATACATACATATATGTACATAAATTACACCGGAAAATTAAAGATTCTATCATACTATTATTTTTTATGTACTAAATGTCTATAATTCTGTGCAACATTTTCTGTATCGGCTCTAAAATTCATTCTTTTTTCAATCGGAACTTTAATTATTTGTAACATTTCTAACATATAACGACGTTTATAATTATTTTCCAAATTTAGAATTGATACATTTTCAAAGTTGGGATAGTGATTACTTTTTGAACAGTGGGAAGACAATGCTGTTTTTTGCAAACTGATGTTATCCCTGTATCTCTGGTCTGATTTATGTCCAGCTATTCTCCTTTTCAGTTTATTCTTTGTTGTACCTACATATACTTTATTACAATTCTCTTTGTCATTTCCCTTACAAGGTATTTTATACACTAAATTTGACATATCTAATTTTTCTATTATATCTTTTGGTTTGCTAAATAATCTATTTAATGTATTATACGTTCTATATGCCATCTTGTATTTAACTGTATCAAATATTTTTGATTTTTCCAACCGTTCAGATAAATCCGGTACATAAGTTATTGATTTATATATCTTTGGTTCTGTTTCATTTCTTGTATTTGGTTTTCTATTACTTTTGTATTGCAATATTAATCTATTAATTAGCTGTATTGGGAAATTGATTTCGCTTAATATCTTTTTAATTTTATCTATATTCTTTCTGTCTTTCTCTGTCACTCTGTCTTTCTATTAAATTTTTTGCTGTATTTATTTATTTTATTTTTATTTGTTTATTTTGTTTAGAATAATAATTAATAATTCTTCCCGAAGCTGTGGGTTTTTGATACCAATCCATTACTAATTTGTTCTTCTTCCTAATTATTAAGGTATCTAAATATGGAAGTTTAGAATCGCATTCCTTCTCTATTGTAAATTTAATGCAATTATCGAATTCATTAAATGTTTGCAACATATTGTTAACAGCTGGTTCAGAAATGACACAAAACAAATCATCTACATATTTGGTTATTATACTTGGTTTTATACTTAATTTTTCAATACAAGAATCTAGCAATTTCTCCATAACTATATCCGCTGCAATTGGGGAAGCAGGAGATCCTATTGGATGTCCTTTCTGTTATATATAAATTTTCTGATTATATTGAAAATATCTATTATTCTCTATACAAAACTTGAGAATATGTAAAAATAATGATTTCTCTATTTTTGTAAATTTTTCTATAATATCCCATTTTTCTTCTATTGTATGAATTGCTAAGTCAACAGGTATACTTGGAAATAATGATACTACATCTAATGAAATTAATTTTTTATTATCTTTTATATGTAGATTTCTTATCTTATTTTTAAATTCAAGCGAGTCTTTAATATTGTATATTGAATGTTCCGTAACCTTTTCTAATATGTTCGTAATATATTGTTACGAAAGAAGAATTTATTCATTATAAGCTCTGAACCACAATACTCCCAAACAACAACAACATTAATGGTTAGTTTTCTTACAATGATGAAAGAAAGAAACAAACAATAAAGAGTAACGCCTTAAACAATCATTCGCATATACACACACACATTAAATAAACACTCATCAGTTAAATACACAGCCACATACATAAATACAAGCATAAACAAATAAACAGCCACACATACCGTTATAAAGAAATAAACAACCACACAAACAGCTATAAAGAAATAAAGAAACACACAAACAGAAAACAAGAGCAATAACAATCGAACCTGCCAGATATGTCTGGAATATAACATTCTTGTGCTTTTAATCACCTATATAAGCGAATCGTGCTGGCGAGTAGTATGGCAGTATTAATTTAAAAGTCAAAGAGTTTAGTTGTCGAATTTTCAGAGTGTTTAACAGTTTGCTGTATTTTTGAACAGTGGTGTTAAGTAAATAAAGTGACTTACAGTAAAAGTAATAACAGTGTGTATTAATTTTGCAATTAAAAGAACCCAACGTAAAGTAAAAACGTAACAATTGGTGACAGAAGTGAAATTGTAAAATAAAATAACTTAAATAAAATTAAAGGAATAAACAACAATGAAATTTGAAGATCTTAAAGTGGAGCAGCTGAAAAAGGAGTTGAGTAAGCTAGATTTGCCAACAGCAGGTAACAAAACAGAACTGCAGAAGAGGCTCATAGATGAATTCAAGCGTCGTGGCATGGACATTGGCGCATATGAGTTCGAAGAAAAAGAGGTGACAGAGGTATGTAGCCATGAAACAACAACAGCAAGTAGCATGGACTTCAATACGATGTTTGCCGCTATGATGGAGAAAATAAGAGAAAACTCTAGAATGCTTCTAGAAAATGTAAACGAAAAGCTAGTCGAAGTACAAGAAGCTTCTAAAAGAAGCGAAGAAGCTTCTAGAGCAAACAGCGAGAAACTACTGGAAACAGTAAATGAGAAATTGGAGAAAAATCAACAACTTCTAGCTGAGATTCAAGAAGTTTCTAGAGCGAATAATGAGAAACTTTTGGAACAAGTCAACGAAAATCTTCTACAAATTTCCGAAACCATTAATAAGCGAGTAGACTACGTAGAAGTCAAGTTCGACGAAAAAATCTCTGCCGTAGAAGTGCAACTGTCCGGTTTAAACAGAAAAGTGAATCTTCTAGAAACTAGTGGCGTCGAAGTACAGGTAAAGGATGTCGATGTAAAGCCGCAGGAGCTTGAAAACAAAATTATGAGCCTGGAAATAAGAGCAGGTCCAGTACGAGTAGTGACTGAAAACACAAATAGGATAAAATCTCCCAGTTTCGACGGCAACATACCCTTCAACGTCTTCAAATTCCAATTCGAGACAGTGGCCAGTAAAAATCTATGGAACAATGAAGAAAAAGCGATTGAGCTGATTCTGGCACTTAAAGAATCTGCAGCAGAAGTCCTCGAAAGCCTACCAACTAGCTGCAGAAATAATTATGAGGACATAATGATGGCGTTACAGCGTAAATAGGGCGGCGATCATAAAAAGGAGCTGTATAGAATGGAGCTACGTGGCAGGCTGCAGAGAGCAATTGAGACGCTTCAGGATTTCGCCATGGAGAAAGAGCGCTTGGTGCAGCTAATATACCCTGGGGAAAACCATCCACTTTTAGAACAGTTCAAAGTGGAGGCATTTGTTAATGGTATTCGTGACGCTGATATTTAGCACGCAGTTTGCGCTAAGCAAAACACATCCTTTGCTGAAACCATTACTTACGCTCTGGCTCAAGAAACAGCAAAAGTCATTTCGAGGCCGCAGTCATACAAAGTGCGAAAAGTTGAAGTTGCTGCTGAAGATGAGAAAACAACAATGGACTACATAAAGCAAGTACTTGAGTCGGTAAAGAAAGTCTTAGATGAACGACATGGTAAGACAAACGCTAAGTGCTTTAATTGCGGCAAAGTCGGCCAGAAAACGAGCCAGATCTGTTTCGCCGCCAAAAAACAATAAACGTGCGACTCATGGAACATCTCGAGAGTCGAGCCAGATCTGTTTCGCCGCCAAAAAACAATAAACGTGCGACTCATGGAACATCTCGAGAGTCGTTAAACTAAAGAGAGCTAGCACTACGGGGCATGAGCTAGCTCCCACAACCGAGGGCCCCACAATCTCCATATCTGTGATGCAGCAGCAAAACAGCAATCTTACTGCAAGCGGGTATATCAACGGAGGAAAGCGTATTCTGACAATAGACACAGGAGCGTCGCAGTCTATAATAAGGCCCGATTTAGTAAAGGGAAAAGTGAAACAATTGAATAATGTAAGCCTGCGCACCGCTACCGGAGAATTTGCTACTGTCTATGGTAAGGCCAAAGTCAGATAAACTATAGCCAACATGAGTGTGGACCATGTCTTCATTGTTGCCGATATCGTGGACGAAGTTATTATTGGCGCAGATTTTATGATCATGCATGGAGTCGATCTGCGCATGGGGCAACAAATAATGATCTGGTGAAACGTCGAAATACCCCTTGATATTGGATATGTGAGTAAATCTGCAGTAAGGAAGTTGGTTGCTGTAGCATCCCAGAAATCACCACCTCAGGCAGAAACTGTGATATGGGCACGTATGGAGGAAGATTGTGAGGACAACCGGTTGTGGGTGGTAGAACCATCAGGAATTAAGAGTGAGACAATAACAGCAAAAGCCCTCGTGAAAACCTCTAAGAATGGAAAAATTCCTGTGAGAGTGTTAAATCTATCCAACAGTGAAAAAGTAATTGGTAAAAACTCCCAGATATCTCAATGTACACCAGCAGAGGCCATAATTAATTGCGAGAGAGACTCAGAGCCTGAAAAACTGTCAACTAAAGAGCGCGAAATACTAGCAGAACACGTGGGGAAATGGGTAGCAGAGCTGGAGCCACCTGACAGAAACAAATCCAAGCAGCTGCTACGAAAGTACGCCTCTGTCTTCGCCCTAAAAGATAAAAGCCAAGGTAGAACGGCAATAGTGAAGCATGAAATAAATACTGGCGAAGCGAGGCCCATAAAACAAGCCCCCAGGAGCATTTCCCTAGCCAAGCGGAGCGAAGTCAAGCAGCTAGTCAACGAAATGGAGCGAGACGGAATCATCGAACCATCTTCGAGTCCCTGGAGCTCGCCGGTAGTTTTAGTAAAGAAGAAAGATGGCAGCACTAGATTCTGCGTTGACTACAGAAAGCTCAACGATGTTACCAAAAAGGACAGTTATCCGCTACCAAGAATCGATGACACCTTGGACACGCTAGCAGGAACCAAGTGGTTTTCCACGCTAGATTTACAGAGCGGTTACTGGCAAGTCGAGATAGCAGACAAAGATAAAGAAAAAACTGCTTTTAGTGCTCTCGATGGTTTATGGCAGTTTAATGTTATGCCATTTGGTCTCTGCAACGCTCCAGCCACCTTCGAGCGTTTAATGGAACGAGTGTTAAAGGGACTCAATTGGAAGTCATGCCTGGTGTATCTGGATGACATAATTGTCATGGGAAAGACCTTCGATGAGCACCTAAGGAATATGGAAGAAGTCTTCAGGCGTATATCAGCGGCTGGACTGAAGCTCAGTGTTAAGAAATGTGCATTGTTTCAGAAGGAAGTCAAATATTTGGGGCATCGTGTAACAGCAGAGGGCATATCAACCGATGAAGATAAAATCGGGCAGTAAAGGACTGGCCTCGTCCTCAAAATCTTCACGAGTTACGAAGTTTCTTGGGACTCTCAACATACTACAGACGATTTGTGCCAAATTTCGCTAGTGTTGCTGCGAGCCTACATGAGCTAACCAAAAAGTCGCGACCTTACCAGTGGAATGAAGCAGCCGAGGAAGCATTCCAGAAGCTCAAGGAATTGTTGTGTGTAGCACCTATCCTGGCATATCCAGTAGCTGGGCAAAAATTCGTGCTAGACACTGATGCGAGCGGATATGGAATAGGAGGCGTGCTGTCTCAAGTGGTAGATGGGACAGAAAAGGTTATAGGCTACTACAGCAGAGTACTTTCGAAGCCTGAAAGAAACTATTGCGTAACGCGACGAGAGCTGCTAGCAGCATTGGAGTGCATTAAACACTTCCACAAGTATTTGTATGGCCAACATTTTATGCTGAGGACAGATCATGCCGCACTCAGGTGGTTGCTGCAATCCAAGAGCCCTGAAGGACAGCTTGCACGCTGGATTGAGCGACTTCAGAGCTATGACTTTAGTATTGAGCACAGAAAAGGAGGCAAGCATAACAACGCAGACGCCCTTTCTAGGCGACCATGTGATCTGGGGTGTAAGCATTGCACAAAGGCAAAATTGGCAAAAATTATAGCAGCTAAAGAGGAAGACAGAAGACCGACGCGAAGTGAGACCTGGGAAAGCACAGACGGCAAAACTGTGATAGATTTAATCGTCGTTCCATCCTCCAAGATCAAAGAGGTCGTGAAACAATTCCACAATGGTCCTAGGGGAGGTCACCTTGGTGTAACGAAGACGCTGGAAAAGATAAAACAACGGTTCTATTGGGACGGCTGTCAACAAGCCGTAGCAGAGTGGATAGCCAATTGCCTGGAGTGCATTGCAGCAAAGGGTCCAGTACGAAGGAGTCGGGGCAGCTTCAGCAGTACAATTCAGGCGCTCCCTTTGAACGTATAGCGATGGACGTAGCAGGTCCCTTCCCTGCTAGCAATGCTGGAAACCGATACGTTTTAGTGGTGATGGACTATTTTAGCAAATGGCCGGAAGTATATGCCATTCCCAATCAAGAAGCCAGAACGATTGTAGACACGTTTATAAGCAACTGGGTGTGTCGCTATGGTGTTCCCTTAGAACTACACTCCGACCAAGGCCGAAATTTTGAATCGCTATATTCAAAGAGATGTGCGAAATATACGGAATAAGAAGGACCAGAACGACACCGTTACATCCGCAATCTGATGATATGGTCGAAAGATTCAATCGAACGCTGGAGGAATACCTGCGAAAAGTGGTCAGCGCACATCAGATGGACTGGGATGAGCATATACCCAAATTTTTGTTGGCATATAGATCAGCTGATCACGATTCCACCTCACGAACACCAGAGAAAGTAGTCTTTGGATCTGAGCTAAATTTGCCTGCAGATTTAGAGTTTGGTGTTAAGCCAACATCGACAGAAGGAGACGGCGAAAACTCTAGTCAGGTACAAAGGGACCTTCAGGAGATTCACGAATTCGTGCGGAGTCGTATAAAATTAACCAGTGATAAAATGAAAGCCAGATATGATCGAGCTGCCAACTCTGACGGATTTAACGAGGGACAACTGGTTCTACTTTTTAACCCACAACGGAAGAAAGGATTATCACCCAAACTACAAACTCATTGCGATGGACCTTATAAAGTAATAAAGCGGCTAAACGACGTAGTTTACAGAATACAGAAGTTTCAGAGCCCAAGATCAAAAATGAAAGTTGTGCACTTGGAGCGGCTAGCCAACTATAGAAAAGGCACATCTGTGCCTGTTCGGGACGAACAGGTTTGAGAAGGGGGTAGTGTTACGAAAGAAGAATTTATTCATTATAAGCTCTGAACCACAATACTCCCAAACAACAACACCATTGATGGTTTGTTTTCTTACAATGATGAAAGAAAGAAACAAACAATAAAGAGTAACGCCTTAAACAATCATTCGCATACACACACACACACATTAAATAAACACTCATCAGTTAAATACACAGCCACATACATAAATACAAGCATAAACAAATAAACAGCCACACATACAGTTATAAAGAAATAAACAACCACACAAACAGCTATAAAGAAATAAAGAAACACACAAACAGAAAACAAGAGCAATAACAATCGAACCTGCCAGATATGTCTGGAATAAAACATTCTGGTGCTTTTAATCACCTATATAAGCTTTTAATCACCTATATAAGTGCTGGCGAGTAGTATGGCAGTATAAATTTAAAAGTCAAAGAGTTAAGTTGTCGAATTTTAAGAGTGTTTAACAGTTTGCTGTATTTTTGAACAGTGGTGTTAAGTAAATAAAGTGACTTACAGTAAAAGTAATATAGCTACGTCACCTAGGTTATATGGATTGCCAAAAATTCACAAAGAGGAATTTCCTTAACGACCTATTTGTTCCTTTGTTAATTCTCCATCCTATGAGTTATGTAAATATATTACGAACATATTAAAAAAGATTACGGAACATTCAAAATACAATATTAAAGACTCGCTTGAATTTAAAAATAAGATAAGAAATCTACATATAAAAGATAATGAAAAATTAATTTCATTAGATGTAGTATCATTATTTCCAAGTATACCTGTTGACTTAGCAATTCATACAATAGAAGAAAAATGGGATATTATAGAAAAATTTACAAAAATAGAGAAATCATTATTTTTACGTATTCTCAAGTTTTGTATAGAGGATAATAGATATTTTCAATATAATCAGAAAATTTATATACAACAGAAAGGACTTCCAATGGGATCTCCTGCTTCCCCAATTGTAGCGGATATAGTTATGGAGAAATTGCTAGATTCTTGTATTGAAAAATTAAGTATAAAACCAAGTATAATAACCAAATATGTAAATGATTTGTTTTGTCATTTCTGAACCAGCTGTTAACAATATGTTGCAAACATTTAGTGAATGCGATAATTGCATTAAATTTACAATAGAGAAGGAATGCGATTCTAAACTTCCATATTTAGATACCTTAATAATTAGGAAGAAGAATAAATTAGTAATGGATTGGTATCAAAAACCCACAGCTTCGGGAAGTATTATTAATTATTATTCTAAACAAAATAAACGAATAATTATAAATACAGCAAAAAAATTAATAGAAAGAGTGTTAACTATTAGTGACAGAGAATTCCACAGAAAGAATATAGATAAAATTAAAAAGATATTAAGCGAAAATAATTTCCCAATACAGCTAATTAATAGATTAATATTGCAATACAAAAGTAATAGAAAACCAAATACAAGAAATGAGACAGTACCAAAGATATATAAATCAATAACTTATGTACCGGATTTATCTGAACGGTTGGAAAAATCAAAAATATTTGATACAGTTGAATACAAGATGGCATATATAACGTATAATACATTAAATAGATTATTTAGCAAACCAAAAGATAAAGTAGAAAAATTAGATATGTCAAATTTAGTGTATAAAATACCTTGTAAGGGAAATGACAAAGAGAATTGTAATAAAGTATATGTAGGTACAACAAAGAATAAACTGAAAACGAGAATAGCTGGACATAAATCAGACCAGAGATACAAGGATAACATCAGTTTGCAAAAAACAGCACTGTTCAAAAAGTAATCACTATCCCAACTTTGAAAATGTATCAATTCTAAATTTGGAAAATAATTATAAACGTCTTTATATGTTAGAAATGTTACAAATAATTAAAGTTCCGATTGAAAAAAGAATAAATTTTAAAGCCGATACAGAAAATGTTGCACAGAATTATAGACATTTAAAAAATAAAAAATAATAGTGTGATAGAATCTTTAATTTTTTGTAACTTTTCCGGTGTAATTTATGTACATATATGTATGTATAAATGTGAAATTATTTTGGTTTTTCTAAAAATTGTTTAAATATTCTTAATATAAGAAATTTTATGTAGATATTTAAATATGTATAGGTTTTAAAAATGTTTTATCATTCTTAGTAACATTTTATTTGTTTTTGAAAAATTTGTTTTTGAATGTTTTGAAATGTTAGTTTTTTAAATTTGATTGACAAAAAATTTGTTCAATCATTTTAATATTTTCATTCATTTAAATATTATAAAACTTTTTCCATTTCCTGATGATGCTACCCAATGGTGTAGCGAAATATCGAATATAAAAATAAAAGTAAATTGAGATATTTTTATAAAAAGACCTAGAGCGTAAAAACTTAATTATAAAATTATTAAAAAGGTCAAAAATTATAATAATTGTTTAACAAATGAAATTAAAAAATTTTCGGGAAATTTTTCACTTTTGCGGCTACCTAAGCGCTACCTAAACGGTGTTAAGAATCATTCCTAGGAAGTTCATATGTTCTAGAAAGTTGTTTATTGAGATCTTAGGTTCATTTTTGTGGTTGATTGTTTCCTTGAATTTTGAACGGTTTGCTACCTATGGACCTGAACAGGGGAAAAAAGGTAAAAAAAAATTGAATTTTTTAAAGTTTTTTGCGATTTTGACCTTGAAGATGAAGTTTTTTTGACAAGAGCTAAAACTTTGCCTCATAAATAAACATATAAGATTGTTGAACACGCTAGATGAATCTACGGAAATAAAAAACTTAAAAGTAGAAACAACACCACTAAAAAACTATAATATAATCAGAACTAGCAATGATAAAACAAAAGAAAATTATGACAAAAAAAGATTCAAAAAATTGCTAGCTGACCTAAAACTAGAAGACAATAACAGCTATGAAAGAACTATCAAAAATTTTGGAAAAATATCAATCAATATTTCATTTAGATGGAGAGAGCCTAACAACTAATAACTTCTATAACCAAACCATACAACTAAGTGATAGAAACCCCGTTTATATAAAAAATTATCGTTTACCTCAAACACACATAGAGGAAATACACAACCAAGTAAAGGATTTACTAAAACAAAAAATAATAGAACCATCCATAAGCCCATACAATGCACCCCTCTTATTAGTTCCAAAGAAAGGACAAGACGACATAAAAAAATGGAGATTAGTCGTTGATTTTAGGAAACTCAATGACAAAATAATAAATGATAAATTTCCACTAACAAGACTAGATGATATTTTGGACAGATTGGGAAGAGCAAGATATTTTTCTACATTGGATATGACAAGTTCATTCCATCAAATTGAACTTAATAAGGAATCAAGACCATTTACAGCTTTTTCTACAATAAATGGTCATTACCGATATACTAGATTATCATTTGGACTGAAGATATCTTCTAATAGTTTTCAAAGAATGCTAACCATAGCTCTATCGGGATTGGAATCAGAAGCATTTTTATATGTGGATGATATAATAGTTTTTGGATGTAGCCTACAACATCATAACAAAAACCTAGTAAAAGTTTTCGACAGATTATCAAAATACAATCTAAAACTGAATGCAAGCAAATGTTGTTTTTTAAAACCAGAAGCTATATATTTAGGTCACTTAATAACATCAAGTGGAATTAAACCTGATCCAGCTAAGTACGAAATAATTTCGAAATATCCAATTCCTAAAAATGCTGATGACGTCAGAAGATTTGTAGCATTCTGCAATTATTATAGAAGGTTTATCAAAAACTTTGCGGATATCGCGAACTGCCTTAACAGACTTTTGAAGAAAAATACAAAATTTTAATGGTCCGAAGAATGCCAAAGAGCATTTGAAACATTGAAAGAAAAATTGATCAGTCCACCCATTTTGCAATACCCAGATTTTGACAAAACATTCGTTCTAACAACCGACGCATCAGATTTTGCACTAGGCGCAGTTTTATCACAAGGTTCAATAGGAGAAGATCTACCAATATCTTATGCAAGTAGATCACTGAATAAACATGAAAAGAACAAGCCAATAATTGAAAAAGATTTATTAGGCATATATTGGGGAGTACAGTTTTTCCGACCTTACATGGAAGGAAATTTACAGTTTTCACAGACCATAGACCATTAGTTTCACTATTCACACATAGAAACCCAAGTTCTAAATTAACGCGTATAAGACTGGAACTTTCCGAATACGAATTTGAAATTGTCTATAAAAAAGAAGCAAATAATACTAACGTGGATGCATTATCACGGATACAAATTGATTAGAATATGATATTCATGCTATAAAAAACATTAGTAGTAATAAGAGGTATGAAGAAAAAGTCATCAGAAAATAATATCATTAGCGGATCTCAAAAAGAGCCTGATCAACTCCACATATGGGACTGCACTTCGATAAATGATATAAAGCGCGCAACTAAATTAAAATTTATATTAGAGAAACGGCCAATAGATGATATAACAAAATGTTATAAGGATACGTTAGAAACGTATAGAGATATTAATGAAACACGTGTTAAATGTAGCGATAATCCAAAGCACCTAGGTACTCTTTTGGAGAAGCTTTCATCTTGTTTAAAATTAACAAATAATAAAATATTTGCAATCGACAAGAATGATGCATTATTTAGTATATTTCCTGCAGAAGAATTTAAGGCCAGATACAATGAAGCATGTAAACATAATAAAGATAACATAACTATATTATTATATGAAAAACCTCAGACAATAACAGATAATGAAAAACAACAAAAACTTATACAACTATATCATGATACGCCACAAGGAGGACATTTTGGAATACATAAAACATTATTAAAATTCAAACAAAAATATATATGGAAAGGACTGAACAAATCAGTAAAAGCATACGTATCAAAATGTAATTTATGCCAGAGAAACAAACAAAATAAACATACAAAAGAACCGCTAAAAATAACAGATACTCCAATAAACAGTTTTGACACTATTGTAATTGACACTGTTGGTCCACTACGTCCAACAAACAAATTTAGATATATACTAACTATGTAATGCAATTGACTAAATATATAATTGCTTGTGCAATTGAGACAAAAAAAGCGAAGTCAGTAGCTAAAGCATTAATGGAAAATTTAATCTGTAAATACGGATTATTTCGCATACTCAAATCGGACAGAGGAACAGAATTTACAAATGAACTAATGAAGGAGATATGTGAACAACTAAGGATAGAACAAAGACTCTCGACTCCATACCACCATGAGACTTTAGGTAGTGTTGAAAGAAACCATAGAGTCCTAAACGAGTATTTCTTATCTTTTGTAGAAAATGACAATTGGGAAAAATGGATCCCATACTACACATTTGCGTACAATACAACTCCTCACGTAGATACTGAATACTCACCTTTTGAGCTAATTTTCGGAAAATTACCAAATTTACCTGGAGATGAAGTCATGAATCATCCCAAAATATACAATTTCGAAAATTATGCTAATGAAATAAAAGCAAGACTAAAATATTCGCTAGAGAATGCTAGGAATATGATAGAAAGTGTAAAAAGGAAGAGACAATTAGACTCCCATAACAAGTTAAATAGAATAGAATTAGAAATAGGAGATTTAGTACTATTAAAAGTAGAGAATAGAAAAAAGAATGAACCACCGTATTGAGGTCCATATACCATATTAGATATAGATGATTTAAATGTATTAGTTAAGATCAATGATAAGACAAAAACCTACCATAAAAATTTACTAAAGAAATACCAAAATAAATTAACGTAAAATTATTTTGAATAAAATTTAATCTTAATGACCTACATCAAATTATAAAGCAAATACAAAAATGTTATCATATATACCATTAAATAACAAAAAAAAAAACACCTTAAGAAAACAACAAATTTAAACCAAAATGTAAAAATTCTCCAATCTCAATTGTACAATTTTCTTTTGTGTAGTGTATCCAACATAATCAGTTGTAGTGTAGTGTAATGAACTTCAAAACAGAAATTTGATTCTTCACGCGCTGCATTATGTTGATGTCTGCACTTTTATATTTTTTAATTCTTCTACATTCATATACGTTCGTATGTAAACCTTTTTGTAGTTTATAAAAAAATATTGTATAATCACACGAACATATATGAATGTATTTAGCAATAAGTAATTTTAATATTAAGTAGAAATAAATATTGAGTGATTTAATTCACTCAAAATAATAATAAGAAATTAGTATATAAGAAATGTAAATTTTAAATTAAGTGAAAATAATAAAGAATATAGTCTTGACAACAAGACAAAAGTCTTTTATTAATTTCTATATCTCCAAACTATAATCTTGGTATCAAGATATGTTTGGAGAGGACATTCTAAAAAGGAATAAATATAATACAATATGTATATGACATATTTTTTTAAATGCGTTTGATTTTTAAATAGATGATATCTCTGTTTTAAAACTAGGTGCATTAAACACATAGACATCAAAAGGATACCGAATAAAACTGTCAAAAATAAAATACACACGTTTATAGATAAACGATTATTTTGAAGCCAGTATAGCTACGTGGCTACACGATCACCGTTGTGGCTGTCAAAAGAAAATGCCACAAAATTGTAAATTACAAATTCATATACAAACAAAAATTTTTGGATGAAATATTTATAATTTTTTGAAAAAATTATTTAATTTTATAAAAGCAAAATAAGTATTTCTACAACAATGTCAGAGTTTACGATGTAGCTGTCGTCTTCAATATTATTAAGTAGCTCACAACACGGCGATAATTGTAGCCAATTTGTTTTCATTTGTCTTCTATTTCTTTAAAGCATGAATAATGAATTTTTCTTATACGACTTCATTTAAGTAAAGAGTCAACAATATGGATAATGCTGTACATGTCTGTATAAATAAAATCACCGTGGTGAAGGATATAGAAGATTGGGCACGGCCGAATATAGCACTTTTACTTGTTTTCATTAAAATGGGATTGCTTTTGAGTTTGCGTGAAACTACCGCCGTTTTTATAATCCTCTATTGATTTTCTATAGGATTTAATTCACGATTTTTTCTGGCCAATATAAGGCCTTAAAAACCTAGTTTTGAAACAGTTATTGGGACCATTATCTTCTTGAAATGCTCAAGCTAAAGGTAAAAAATTCGTAAAGTATGTGAACACATTATTTATAAAAAAATATTTTTTAAATCCAAGCCGTGGATATCTCCTTATCACACGGTTTCTATTCTGGTTGGTCTATATGTATTTGTATTGAAGGTTATGTTTTTAAGCCATATCTACAAATATCGGTTGTATCCCAGGGTAGCCTTCTTGGCCCATTATTATTTATTTTATTCATTAATGATAGTGGCAGCTGTTTTTTGTATATTGTGCTAGACAAAAATAATGTTTGTTTCACGGTTGCTGCAATCATTTGCGGGTCATCCCTCTGATGTTTGGCCTAGAAAAGCAGTATCTCTTCTTTTTAGTCGAATGTCACCAGGTTCATTTAGTATGCTACGCGCCAAAGAGTTTGGATGAGATTCAAGCTTATAAGTTATATATATTATTTGTAACAAAATCCTTTGAAACAAAAAAGTTATGGGCATTTAAAAATTTAAATAATCAAAAAAATTTTTTTTAATTTTATCAAAATACAAATAAGTCTATTTTGGATCACCCTGTTCTATGTAACAACATCTTTTAAAACAAAAGAAAATTTTGAAATTTTATTAGTCGAACTACATATGTATGTATTTATATTACATACAATAATTTTGTAGTAAAACTTAACTTCGTTTTTATTCTCTCTAAGGAAGATTAGGTGATAATATTGAAAGAAAAATTAGGAAAATTTAATTTTAAAACACCGGCAGCACATAATACACATTTTCTAGACAGCTACGTCCGTCATCAGCACTCTTCGTATTCAAATTAAAATTTTTAATTCAAAAATCTTAAGATTAACTAAAAATTTCATTGTACAAAAAAGTTATAGGCATTTAAAAATTACAAATAGGTATTTAAAAATTTGTTAGTTTTAAGAAATTGCAGAGAAAATCCATTTTGAACAACCCTGTTCGCTGTGATATGTTGAAAAAACCAGTAATATTTTGACTCCCCAGGTGCTCTGGTATTTACTTTCAAATGAGTAATGTAGCTTTGAAAACTGTTACCATAAAAAATTTTTTTTTGGCCACCTTCTCAAAATATACGCCTCAAACCGCGATTTTAAAACCACCACATCATGAATCCTAGTTAATGTGGGTGGACCATACTGAAAACTAAAATAGTCTTTAAGAGGACTGACTACTTATTACCAATTAGTGGAATAAAATTTGAAGTTACCAACAAATACTTCAGTTTTTGGATACAGCACCTAGCAGTTGGCCAAAAGCGAATACTACGAATAATAATCCTGTGTTTGCTTTTAAATACACTGCAATAATTGTAAAATTAAAAACCTGTATATAAAATTCGCACTTTGTTGACACTAAAACCCAACTAAGATTTAATTTAACCAAGCCTAATCCAAAATTGTATTAATAATCCGATTCTACCATCGGAATATTTTTGTATGTAGCGTTTTTTAAAAAAAGGATATATATTAAGTCCTTACGCCGATTGGAATAAACTATTAAACACACGTTGCTAGTTGACCATGACCACTTTTTGTAATTTTGCGGTTATTATTAAAGCTAAACTTACATTTTTCAGTTTCGGGACACATGGGAGTTTGGAGTGTCCTTGCACCGATTTTTCCAAAAAATCATAATTTTCCTAACTAAGCCATTTAATGCTAGTGTACCCAGTTTTGAAAATATTTCAAGAATCCTATTTTTGTCCCTTCGTTATATGAAAGTAAAAACCTCAAAAAAATATTAAGAACGTAAAATAAAAGAAACATTACTCACTGACTCCAATATATAATACATACTTAAAACCATGTATTGCTGCTGTTTTCTTTTACTTTAATCCTATGAAAAATCGATCGATACGAGTAAGTATCGATACTTTTTATTCGATATCAAGTAGGTACCGATGCTTTACGACCGATACCGTATCGAGTAAAAATATCGATACCCTAACGTATCGTTTCATCCCTATCAATGGTGCAATTTTTTACAGTTCTTTTTTAAACAGGGGAACAAGTGTTAAATAGAAATACATATGAGTATGTATATACATATGTAAATGAGCATGCGTGCGTTTTTCCATAAAGAACGTTTTTCTTGTTATTTGGACCCGTTAACTTTCCATATATTGATGCACATATATATTTATCTTTTTTTGAAACGGTAAAAAATATCAAGCGGTACTTTTAAAAATTTTACGTATACTTATTTTTATATTTCTTGTTTTAGAATTTGTGTGTTTTTCCTAGATTTTTTTTAACGTGGTGATATTTTTCTTTAAATATGGGCTTTTTCACTATTTTCTTTACTTTGATGTATTCAAAAAAAAGACATTTTCCTTTTTTTATGAAAACTTAACACACAACTTCTTCTTTTATGTTTTTAATATTATATCTACACTTTCTGATAACACTTTTTTTGCTTTTACGGGTTTATTACACTTTTTATTGATTTTACAATTTTAATTTTATTTTGTACGTGTTTACATATGTATTTATATACATTTAACTATGTGTGTATGTACAACAATTTGATTATAAAAAGCGTGAGCATAACTTACTTTGTCCGGCGATTTCACTTAATTGATGCTTTTGATCTTGATCATTTACGTCAGATTTCTTGGTTGTAGGTTCTTCTTTTTTTTTCTTTAATTTAAGAGACTATTATTTGCCAATTGAAATGGACCATGAATACATTTGTTCCTGTAATATTAGTTGATTGATCTTTTGGGTTATTTTAATGTATGGTAGTTTGAATAAGAGACATCTTTGCTTGCAGTTGCAATTATAATTACTCAATCAAATAATTGTAATTGTGAGTTGCATGCAAAACAAAAGTGACTAATAAAAGGTGGGTAGCATTTATACGAGGGATAGGAATTTTAATGCTTAACTTTTTTCTAGGGCACTTGAGAAAGATACTTAGCGGTACGTTGATTCTTTCCTTTAGGATTGAGAGATAGGTTTGTTTTCTTCAGTTTGGGTAAGTATACTTCATATAATTCTTTTAGGCAAGTTTACAATTTTTTACAGGTTACTTAATTTACGAATGAAGGTAAGTATAAGGTTTAATGTATGAGGGTAAGTATAACATATGATGAAATTTGATTTCAACATCGATTAAATGAATTTTAATGTTTAAAACAAAATTATGATATTTAATGAATTTTAATATGTAGTGTTTATAACAAAATTATGATATTTAATTAATTTTAATGTTTAGTGCAAAATGGTTGAAAGGTAAGTAATTAGGTTTTAGTTTTTTCATTTCAGCTAACTTCGGTTTTGAAAAAAAACCCTTCTAACTTGAATTCAACATTTAGTGTTAATCATATGACATATTTATGTCATATGCAATTATATGTCCATAAACATGGACAGCAAGAGTTTATTGTTCCACTTTAAATTCTTAAAATTATTGAATTATTACTTTACATACTTGAATATTCGATTTTAAAAATAGTACAACATAAGCAAATTCACATACAATTATGTTTATTTAAAATTTTAAAAGTCAATCGTATGTATTTGATTGCATGGATTTATGTTGATGTATCAATAATTTCTTTGATCCCCAATAAAACAGATATTTTTTCATGCTATATATTTTGAACATGAACGATCATGTTCAAAAAGAATTCATGGAATTACTATTTGCATATGTACATACATACCTACATGAGAAGTGTATAAATATCAATTGGAAATAGTGCGCATATTAATATATACTTCGATCCGTTATATAGTGTAAGACACTTGTTTATTCGGCCTTTTTTCTTTTCTTTTACTTATGCAAGAACCATAAAGCCAATTTTTCTAATATCCAGCGGATTATATTGTGAGAGAGGAGGAAAGCAAACTTGTTTTGAGTACGTTTGACGAGATTGATGACGACTACATTCCTAATCCCCAATATCCTACCTGGCAGTAAAATGTTTTTATATATTTTTATAAAAATTATATAATTATTTTATATAAAAATTAACTATCAATTTAAATATAAAGAAATATTATTTTATGTGTTTGTTTAATTTAATTATTTATTTATCTTTTCATTCATTTAATAAAGGAATTGAATACATAAATGACCACAATTGAATGTGTTATAATTTTGAAGCTGCTTGTAGGCTGCATATCATATTTTTTCTAAATATTTGATTAATTGCAAAGTATTGACACAGTTATACACCTTCGGTGAAAATTTCAAGAGTCTACCTATTATGGTTCAAAACTTAGGCCTTATACATGCAAATGACGTCAATATCGGAACACCCTTTAATTTTTAGGTTTAATTTTCTAGACTTGTTTTTATAGTGCGAACTAAGTTTTAATTACTGCTTGCATATTTTTAGTGGATTCCTCCTACAGTTCAAGAAATAAGCACATATTCGTGAATAACACCTCTCTATCGGAACACCCTATAAGTTTTAGTATTTGATACTATAGCAGCCACAGTTATACACCTTCTGTGAAAATTTCAAATGTATACCTACTATGGTTCAAAACTAGGCCTTATACACACAAATCACACCACTATCGGAACACCCTTTAATTTTTAGGCTTATTTTTTTATAATTGTTTATATAGCAAACTAAGTTTTAATTACTGTTTGTAAATCCTTAGGGTATGCCTCCTTTAGTTCAAGAAATAAACACATATTCGTGAATAACACCTCTCTATCGGAACACCCTATAAGTTTTAGTATTTGTTGCTATAGCGGCAACAGCTATACATCATCTGTGAAAATTTCAAGAGTCTACCTATTACAGTTCCAGATATAAAAGGCGCTGACAGACGGACAGACGGACAGACAGACAGACATTGTAGCGAAAAAAATAGGGTTTTGTTTTTACCCTTTGGGTACGGAACGTGACGTGTTTTGCAGGTATATCGACATATTTTTTTAACCTAATAGGTAAACTCTTCCAAATTGTATAGAATATGTGTTGCTATGGCCGTTATGACAATTACTAAAATTTAAAGGGTGTTCCGACAGTGACATGTTTTTCACGTATAGTAACTTATTTTTTTAATAGTAATAGGTAGACTCTCGATATATTCATAGAAAGAGAATTGCCATGGTCGATCGATAGACCGATTGATAGCGCGCTAGTATATCAGTCGAGAGGTTGCGGCTTCGATTCCCGCCAACGACTCTGGGTGTTTTCTGCAGATAAGTAAAAAGCTTCGCAGAGGTAGTGGTATCTTAAAAAAAACAAATAACAAAATTAAAGGGTGTTCCGACAGAAACTTGATTTGTACGTAAATATCCCTTTTTCTTTAACCGTAATAGGTAGACTCTTGAAATGTTTACAGTAGATGTCGGTCGCTGTAACAATTACTGATATCTAAAGGGTGTTCTATCAGTGACATGTTTTTCACGTATGTTATCTTATTTTTTGAACCGCAATAGGTAGGCGCATGTCTATTTTTATATAAAGTGTATTACCATGGCCGAATTACTAAAATTTAAAGGGTGTTCCAACACTGATGCAATTTTCGCGATTATGACTTTAATTTCAAAATTAAAGTGTGACTCATAAGATATGAAAAAATTAACAACTTAAAGTTTTAAAGTACACAGTACGGAACCCTACGTGTGTGAGTCTAACTCGCACTTGACTGATTTATTTATTATTCATGTTCCTTTTGTCGATTAGTAGTAAAATCACTGATTGATATTTTTCCGTTCTTAAAAAGTAAATTCGGTATGATCCGTGGATCATACCCTAAAGACGTTTTCAAAAATTATAACAAATTCTACATAGCTAGAAAGTTTTAAAACTACAATTTAAAAATTAAACTGAAGATATAAAATTAAAAAATTTATAAATTAAAAAATTAGAATAATTTTATATAAAATAAGTGGAAAATATTAAAATTTTGTAAAAGCATTTAAATTAAAAATTATCTAAGTTCTACATAGTAGAAAGATTCATAAAAACACTAAAAACTTAAAATTTATGAAACTATAAAAAGTTAAATTAATACAATATTAATATTATAAACTAAATTCAACAAAGCAATAAAAACATTATTCAATATTAATAAAACACTAAAATTAAAAAAGAAAAATAGTTAGTTAAGAATTAAATTCTGCATAGTGGAAACGTGAAAAAATATGAATTGAAAAAGATTTTAATTCGAACTAAACTTCTACATATTAGAAAACTAAATCCAAATTTAACTTAAATACTTTCCATATTCCAAAACAAAATATTAAAATTAAAACCATACCTGTTAAACATTATTAATTAAAATTATAGAAAAAAAAAATAATAATAAAATCAAGAGTAATGTGAATCAGAAAAATACTAAATAAACTGTTCAAAAGTGGAATTTTTAATTATTTGAATTTAATGTTACGTTGAATCAGAAATAAATAAATTGAAATAAAAACTTGAGAAGCCACTGAACAAACTCGTTGAGAATTTCAAACTACAGTAGATGAGCTTACACGTCAAGAAAGAACACAAATAAATTAAGATAGTTTCAGGCGTTGAGTGCAACGAAACCTTGGACATAAAAAAGTCGGTACCAGAATTTTGTGGTGATACGTCCAGGTACATCTCATGGCGACAAGCCGTAATCACTGTCTACAAGTTGTACGGAAATTACGTAGGGAGCTCAAAATACTACTAGTCTGCAGCCATACTACGAAACAAAATAGTTGGCAAAGCCGATACTGTTTTGAGTTCATATAATACAGTTCCTAATCTCTCTATCTTGGAAAGTTTGGATTTGTTTATGCCGATAAAAGATCGGTTTTTACCCTTGACCAAGAACTATCTACCCTTACTCAGGGTTTTAAAACTATCATTGACTTCTATAACGAGGTAGAAGAAAAACTTAATTTAATAATTAATAAAACTTTAATGACCTACGAGGGAGATAAGAATTTAATAGAATCCCTTAACAACAAATATAGACAGGATGCACTTCGTGTGTTCGTTTCTGTTTAAAAATTGCCAATCGCTTTAGCAGTAGCTCAGGAGATGAAAACAAATAGAAGTCGATATAATTTTGCTCGAGCTTTCAGTACAGGTTTAAATGAACAAATTTTTTCTAATTATTCTAGTCCCGTTTTAAGTCATTATTCTTTTAGACATCCTTCTCATAATCCAATTGTTTTAACATATTCCTCCTATCCAGCACAAAATCAAAACATTTTAACTCAACCTTTTCATAACCAATCACTTCTCTGCTTAGATCTCAACCACAACAAATGCCACTCATGCCCAATTATTCAAACAATAATATGACCCGCAATAGTAGTCGTTGGCAAAAGGTTTCAACAAAAAAAGATTTCAACAACCATTACAAAACAGTATTCGATCTGTAAAAAGTTTTCAACCCACTCCAGGTTTTCAACCTCAAACTTTTAACACTGACTGATAATGTTAATGATCAGAGAAAACCAATGGGCTCAGCTCAGATTTCTAATAATACGCATAGAGTTTACCATTTATCGAAAAATCAGGCCGAAAATAATATTCCGCCCGAAAGTATTGAGGAAGACCAAGTTAATTTTTTTAGACGTAGGTCCCTCTTACCCTATGTGGAGAGGGAATTTGGAGGAAGAAAATTTAAGTGTTTGGTAGATTTAAAAATATTCCCTCTTTAAATAAACGTTAAAAGTACCGTTTTAGTAAAATCCGTCCATGGAGAGAATTTCGTTGAACGCAAAGCACTAGTGAAAATATTTAATAAAGTTGCTGATTTTTTTATACTTCCATGTCTTACTACATTTGATTGCATTATAGGTTTCGAACATCTCAAGGAAATTAAAGCACATATAGACACAAGAAATGGAATATTGAAATATGAGGATGGTCAGGAAAAGTTGAATTTATTTTATTGTAATGAAACTAACTATATCTCAGTTAATGTAGACAGTGATTCGGAAAACGTTCGCGATAAATTTCTATTTTTTTTTTTCAATATAATTGAACTATCAATAATTACTCATATCTTAAGTCTAAAAAAATAAATATACTTCTTTAGTCCAACCAGTGCTGGACAAAAAAATGTATGTTTCACTGTTACCGTAATTTGCGGGTTATAACTCTGATGTACGGATGAGAGAAGCAGTGTCCCTCCTTCTTAGTCGAATGTAACCAGGTTCATTTAGTATGTTACGGGCCAATGGACTCGTGCTTTAACTGATGGCACGTTTAGATCTTTATGAATGTTCGAGTTTTTTATATACCAAGGAGCAGATGTAATTATACGAAGAATCTTATTTTGGCGCCTTTGAATTTTTTTCTACGTTGGTAGCTGAGGCAGTGTCCCATACTTGAATGCCATAACACCATATTGGTTTTAGAATTGACTTGTATAATAAAAGTTTGCAATCTAAAGCTAGAGTAGAATTTCTGCCAATTAGCCAGTTTAGTCAGTTTAACCAGTTTAGTTTCAACTTCATTTGTGTTAACTTTATTTCTATGTGGTGTTTCCATGTAAGGCGCCGGTCAAGATGTATGCCGAGATATTTGACGTCTGAAAGCTGAGGTATCGTTTGGTTATTTATCAGAATAGGGGGGCAAGATTCTCTACGCAGTGTGAAAGTTATGTGAGTACATTTTTGTTCATTCACTTTTATTCTCCATTTCTTCAACCATTTTTCTAAATTAAATATGTGGTCTTGTAAATATCGTGATGCTACTTTGTGTCTTTCGTGAAATGCTGTGTCGTCAGCAAATGTCGATGTGTGAACTCGGTTACTAGTTTTCATGTCTGAAGTATGCAATAAGTATAAAAGGGCCCCAATATACTACCTTGGGGAACTCCGGCTTCGATTGGCTGGGGTGAGCTCAAAAAATCTCCTTCTTTCACAATAAATTTTCGTTCGGTTAAATAACTATCTAGCAGCTTATATAGGTTGACGGAAAAATTCAGTTTTAGCTTATATATTAGGCTTTCAAGCCATACCTTATCGAATGATTGAGAAACCTCGATAAAAAGCGCAGAGCAGTATTTTCTCTCTTCAAAAGACTTCTTAACAACATTAACTAACCTGTGAGTTTGTTCGTTCGTACTATTTTTTTTCCCGAAGCCGAATTGATAGTTTGGAATACAGTTTGTCGCTTAGAATAGGGTTAAGCTTAGTTATTAACATCCCCTCAAACATCTTTGACATATTTGATAAATGGCTTATAGGTCTGTATGATTCAATTTTTGTGTGGTCTTTTCCTGGTTTAGGAATCATGGTAACCAAGGACACCTTCCACTCTGTCGGAAAGTACTCAAGACGTAAAATGGCATTAAAAATAAAAAGAACGATTCTGCGAGCTTCACGGGGCAACTCAAATAACATATTGTTACTGGTTTTATTTACGCCAGGGGCTTTTTTGGTGTTTAAATCCGTTATTGCCTTTTCAAGATCACCAAATTCAAATCTTATCCGTGCTGCAGCACTAGCGTCGACAACTGACAACTCAACTATATCAGTCGATATATTTGGGGTAAAAACCTTTTTCAAATGTCCAGCAAATAAATTTCCTTTTTCGGTATCACTCATTGCCCAGCCTCCAGCTGAAGTTCGCAAGGGAGGCTTACGTAAGACTGGCCTTTTAAGGTTTCTACAGGCACGCCATAACGAATAACCTGATTGAGGAGTTGCGTCTAGGTCTCCCAAATAGTTTTTCAGGGATGCCACTCTTCGAGATTTCAGCATCTCTCTTAGCCGGTTCCTGCATGCTTTAAGTCTGCTTTTGAGTTGAGGAGATCTATGAGATTGCCATTCTCTACGAATTTTTCTTTTTTCAGCCAAGAGCCGTTCGATATCTGCAGAATAAATTTGATTATATCTAGCTAGTTGTCGGGATATTGTTGAATGTTGGGCAGCTAATTTGAGGTTTAGGTCAAAATCAATAAGACTCCGCTCTACGTCTTCAGGTGTTCTTAGCGGGATGTTTTCCGAACAATGAGTACTAAGATACTTTCTATATTTCAACCAATTAATTCTTGTGCCAGTCGTTGGTGATATGATGTTTTGTTTGCCCCATATATAAACGATAGTAGGTGAATGATCTGAGGATAATTCAAGTGACGCTTGATTAATTCGCTTAATCATGCCAAAATCAATAACGTGGTCCCCAAAACGTATGTTTAGCGTTGTAGTCGCCTGATGCTATGAAACAGGGACCTAGTGATTTGTAGAAGTCGCTAAACTGACTTTCCGATATTTGAAATCTAGGAGGTGAATAAATCGATGAAATAACTATGCTTTGATAAAATTCTTCAAAACAGATATTTGGTGCTTGAAGGTAATTCTCACAAAAATCACACAGTAAATAATGTTTGATTCGGGCCTTAATAAGTATTGCTGAGCCTCCACATGCTCTTCCACGGGGGTCTTTAGTGTCATATAAAATATAGCCATTGATTTTAAAAAAGCTATTTGTTGTTAAGTGTGTCTCAGAAATCAGCATGACGTCAATCTGTTGATTCTTGAGGAAGTATTCAAGTCTATTTTTTTGTTGGCATAAGCCGTTTGCGTTCCAGAAACATATTTTTAAGCAGTTCATGGTTTGTTTAGTACCGCCTGCAACATCATAGATCGCATGCGTACCATTTCTTGCATCATGCTGCTCATAGAGAATACAAACCTGTTTAACGAATGCTCTAATGTGTAGATGCTTGCTTCGAGACGATTATAGTTACCAGATGGTGTTTGTTCTTTAGGTTCTGGGAGCAAATTTGGAGTAGAATTAGTTGTCGGTGTCGCTTTATGGTATGATTGGTTTTTACCATATCTGCGTATGAAACATGTTGTGTTGTTGGTTGGGCTAACTGAGGATAATGAGCGTTTGCTCGATATTGTTGGTGCTTAGTAGGAGTATTTAATTTTTGAGTGGTTATCCTTACCTTTCTAATGATCCTAAAAAAGTTTGAAGGTGTTTTTGTTAGCCCTGACGAGGCACTTCCATACAGTACTACAGTTGTTTCAAGTATAAAAACTAGGGATGAAGAGCCTGTTTATTCCAGATATTATCAATAGCCTATGGCTATGGTAGATTTCGTTAATCAGGAAATAGAGGACTTGCTGGCAAACAATATTATAAGGCCCTCTATATCGGCACACAACAACCCCGTATGGGTAGTTGAAAAAAAAAGAACTCGGCGAAAACGGCAAACCAAAGAAACGATTAGTTATTGATTTCCGAAAATTAAATTCTGTGACAATCTGTGACATTATCCAATCCCAGAAAATTCCGTAATTTTAGCTAATCTTGGTAAAGATAGGTTTTTTACTACGCTAGATTTGAAATCCCGGTTTCATCAAATTAATCTAAGGGAAGAGGATTGCCAAAAACCGCATTTAGCATTAATAATGGTATGTATGAATTTTGTAGGCTGCCTTTTGGCAGCACCTGGGATATTTCAAAGTGCTATAGACGATATACTGCGTGAAGAAATTGGCAAGTGCTGTCACGTCTATATTGGCGATATCATCATATTTTCTGACACAGAGCAGAAACATATCGATGATATAGAAAGAATACCAGGAAAGTTTTGTAACGCTAATATGAGGGTCTCAGTCGAAAAGTGTAGTTTTTTTAGAACATCTGTCGAGTTTTTGGGATTTACGGTTTCAACTTCTCGAATAAGAACTTGTCCTGATAAGGTGAATTCAATAGTCAATTGCCCCATACCCTTATCCTTGCGCGGAATGAGATCTCTTCATGGCTGGGTATTATAGGACGTTCGTTAAGGATTACGCAGCAATTTCAAAACCCTTGACGAAATACCTCAAGGGAGAAAATTATCATATAGGAGCAAGACAGTCGAGAAATGTGAAGATAACTTTAGAGAGTGAAGCCTTGGAGGTTTTTAATAAGCTGAAACAAATTCTCGCTTCGGAAGAAGTTTTGCTTCCTAAGCGGCTCTATCCCGACTTCGAGAAGCCTTTTGACTTGACTACTGATGCTTCTTCACATGCTATTGGCACCGTATTATCTCAGGGTGGTCGTACAATCACAATGGTTTCGAGGACTTTGTCCCCAGCAGAAGAAAACTACGCGGTAAATGAAAATGAGCTACTGGCTATTGTCTGGCTGTTGGAGAGTCTTCGAAATTACCGTTACGGTGTCAATACACTAAATATATTCACAGATCATCAACCGTTAATATTTGCAATTTCTGAGAGAAACCCTAACTCGAAAACGATGCAAAGCGTTCTTTGAAGAATACGCTCCAACGTTTTACTATAAGCCTGGAAAGGACAACGTGGTTGTCGATGCGCTTTCCAGGCAATACAACAACATGGTTTTTAATTGATCCTCAAGTTCGTCCTTAGAAGTTGGAAATAGTGAAGTATCGTATACGGAAGAAATATTGACTGTAGAAAACCCACTTAATTGTTTTCAGAACCAAATTATTTTTACTCAGGGCTAGAATCCAAGGAGCAGACGAAAATTATTTTCAAAGACCGAATCCGTCATACGATAACATTTACAGATACCAGAAACCTTTTAAATATTTTGGAACGAGCAGTTCCCCCGAACGTGAACAACAAATCATAAAGCTTAAAGACATTTTGCATTTTATAAACACATATTTTTTCACTTGAGGACGGGTAATTTTTAAAGGGGGGAGAAGTTAACGAACGGGTTAATGAATGGATCTTTTCGTATTTCTTTGTCACTACCCAAGGTAATTTTAAAATAATTTCATTGAACTCCTCTCTTTTACTTGACTCTTCTAGTCACATATTTTCCCTTTACTTTTTCATTCATGCTTTTAATTGTCACTATGCAAAACAATTGTAAAATAATTTCATTGATCTTCCCTTTCACTACTTTAACGGTAGTAAAATATTATGTCTTTCCTTTTCCATTCTATTCCATTCCAGTAAAATATTTTGTGTCTCTTTTTTCATTCAAATTATTGTTACTACGCAAAGTAATTGTAAACTTTTTTTTTCATTGATCATTTTTTATTATTCATGCCCCTTTTGTCGATTAGTAGTAAAATCATTAATTGATATTTTTCTGTTCTTAAAAAGTAAATTCAGTATGATCCGTTGGGGGTTCATTTAAAGACGTTTTCAAAAATTATAACAAATTCTACATAGCTAAAAAGTTTAAAGACTACAATTTAAAAATTAAACTGAGGATGTAAAATTAAAAAATTTGGAAATTAAAAAATAATAATTGTTAAAATAATTTTAAATAAATAAGTTGAAAACATGAAATAAGTGGAAAACATTAAAAAAAATAAAATAAGTGGAAAACTTTTGAAAATTTTAATTATTATTAGTCGAACTGCTTATGTATTACATACAATGAAATTTATAATCAAGCTTAAGTTCGTTTTTATTCTCTCTAAGAAAGAATTAATTAAATTACAAATTAGGTGATAATATTAAAGAATAATTGGGAAAATTTAATTTTTAGACACCAGCAGGAGCGGAATGCACATTTTCTAGACAGCCACGTCCGTCATCAGCACTCTTGTATCTAATCTACTTTGGGTAGTGTCTAGTTGTAAGCATCATCTATTTAACCAACCAAACCCAGATAAAGGAATACGAGAAAACTTGTATTCAATTATCAATCGGCAGTTGGTGAGAACGAAGTCTACCAATACCTTAAACTTCCCTTTTGTTTTTTACTTTTTTTTTAATATTTACCACCTTATATTTTGTTGTTCTCCTTCAGCCAACCTTCGGTTAGCAGTGAAAGTTACTTTTTGTTTATTTGTTTTACTTCCAACATTCGTTTTTAGTTAACACTAATCTAGTATCAAACCAAACTTTGTTGAGTAAACAAGATTGTGCGGTGCTTTGCGATTTTTTTTAATTTTTGAAAGTTTTAATTATTATTAGTCGAACTGTTTATGTATTACATACAATGAAATTTAAAATCAAGCTTAAGTTCCGTTTTTATTCTCTCTAAGAAAGAATTAATTAAATTAATAATTAGATGATAATATTAAAGAAAAATTGGGAAAATTTAATTTTTAGACACCAGCAGGAGCGGAATGCACATTTTCTAAACAGCCACGTCCGTCATCAGCACTCTTGTATCTAATCTACTTTGGGTAGTGTTTAGTTGTAAGCATCATCTATTTAACCAACCAAACCCAGATAAAGGAATACGATAAAACTTGTATTTAATTATCAATCGTCAGTTTGTGAGAACGAAGTCTACCACTACCTTAAGCTTCCCTCTTGTTGAATATTTTTACTTTTTAATATTTACCACCTTATATTTGTTGTTCCTTCAGCTAACCTTTGGTTAGCAATGAAAGTTACTTTTTTGTTTATTTGTTTTATTTCCAACATTCGTTTTTAGTTAACACTAATCTAGTATCAAACCAAACTTTGTTGAGTAAACAAGAGTGCGCGGTGCTTTGCGATATTTTAATTTGTTTATTCTTTACTTTGTTTATTCTTTCCTATTCCAAAACAAAATATTAAAATTAAAACCATGCCTGTTAAACAGTATTAATTATAATTATAGAAAAAAATAATAATAAAATCAAGAGTAATGTGAATCAGAAAAATACTTAATAAACTGTTCAAACGCGGAATTGGTAGTTATTTGAATTTAATGTTACGTTGAACCAGAAATAAATAAATTGAAATAAAAACTTGAAAATTTCTATTTACTATATTGGTGGAGAATAAATCGAAAATTAACTTATATAAGTAAAAAAATATATAGTTCTAGAAACATTAAAAAATAAATCTGTATTTCTAATCGCATTTATCCAGTTTTGTCCACTTTCTCTCTCTTTTGTTTGAATATTCCTAGTCCCGTTTGATTAAATCTTTTTTTGTTGGAATTTTGGAAGAACTGCAGTTTTGTTTCATTAAAGAGTAACAATTCGAAAGGCGAAGACATATTTGTACAATATTTAATAGAATTCAGAAAAATAACAAAAAGTCTTGAACATGAATTTGTTTCCGGAATATCAAAAAAAAAAGCTAAATGTGTGCCACCGAACTGTCAGTGTTGTAGGAAAATGGCGATATGTGATTGTGGCTGCTAACAAAAGAGGTGGGCCTAGATTGATTTCTGACGGAGATGATCGTTTGGTGGAACGAAATAATATAAGTGATGTGGTCAGATGAAACAAAAATAAAACGTTGCCAATCTGATAGAATACAATATTATTGGAGTGAAACAACTCAGCGACACCATGTGAAATACGGTGTTATAATGGTGAGGAGATGTTTTACTTGATGGAGCATTGATTCTTTGGTTAAAACAAAAGGAATCATTAATAAAAAGTACTACCTAAGTATTTTGAAGAACACTTTGGGCGTTTTTATTGAAGAGTGTGCTTACCCTGCAACAGAAATAACTTTTCAGCAAGATGGAGATCCGATGCACGCCACAAAAATTGTGCAAAATTGGCTTGCTGAACCACAATTTAAAAAAATGACGTGGTCAGCTCAAAGCCCCGATTTAAATCCTATCGAGAATTTCTGGGCAGTTTTCAAAAGAAGTCTCTCGCAATACGAACGAGCACCAACCAACTTGGAGAATCTTTGAACAAGAGTTTCAATATTCCACCTCAAACGCATAAAATGTGTTTTAAAGAACAAAGGACTTTAGACAAAATACTAAAGGAAAAATTCGCCGAAAATTTTAAATATGGACAATACTGTACCTCGTTTCTGTAACTAAAGTGAGAACCTTTTCACTGTTCTTCCAGTTTTTCCCTTAGCTAATCCTGAAATTTTTAAAATAATGTAATAAAACGTTTGTGACTATCTTTAGCTCACCCTGTGTAAAACAAGATGACTATAATAATTTAATGTGAAAAGTTTCTCACATACGTTACAGAAACGAGGCACTGGATAAAAGCGGAAGTAATAAGAATTCTTATTTTTATTAGCGCCCAAGTAGTATCACAACAGCAACAAGACGTCATTCTCAATTTGAAAAAATGTTTGAAGAAATGGAGAAAAAAGGCGATTGAACAAAAATACACTCATATAACTCACACTGCGTAGGTACTCATGCTCCCATATTCGCACAAATAACCAAATGATACCTCAGCCTTCAGGCGTCAAATACCTCGGTATACATCTTGATCGGCGCCTTACTTTGAAAAGCCACATAAACTAGCTTATTGGCATAACTCTACCCTCAGCTTAGATTGCAAAGCTTCTACTATACAAGATCTACTATACAAGATCTTCAAACCCATTTGGAGTAATGGGATTCAATTATGGGGCACTGCCTCAGCTAGCGATGTTGAAAAAATTCAAGAGCGCCAAAATAAGATTCCACGAATGATCACAGTTGCTTCCTGTTATATAAAAAAACACAAAGATATAAACCTGGCTACTATGAAATCAGAAATCCTTTGGCGCGTACCTGATTACATTTGATTAAAAAGAAGAGATATTGCTTTTCTTTGAGGCATGACCCGCAAATATTTTCAACAATCTTGAAACATACCTTATTTTTGTCTAGTACTGGCGGGACTTATTAAGTATATTTATTTTTATTATAGACTTAAATGAATTAATATTTATTCTGGCTTAACTTTATTATAAAGAGATATAGAAAATTAGCCACTTGCAGAATGTATTGCATTTTAGACTTAGGATATCAGTAATTATTATTAGTTCAAATATATTAAAGATACGATAAATAAAAAATGAAAAAAATACATCAGAGACTTACCAAACCAAATCTCCCATTGGAAATGCATATGTACGCAGATGAGGTGCAAATATATTTAAGCAGTCTAGTACACTTAGTTCTCTAAAACATCGTGCTAATTAATGATGATTTAGATATAATTGTTCGCTTGGCATCTGCAAATGAACTTTTGCTAAACCATCTTAAGTCAAAGTGCATAATAATTCACAAAAGAACTATTAGTCATATTAAAAATTTTGACATTTTATTTAATGCGGAGAAAATTGAAATTGTGAACAGTGCTAGAACCTCGGTATAATATTTAATTATAAGCTTACTTGAGGGAATCATATCAACACTTGTAGGTAAAATATATGTTAAGTTGAGGTCCCTGTGGCCCACACATTATTACATTCCTTAAAATATAAGAGAAGTACTCGCCAAATCCTATCTTATTCCTGTCTTACTTAAATTGTGCATTATTAGCAAACAAGTTAATTGTTTTATACAACAATATTTTGGGATGTCGATGGCTTATGAAGATATGATCATGTTTATAATTTTGTCTCAAAACGATTTGAAACTTTACTTAATATTCATGCCAGATCTCTTGGAGTTAAAAAGCTCATTATCCCGTGTCATCGTTATCTTGTTTCTGAGTAGTAGTTTTTTGTCTCTGGGGCACGTCTTTGGAATCTTCTCGCACAAACCCAATAAATTAATGGTAACGCTAGCAGTTTAAAAAAAAATTGTTTAATAATTTTACTTTATTTTGTTTGTTATAATTCTCATGTATGAGTCAGCAAAAACATTGTATGATTACTGCGCAACTGCCATCAAAACTTTATGAGTACGTGTTCCCATAGCTAAAGATTGAGAGTGATTATAACAAATCAATTGCGTAATTCTGCCGGCGTTCTCTCACATATTATGGCAAAATTAATACCAGTTCTAGACACTATGTAATATAGAAAAGAAAATAAGTATTCATGTTATATTTGTTGCTCATTTATTTTCGATTTTTTTGGTCTAACAATAGTGCGTTTATTTTTTATTTTTAAGTGCAGATCCGCACAAATGGTGTTAAAGATTAAACACATATTCAAACCTATTGATTACACTTTCATTTCTTTGTTGATGTAAACTTTGCTCTCATATTTTTTTCTGTAATAATACTTAGTTTGAATTGAAGTAAAACAATTAGATAAATTGTGATGGTGGAAATTGTCTGAAATACATACATAGATACATGAGTACTCGTATACATAGAATATATAAATACATATAGTAATAAACCTGGTTACAAATATATTTACCGAGGTTAAAAGCTTGCGGTTTATTAATCCATAACCTTGCATGCTTACTACAGGCGGATTTAATTCAATTGCTGAAATAAACAAATCTATTTCGTTTTGGGCTTGGATGTCCATCTGAAGAAGTTGAGCTGAAAGCAGCGTATGTTGCACCCCTTGTGCTATTACTGAAGTAGCGCTGTGAGCTGAATTACACACAATAAAAAGCAATGAAGCGCAATAAATTGAGAGTACTATTAGTCCTAGTACTTTGTATGAGAATCCAGAATCAATAATTTCTGATAAAGCACCGTATGATCCAATCGTAATGTTAATTGACCTAGAAGAAGAGTTTTTGTATATTAGTATTGACATTAGTGACGGTTGACAGGAGTTAGCGCTCAAACTGCTTCCAACTTCAAGCTACTTAAATAAACACAAACACATATGGCTTTTTACAAATTACTAGGAATACGATTTATAGCAACTGGCGACTAGAATGCCCAACAATCTTATAGCGACTGATGTAATTAAAAAAATAGGCTTCAATGTAATTTCTAGAGAGCAACCAACTTTTTGTCCTACTGACAAAAAAAGTATTATTATTATTAACGTTAAAGAATCACTAGAATTACACAGCACAACAAAATAAAAAAAATTTCATGTGCTCTTAAAACCACTATATAATTTTGATGTATCATGACTACCTTTGTACAAAAATGGTAAAATTTTTAAATTCTATGGATAGATTTTTTTTTAAAAAATTTTTTTTTAAAATTGCAATTTTTTTGAGACGTTTCTTCAAATAATTAATGATAACTCAAAAACTACTAGTCCGATATTATTAAAATAAATTCAGAAAAATTAAGATTTGCATAGCCTTTAATTCGTCTATATATCGCGTTTCAATCGGATCAATAGTATCGGAGTTATAATAAAAAACTTAAGAAAAAAATATATTTTTTACGTAAAAATGGCAAAAATTTTCGTTTTAAAAAAATCATAAAAAATCGAAAACGGCAAAAAACTTCCAGATTCATTTTTTTATCGCATAGCGACATATAATAGCAACAAAATGAGATATCGACCATAAAAATCGATTGATTTTTTTCGAATTTATTCACAATTTAGTGAATTCGCTCATTTTCACAAAATTTTAGTTTTTTGCTTGATATACGCATTATAGCGGGTTTTCAAATGTGTGAAAAACATAAATTTTCCAATTTCAAGGGGTGCATGTCGGATTAATGTTAGATTTGATGAGAAACTTCCACCCACAAAATTTTAGTCGAATTCGACAACGTTAACACGTAGCGCATAGGCCCCAAATCTGAAAAAAAAGCGTTTAAATCGAAAATAATTGACAAATTTTCAGTTTTTGCAAAATTAACGCTATTTATTTCCCCTTTTGCAAAAAAGTGGATCCTGGTCCTTAGGGCAAACACAATGAGATTTACAATAAGCTACATATCTTTTAAATCGGTTAAACAGTTTTCAAGTTACTTGCCGAAGGCAATTGACAAAAAAATGTAACTATGTCAAATCGATGGAATAGATCGAAAATGCATTTCATTGTTTTATTCATGTATTTTCTTTTATTTTATATTTTATTATTTAAATTTATTACAACATATAAAATAAGGAAATAAATAAATAAATATTATAAACTACAAACTTTGGAATTTTCTTTTATGACATTTTCTATTATTGAATAACGAAGTGTTGCTCTGAATACTCCAGCAAAAATCTGCCATCATGTGTGCATCCCATTTCACCATCTTTGTTAAGTGCTTTAACAAATTGAAGAGGGGGTAATATGATGCGATCTCGGGGCACCAGAGGTACATTTATAACATTCCTCATACCTGGGTCCAGTGTTTCCCTATAAGGCCATTGTTTTCTCTTCCAGTGTTCTGACTTAGCTCTGCTGTCCCATAAACATAAAAAACAAGGGTATTTGGTATAGCCACTTTGTTGACCTAATAGGAAATTTACCATCTTAATATCAACACAAATTACCCAGTTATGTTCATTATACTTTATCTTCTTCATGACCAATGCAATTACAGAGTATTCTTCTTTTACCTTGGTTGTCATCTATGTAAGCCCATGGCAGTCATCAAACCAGGAATATCCGTGCAGCAGGCAAAATCGTCCTCTTCTGCAAAATAGTGAAGTAAGCCTTTTTCTCGGGTACGGTAATACGAAACTTTAGTTTCCTCCGTTATGAGATTTGATTCCTTCATCCGGGATGCAAGTAATTCCGAAGATGCTTTTGACAATCCAAGTTCTCTTATTACATCATTTAGCTGGTCTTGATTCCATGGTCTCGGTGAGATATTTTTGTGTGGGATGAACTCGTCATTTTCAGATATAGGTAGTTCTGGATCTGAACTTCCTGATTGAGAACACATGCTTGAGGTTGAGTGTCCTTGTGAAGATGAAAGCACTTGACTACAGCTAGGTCCCTGATCTTGTGCATCCATAATTTCCTGTGAATGTAGAACTGCAAGTTGAAACCCATCAGCAGACCTCGTAGGGTAAGACCATCGCAAATGTTTTCCAAAGCCGGTTTTTGTAGTTAAACAAAAATAGCAATCAGATTCATGATTCGTTGTTTCTCTCCATAGCATAGGCTTCGAAATTCCCCAGTGTGGTCTGAAAAATTTTTATAACAGAAAATTAAAAATTTTATAAAATATTCCAAATGTATTAACCTATACTTACTTTTTGTTAGATGAGCTTAGAGTTAAATTGAATCGACATGAAGTACATATAGTACTCGGCGTCCAATGTTCGTTAAAATTCTTCTGCAAAAGAGGAAATAAATAGCGTTAATTTTGCAAAAACTGAAAATTTGTCAATTATTTTCGATTTAAACGCTTTTTTTCAGATTTGGGGCCTATGCGCTACGTGTTAACGTTGTCGAATTCGACTAAAATTTTGTGGGTGGAAGTTTCTCATCAAATCTAACATTAATCCGACATGCACCCCTTGAAATTGGAAAATTTATGTTTTTCACACATTTGAAAACCCGCTATAATGCGTATATCAAGCAAAAAACTAAAATTTTGTGAAAATGAGCGAATTCACTAAATTGTGAATAAATTCGAAAAAAATCAATCGATTTTTATGGTCGATATCTCATTTTGTTGCTATTATATGTCGCTATGCGATAAAAAAATGAATCTGGAAGGTTTTTGCCGTTTTCGATTTTTTATGATTTTTTTTAAACGAAAATTTTTGCCATTTTTACGTAAAAAATATATTTTTTTCTTAAGTTTTTTATTATAACTCCGATACTATTGATCCGATTGAAACGCGATATATAGACGAATTAAAGGCTATGCAAATCTTAATTTTTCTGAATTTATTTTAATAATATCGGACTAGTAGTTTTTGAGTTATCATTAATTATTTGAAGAAACGTCTCAAAAAAATTGCAATTTTAAAAAAAAATTTTTTAAAAAAAAATTTATCCATAGAATTTAAAAATTTTACCATTTTTGTACTAAGGTAGCCATGATACATCAAATGTATATAGTAGTTACTCGAGCATATTTTTGCTGTTGCCCTGTGTTATTATTGGATCATTCACGCAATAATATTGCTGTATGGAGGTCCCAAAAAATCGTACTAGGGGCTGACTTGCTAGCGATGACAGGTACTCGCATAAATTCATAGAAATAAGAGAATATCTCAGTACTTATTGTTTAGCACACATTTATTCCGCTTCGAACACGAAAAAACATATAGCTAACTTTTTTTTTTGGAAAACCACTGTATTTACAAAAAAAAAAATTAAATAATTCAGTTTAAAAAGATTAATTGATGATGCTATCAAAAATAATAAATTTTTCTTACAATGCAATTAATGCAAAGCATATTATTATTATTAATGTAGGGGAATAACAAAGCAGACCACTACTAAATGGGTCCCTTTTCGACCCCCTTTCGTCCTCAATAACTATAGACAACCGACATAACTTCCAGCAATCTTACTATCATTGAGTCTCGTGCTACAACCAGCCTTTAATCTAGACTCTAGTGATTTCAGAGTATCGACTGGGAATTATCGGCATTCTTTCTCATCACGGTGTCTTTAGTGATTGCTAACATTTGTCTAAGGCTTAGTTCCCCCATGGCATCCACATTTAACAAGCTTCTGCCCGTGGTCCTAAGCCTTACGCTAGCCAGTGCTGGACATTCACACACAATGTGCGCTACCGTCTCAGCGTCTTCCAAGCATAGTCTGCAAGTATCATCTTCTTCGATTTTCATCTTGGCTAGATGATACTTGAAGTTTCCATGACCTGTCACTAACGTAATTATCCAGCTTAAGGTACTTCTATTTTATCTAAGAACCTTGCTGGCTTTGAGCACCATTCGAGCCTGTCTACATGTAGTAGCCTCCCTACACCTTTTCAGGTTTAGTGAGTTCAGCCATTATAGGACTTTTGCTCGTATTAGGCCATTACCCACTGATACTCTGGGTTCTGGTCCACAGAAATTCTCAGCAGATCCCCTTTTTGCTAGTTAATATGCTGCTTCATTCCCAGCAGAGCTAATGTGTCCTTTAACCCACATCAATGTTACCTCGTTAACCGAGGAACATCTGTTAAGCTTTAAAACACATTCCAGCACTAGTTTGGAGTACACGTTCACCTGCTTCATGCGTTTTATAACCGATTGGTTGTCAAGTGCAATGAGAACCTTTCTTCTCTGCATCCGACATTCCAGCAGGTGATCCAACGCATGTAGCAGCCCAAGCAATTCTGCCTTGTAAACGGAGACGAAATCCCCCAAACGGAGACTACAGGACAAGTTTAGCTCAACTGAGTGTACACCTTCTCCTGCTATACCGTCCATAAGAGAACCATCAGTGAAAATGCTGATGTCATTCTTCATACACTCATTGGGTATAACGCCGTCCGCAATTAGTGTCCGATGCAGTCTTTCCAGTACCTTTCTTCTACTGATGCGTTCCATCGGCATTTGAGCTTCCCTAACCTTCTTACTAATAAGGTCCAGGATTCTATTATGCCCGATGTTCGGCCCAAAGCGATGTTAAATGTCATCACTCTTGATACGCAAAGCAGACATCGCAGCCGTTGATCTAATAAATAAGTCCATCGGCAGCAATCCCAGCATTGCCAAATTGCCTGTGTTGGAGCAGTGCGTATTGCGTCACATATGCTCATACAAGCAATTCTTTGAACCCCATCCAACTTACGCTTTATTGTTGTCTGAGAGGCTTTAGGCCACCAAACCACTGAAGGATAAGTTATTACGGGTCGCACCATCATTGTGTAAATCCAGTATGCAGCCTTTGGCGAGACTCCCCACTTACGGCCACAAACTCGTTTACTCTGATGCATGATCCTTTTTGCCTTCCGTGTCTTCATCTTAATATGTTCGTTCCAGGTAAGTTCCTTATCCAGAATAACGCCTAGATAATTCACCTTCCTTGACAAACTGATAGTATTGCACTTATTACTCCATTTAGAGTAATTATCTTTTCACCTTCAGCCCTTTTTCTCTCACTTGCCCCCCTAATAACGGGAGTCCATGATTCATTAGACCTGAAGCTTCCAGGAAAATGAATCTCCATCAGCGTCTGCAATGTCTCACCCACAGTCTCCGTCATCTGACTATCGCTTTTGCGAATAAGTCCAATTTTGGAGACAGGGTCATTAGATACTATTTTCTGTATTCGGTATACTTCAGATGTATCCATTATATTAGAGCAGAATTCCCTCCACGTACTCCGTTTCCGAAGACGTATCGTTTTCTTCAGCTCTTATTTCTTTTCCTTGTAACCGTCCCATGAGTTTGAGTCTCTATCCCTCATGTATCGATTAAAGGCCTTTTTTGTATCCTTTTTCATGGATTCAAGTTCTCCATTCCACCAAGGTGTCGGATCCCTCTCATCCACTACTGTCAAAGGACAAGAATGTTCGAAAGCCAGCTTCACTGTGGAATTTAGAAGCTACACAGTTCGCTCGATTTCGACAGTATTACGAGGTGCTTGGAAAGCATCACTTCGCATATGTTCCGAAAGATACTTCTCATAACTGGTATGACCAGTATTCTTCGGTATTCTTATACATTTGCGGGGTTTTTTCCGTCTTTTGCCGTACAGAATATCGAACTGGATTGCTCTATGGTCAGACATGGTTAATCTGTCCGTGACCTTCCAGTTCTTAATCCTATCTAGCATATTAACGAAACACAGGGTGATATCGATCACCTCTGCCCTTCGTGAATCAACAAAAGTTGCTTCTACCCCCCTGTTCAGCACCAGTAAATCGCGTCTTTTTAAAAATTCCAACAGTTGTTGTCCTCTGAAGTTGTCAGCTGTGCTTCCCCACACCGTATTGTGCGAGTTAGCATCACAGCCAATGACCAACGCCATGCCTCTCTTCCTGCAGAAACTAACCAAATTTTCCACCTCCTGTGAAGGATGTGGACCTGGCGTCTCATAGGGAAGATATGCTGACGCAATGAGAAATGATCCCGAACCACTGCCGACCATTACCACTGTAAGATCCGGCGAGCAGAGATGTTGCATAGGTACTATTTATACTCCATGCCGCATCAGGATACATGACCTCAATTTACCATCAGTCTGTGGGTAGTTCAGATTGGCGGTCTGTTGAGACAGGCCGCTTCCAGAGACAGGCAGGCTTCCAGGCGTGTCCCTTTCGGATCCCCACGGTCGTGTTTTTTATTTTTGTTTTAATTATTTTTCTTTTCAATTTTGATTCCCACGAATGTTGGGGCATTATAGGGTCCACCCACTCAGAGCCCCTTATGCGTGGGTAAGTCTATATTGAAACTGGAGGTTGACCGGTATCCAGAGTTTGCATACTAAGAGCCAAGCACCCCTTGACCATGCATCCCTGGCGTATGCAGTTCCACTGCATACCTGCCACTGCCACAAGTTTTCTCGTATTCCTTTATCTGGGTTTGGTTGGTTAAATAGATGATGCTTACAACTAAAACACTACCCTAAGTAGATTAGATTCAAGAGTGCCTAATAAAAGAGTGTCTAAAAATTTAATTTTCCCAATTTTTCTTTAATATTATCACCTAATTTGTAATTTAATTAATTCTTTCTTAGAGAGAATAAAAACGAACTTAAGCTTGATTATAAAAATTTAATTGTATGTAATACATAAAAAGTTCGACTAATAATAATTAAAATTTCTAAATTAAAAATCGCAAAGCACCGCGCAATCTTGTTTTCTCAACAAAGTTTGGTTTGATACTAGAGTAGTGGTAACTATAAACGAATGTTGGGAGTAAAACAAATAAACAAAAAGTAACTTTCATTGCTAACCGAAGGTTGGCTGAAGGAACAACAAAACAACATACATATAAGGTGGTAAATATTAAAAGTAAGAATATTCAAGAAGACGGAAGCTTAAGGTAGTGGTAGACTTCGTTCTCACCAACTGACGATTGATAATTGAATACAAGTTTTCTCGTATTCCTTTATCTGAGTTTGGTTGGTTAAATAGATGATGCTTACAACTTAAACACTACCCTAAGTAGATTAGATATAAGAGTGCTGATGACAAACGTGGCTGTCTAGAAAATGTGCATTCCGCTCGTGCTGGTGTCTTAAAATTAAATTTTCCCAATTTTTCTTAAATATCATCACCTAATTTGTAATTAGATTTAAATGGTAATCGTACCTGTAATCGACCGCTAGGAACAAAAATAGTATTTTGAACGAAATGCTCTTCGCATAGCTTTTCTTCTTCAGTAAGCGTAGATGAATGTTGACTAAATTCTTCGATTTCCCAAAAGGCTCTTAGCAATGAATCCAGGTCATCATTTCTTGCCATGAATTTACACGATAATGCACGCTGGTGATGTTGATTATTTATGCTGCCACCAATGACCCAACCGAGAGAAGTGTTTATGAGGCAGGATAGTCCATTGTCAAGAGAAATTTTTCCGTCAAGGAGCAACTCAAAGAAAATTTCTGAACTTAAAAGGACATCGATACGTTGAGGTATGTGAAATTGTGGATCTGCAAGTACAAGACCATTTGGGATGCTCCTGTTTGATGCTTTAATTGGTTCAGCTGGAGGCTGTGATAAAATTGATTTTGTCACCAAGAAACTTGTAGTCCACCAAAGTCAGACACGCGTGATTTAATTGTGGCTGTTACAAAATGCTTCAATTGGGTGCGAATATTCGAAATGCCAGAAATTTCTTGAGTAGTTCTAATCTGTTTAAGACGAAGATGTTTAGCAGCCTCTTGTGTTATATGATTACCTTCAGAACACGAATCGAGTAGGGCACGAAGAGGTTGTAGAGTACCAAATGAATCTTTTATGAAAATAATAGCTGTAGGAAGCAAATTTATTCGACAACTACGTGTGACAAACGACGAAAACTGAGTAAGATGGCTTGAGGATGGATTAGCGTGTGGGGACGACGATGGTTGGTTTAATGATAAAAAAGATGGTTGAGACGATGAGGTACCAAAAGGTTGAGCTGATGGCTGCGACGAAGAAGTACGTTGAAACGAAGGATTCGAAGACGAATGGTGTTGATGCGAAGAAATGCCTGTGCTATTGGCTGGCTGATTATTTGAATTGTGAAGAGACGTGTGATGCGAAACCCTGCAAGTGCGACTGCGAGATTTTAATGGACACTGAGAGACCATATGTCCCTTTTTAAGGCAGTTGATACAGAGCTTTGTAGCTTTAATAAATTCAAATCGACGAACTACAGGTAGCGATAAATAATTAGGGCAGCCTCCAATAAAATGATCGTTAGTCTTGCAATACTCACAAGAGGTACTTGATACAACAAACGATGACCCTGTACGCTTGCCAAATTGCTTCGAATTATTGTCTCGAAGATGAGATAAATCCAACTATGTATAGCGGCTTTCTAGAAACTGGCAACGACGACTAAGGACTTCGAAGCAACGATCCCATGATGGCTGTTCCGAACATTGATTATATCGGTCTATATCTTCCAAATAAAACCCATAAATTGTTCTCTACAAAAGTTCACTTTTATTCGGCTTATACTAAATACAATGATACAACGAGCAATGATGAGAGTTACACTAAGTAACAAAGTTTTAGTTCAAACATTTCCGCCCGCCTCGTTACCGCAGGGGACGAAAGTACAAAAATATAATTCAAAAGATAAAAAATTGATTTAAGTGATTAAACTATAGTTAGTTAAATATATTAAATGCATGGTAATTCTTTAATTAGATCTGTGTTGTTACCGACTGGGAGTGGGCAGAGCTTAACCAAAGGGCGCTTTAGAGTGGATGATACGGTCCGTACTGTTGCGACTCTAATTAGTCCGTCAGACCCTGGATGAACCTCTACAATCCGACCTAAGGGCCATTTTGTAGGCGGGTATCGTTCATCGGCAATGAGAACCAATGACCCTACTTTTATAGAGTTTTCTTGGTGTTTCCATTTGGATATAGATTTGAATCGTTGCAAATACTCATTGGACCAATGCTTCCAAAAACTTTCCATCATCTGCTGAATAAGCTGAAGCCGAGATAATTTTGAAACAGGTATATCAATAACTGAGGGCTCAGGAACAGTATTTATCATTGAACCAATTAAAAAATAAGCTGGAGTAATAGCATTAACATCCGTAGGATCATCAGAGAGAGCGCATAACGGTCTTGAATTGAGAACTGCCTCAATCTGCGTTAGAAGTGTTGAGAGTTCCTCAAAGTTTAAGACTGTGTCACCAATGATTCTGCGAAGAGGAAATTTTACCGATTCGACGCTAGCTTCCCATTTTCCCCCAAAATGTGGGGCTGAAGGTGGGTTGAATTTCCACTGAGTGCCATCATTAGCCAAAATTGCTGATAATTCTAAGAACTCCCTAGATGAATGAGTGAACAGACGCTTAAGCTCTGCATCAGCGCCTATAAAGTTGGCGCCACAATCACTAGTTAGAGTGGAACAAATACCGCGTCGAGCCACAAATCTTTTGAAAGCTGCAATGAGCCCATTTACTGAATAATCTGAAGCGACTTCAAGATGTAAGGCTGATACAGACAAACAAACGAAAAGCACAATATAACCTTTGAATTGCTTGGCACCACGTCGACGCCAAGACCTTATGGCCAATGGACCAGCATAATCAACACCGGAGTGCAAGAATGGCCTTGCAGGAATTATTCGATTACTTGGGAGTTGACCCATAAGCTGTCGTGCGTTTTTCCTCTCATTCTTGCACAACGGAAACATCGGCGGTTAAAGGCTTTGATAGAACAACTGCCTCCTATTATCCAGTATGACTGCCATAGGTATACGCACATGACTTGGGTACCACCCAAGTGCTTCCGCAATCAAAAGATAAGTAATAGCTGATTTTCATGGTAAAAGAATAGGATGTTTTGCATCTGGATCAATAAGAGCGTTACGTAGCCGCCCCCCTACCCGAAGTAAGCCGAACGTGTCAGTAAACGGCTGAGAGGATGAGAGCCTGGCAAATAATGACCTCCTTGTAAAGTTTTTATTTCGTCATAAAAATATGAATTTTGAGTTAGTCTTATCCAAAACTTACGCTCACAATCCAATGTTGAAAAACGATTTGATGACATTTTTTGAGCAAAATCAACGACAGATGGCAGTCACTCGAAGTAGACGAATCAACTTGGAAAATTTGGTAACCAAGTCCCAGATTGGCTTTTCTTGCCGACGACGCGCTATATTGATAACATGATGAGGTGATCTTTCTTCTAAATTAATGTCTCCTATATTGATGTCTGGAGTTGGCCATGATGACGAATGCCGCGATAACCATTTCGGCCCATGCCACCATAAGGGATGATCGATGAGTTGCTGAACTGAGAGCCCTCGAGATGCACAATCTGGAGGATTGAACTTGCCTGTTGGCGCAACGTTCTATGGAGATATCAGATAGAACACTTGGGTTGTTGGCCGTCCATTTTTGCAAATGAAAACCGCCCGCCATGCAGAGCTTGTCGAGTTGAGTAGCAGCGTCTTGGGCTGCTTCTATTGAATCTGCACCTCCAAATGTATCATCTACGTATGTTGTATTATGTAAAATTTCTACGGCTAAAGGATAGCTGGAACCTTCATCAGCTGTAAGTTACTTTATAAATACACATAAGCAACACAACATTCAAAGGTTCAAAGCAGACCGCTCATAATATATTTTATTTGTATATTCAAAGCTAAAACTAACAACTTAGGATAGTGGTAAAAGAAGATTAAAGTTAGGCTTATCGTGTAATTAAAACTAGGCTATTCATAATACGTTATAATTAGTAAGGGGTTGCATTACACCTCCCTTTTATTAAAAAAAAGAAAGAAGTAAACAAGGGGTACCAAACTTGTTTAATTCTTGCTTTTCATAAGCTTAAAACTAATTTAATTTTTTAATTATTTTGGTGTATATATACATTTGTAAATTATTAAAATTTATAGAAGCGATTACAATTTTGTTTTTGTTTTTCAGAAATATTTCAATTATTTTGTTTTGGGTTTTTTTTAGCATTAATTTAATTATTATATTAACATTTGAGTTATCCTAGCTGTGGAAAATTTTAATTTAATGCGTAAAAGCTTACAAATTTCGCTAAACACTTCGTTTTTAAACTCTGTGCCCAAATCTGATTTTATTGAGTTGACAGAACCGTAAATTAAAATAAAGTTTTCAAAAATTGCACGAGCACATGTAACTGCGCTTTTATCTGGGATTGGAATCGTTACAAGATACTTGGAAAAATCACACATTAAGGTTAAGGCATATTTATTACCAAACTGTGATTCTGTCAGTGGACCTATTGTGTCCAAAACGATAATGTCGAATGGTTTCATAGGGGTAGGTGTTAACACGAGTTTTTCTTTATTTCCTGGTTTTACTTTGTTTACGTTACATTTTTTACAATTTTTAACAAAAATTGCAATGTCTTTGGTCATGTTTTTCCAAAAGTATTTGGTTCTCAGTTTTGAACATAATTTCTTTCGTCCACAATGACCTCCCAAGAGTGGATCATTGTGATAGACATTCATAAGTTTCTCTTTTTCATTTTTATCTTTTACTAACGTTATTGGATCGGATAATATTATTTCCAAATTTTTTAATATTTTTATGGCTTGGTTTTTTAAATTTTGTATAGTACAAACTGTAAAAAATATATCGTTTTTCTGCCGTTCTAATTGAGAAATATTAAGACTGACGGCTTCTTTTTCAAGCCTCAAAAGCATCTTATCTAAATTCAATGTTTTGTTATCAATCAAAATATTGAAGTAATGTACTATGTTAAATTTCTTATAAATGTTAACACGAAATTTAATAAATTTATCAGTTTTAAATAAAATTTGAGATCTGATTTTTGGAATATTTTTATTACTCTCGCCTGAAAATTTATCGTATATTGGTAATCTTTCCACGCTTTGTGATTTTAATGATGTACTAACATTCATTGGTTTTTGATTAAGTTGCTTTGACATTGCTCGAGTTGTCATTGCAAAGATTTCCTTATTAGCGTTTTTCAATTCGTCAATTGAAATGCGCGAAAGTGCATCTGCGAACACATTGTTTGGTCCTTTTATATACTCTACTGAAAAGTTGTACTCTGATAGCTCTAATCTGATTTTTGTTAATTTTGAAGACGGGTCCTTTATACTAAAGAGGTATACTAATGGTCTATGATCTGATCTGACAGTAAATTCAGTACCAAAAACATAAGGTCTAAATTGTGTAATTGCAAAATGTATTGCTAAAAGTTCCTGTTTTCCTGTTCAATTGTAGGTTTTTTTTGCTCTGCAGCATTGAATGATTTTGATGCGAAATATATTGGTAAATCGTTCCCGTCAAAATCTGGACTCAAAACTGCACCACATCCTATTTTAGATGCGTCTACTGTTATTAAAAACTTTTTGGCAAAATCTGGGTATTGCAATACGTTTGGAGACATTAAACTTGATTTTAAGTCTGTAAAAGATTTTTGACATTTGTCATCCCAATTAAAATTAACTGCTTTCCTAGTTATATTATTTAATGGTGCTGCTAGTGAAGCAAAATTTCTAATAAAGCGTCTATAATAATTAGCAAATGCTACAAATCTTTTTACAGCATCTTTTGAGTCTGGTATTGGGTAATTTCGGATAACTTCTATTTTCGAATCATCTGGTAAGAGACCCTTTGAAGTGCATTTATGATCAAGAAATGTCACTTCAGATCTAAAGAAATTACATTTGTACGAATTAAGTTTTAAATTAAATTTTCTAAATATATCAAAAACAATTGACAAATTCTTTAAATGGTGCTGCTTACTACAACCGATAACAATGATATCGTCCACGTACAAAAATGCTTGATTAGGTGGAAGGCCTGAAAAAGCTATCGACATCATACGAGAAAAAGAATTTGGTGCAATGTTTAATCCAAAAGGTAAAACTTTCCATCTAAATGAACCACGATCTGTACTAAAAGATGTTATATCCCTCGAATCTGGGTGAAGAGGTATTTGGTGAAAACCAGAAAATAAATCTAAAATCTTCCAAGATTATCTAAAATATCATCGATGCGCGGAAGTGGAAACTTATCTGCGATTAACTTTTTATTAACCGCTCTAAAATCGAAACACAATCTGTAAGATTTCTGACCATCGACACCCTTTTTCGATACTAGAATTAATGGACTGTTATAGTTGGACTGACTTGGTTCAATTAAATCATTTTGTATTAAATTTTGAACTTGTTTATCGATTTCGGTTTTCTGTGAATACCGAAGACGATAATTTTTAATATAGACCGGCGAAACATCAATCAATCTGAGTTTTCATAAAAATTGTTAACCGTCATTGTATCATCTTTTAATGCGAATATATCTGCATACTGTTCGCATAAAGGCAATAAATCATTTTTTACATCCCTTGGCATTTGATTTTCTAGCAAAGACTTTAATTTTGCAATGCGTTCATTACTTGATTTAACTTTGTTGAAGGAGTAAACAGAAAAGTTATTAAGGTTTTCAAATCTAATATTGTAATTTTGAATGCATTTAAATTCATCAGTAGTGTTTACTACACGCAGAATTGGTGTATTTGAATCTACAATGCATTTACCAATAAAAACACCCTTACAGACTTCTTGAGAATCTATAAAAATCGGTTCTGTAATGTTTTTCAATTTAAAAATTCTAAATACTTCACAGCGAGGTGGAATAATACAATTTTTGTTATTAGTCCCGTTTATGATAGGTATAATTAGTTTATTACTACCATACCAAAATGAAATTGACATAGTTTCATAATTAATTTTGCATTTGTTTGCTTTCAGAAAGTCTTTACCTTATTCCTTCAGACGGAATATTAAAATTATCTTCTACAACATGAAAGACTTGGGAAATTCAAAAATTTTGGATAATAAGGTCCATTTGAACTGTTCCTAACGTTACAATTGAATTAGTAGTTATGCCTGTTATACTTATAATTTCGTTTTTATTAAAATCAATATTGGGTTGTAAGCAAGAAATTTTTATTAGAGAAATATCAGCTTGAGAATCGACTAAAAAATTACAGGTATTGTTCGTATCTGAACAGTTTAAATTGACAAAATCTGTATAATTTAAATTTAAAGTGTAGACATAATTTTCATGTTTATGCTGAGATTGTGGGGTTAATTTTGATTGTCGTCCCCCAACATTTCGAGCTGAGGGACCTCTGAGTTTAAAGTCAGAGTCCGAGCATTTCGGTAATTAAATTTGCTTCTATTTTGATTATTGCCGTTATTTCTGAATTGATTTGAGCCATAATTTGAATTAGAATAATTTTTGCTTTGGTTATTATTGTAATTATTATTTGAAGAGCTTCTTGAATATTGATTACGGTTAGAATTAGAATGCTGAAAGTTATTGCCGCGATGAAAATTGTTGTAGCGATTACTGTAGTTATTACTATACTGATTGTTATAACGTCTATTTTGCGAAGAATTTCCACGAGATTGAAATGAAAGCACCTGATTTTCCCTTATCTCATTTTTTTGTTCAACAATAAGCTTAGAAACAAAATCTTTTGGGTCAGCAAATGCTGTTGAAGCAAGAATTGATTTTACTAAATCTGATTTGGTATTAAGTCTGCAAACGTTCACAGTTTGCTCGACGGCCATTTCATGAGCTTTATTTTTCGTTATGCCCTCAATAACAAGAGATCTTTCAAGCGCATCCGCAAGCTCTTCAGTTTGCTTTCCAAAATCTGCATAATTATTATTTTTGACTTGCAATGCTGCAATTTTCCCAGCAACTACTTTCGAATTATCAGGTTTAATTTTATTTCTTAAAGCAGTTTTTATTTCAGAGATTGAAGCTGCATTTTCTGGTAAAGATTCTCGAGCTTTCCCTTCTAGCTTTGATTTAACAAAAGAAATTAAAGTTTTATATAAATTTGTATCTGTTAAATCTTCTATCAACTCAATCTTACCAAGAAATGACTCTAAAGCAATTGGGTTTCCGTTATAGTTTTCCCGCATTATATTAGCGCACATGCTTATAAAAGCTTTCTTTTCATCTACCGTAGCTTCCATTTTCAAATTTAAGCTAACTTCTATTTCCGCGTTTTTCTCGAAACTGCTATTTTCCCAATCAGAGCTACTTTCTTCTAAAATATTTTCCTCTAGTTTGCCTACTTTACGATTTACTGAACTGTTATCTTCTGACTCCGATGAACTTTCTGTCAAAATTTCTCTATTAATTAGCAACAAATTTATAATTTCAAAACTGTTTACACAAGGCACCTTGATTCTGCAACCTAATTTACCGAAACATTTTACTAAAATTTCTCTGCAGGGTACAATTTTACTTCGAACATTTGTTTTTCTAGCAATTGACAATTCCTCAATGTGTACATTAGTGTATGATAAAATTGCATTATATTTTTCAATAAGCAATTCTACATATTCATTTATTTTTGTTTCTTTAGTTGACAGTGGGCGATTTTGTAATATTCTCTTTTTTACATTTAAAAATTTTCTATTCAATTTATTAAATTCTTCGTCATTAAACTTTGACATCTAAATTCTTTAAGAATGTTTTTGTTTGTTTAAAATTCAAAATTAATTTTGTTAAATTTGGATATAAATGTTTTCACCTCACCTTTAAAAAAAATATAAAATCTATTTTAAGAGAACAAAACAAACCCATGCTCTGCCAACAATAAATCTAATTTTGTTTCTCATAATTTTATCGCAATTACAAATATTGTATTTACTTTATACAAACTTCTTTTCAACAAGAGTTTTACGAGTAAGAGAACAAACTAAAATTATTTGTATGTTACTCTCCGCGTAATTAAAAAATATAGAATATAGAAAGATATTAAGATGGATTAGAATATATACTCAGATTTTCATTATAAATTCCATTTAACAAATTAAGTACTTTTAATAGATGTTTTTTTTTTTAAAACCACCAATATTATTTCAAATTTCTTTTTTTTTTATTAAATCTTTTTGTAAAACTTAGAATTTTTTTTGTACAATAAAATACGTTAATTAATTTTGTAAAATTACTCAAAATATCATTTCGTATTTTAGTATAAGTTTGCAATTTTTTCTTTTAAATAATTTTTATAAGGAATATAAATTAAAAATTATATAAATTTTTATCATTTTTTTTTAATAGTGAATTAAATATGATTATTTTGAGAAAAATAATTCTATTTTGTCCCAATGTGCGACAAACTAACCATCATGTAAAGTGAAAGAAGTAAGTTAACAGTTGTTGTTGTGTGGTGAATTCTGCTTACTGCTCTCCTTTTCTAGTAGCCGATACGTGTGCCTTTTGGCTTGCTTCTGCTTTGAATTTTGCTCAAAGTGTCCTGCTTTTTGATTTCAACTTTTTTTTTTTTTGAAATACACTCAAAACCAGTTTGTGTTGTTTTGTTTCTCCTGCAATAAATTTTATGCATTTCTGGAGTTACACATTAACGAATAACCTTGGAAATCAATTTTTTAATATGTTGAGGTTATGTGTTTTTTTTGGAAATTTTTTTTAGTTAATAATTTTTTTATATTTATTTTTATTATTATTAGTTATTTAAAAAGTTTTTATAGAAATGACTTTTTATCAACTTTTAATTTTCTGATTTTTTCTTTACTTTGTTTTTAGCCATAAATTTTAATATAGTTTTTATCATTTGCTTTGCTGTTACAAATTTGTATTATTATTAATTAGAAATATTTGCTAAACAGTTTTTTCTTAAATGAACTTCTTCATTTTCTTAGATCATTTTAGCATTTTTTTGGTTTTTTATTAATTTAGAAATACAATTTTATAATTTCTGCTTAGCACCAATTTTGATTTTTGTCTGTCTTTGATTTGATTTTTTTTCAAATTGCTTTTCGCTGTCACGGTCGCCATATAAATACACATAAGCAACACAACATTCAACGGTTCAAAGCAGACCGCTCATAATATATTTTATTTGTATATTCAAACCTAAAACTAACAACTTAGGATAGTGGTAAAAGAAGATTAAAGTTAGGCTTATCGTGTAATTAAAACTAGGCTATTCATGATACGTTATAATTAGTAAGGGGTTGCATTACAACTTTAATACTTACTAAATATGGCGCTGCGCCTAGACCATAAGATTTTTTTTTTTGTTTTCATAACTTATTTATTGTATCTTCAATATTTTTGAACTAACAATAATTACTCGTATCTTAAGTCTAAAATAAAATATTCTTTTTAAGTCCAGCCAGTGCTAGACAAAAATAATGTTTGTTTCACGGATTTTGAAATCATTTGCGGGTCATCCCTCTAATGTACGGCCAAGAAAAGCAGTATCTCTTCTTTTTAGTCGAATGTAACCAGGTTCATTCAGCATGTTACGCGCCAAAGCGTTTGGATGAGATTCAAGCCTCTTTAGATATGTGACTGCATGTTTCGCTATTTCTGCTTTAACTGATGGCATGTTTAGGTCTTTGTGGATGTTTGAATTTTTTATATACCAGGGAGCAGATGCAATAATACGTCTTATTTTGGCGCCTTTGAATTTTTTCTACATTGCTAGCTGAGGCAGTGCCCCATAACTGAATCCCATAGCACCAAATTGGTTTGAGGACCGACTTGTACAGTAGAAGTTTACAATCTAAACTCAGGGTGGAGTTTCTGCCAATAAGCCAATTTAGTTGTACTGCTTTTAGTTTCATTTGTGTTAACTTGGATTCTATGTGGCTTTTCCAAGTAAGGCGATGGTCAAGATGTATACCCAGGTATTTAACGTCTGAAAGCTGTGGTATCATTTGGTTATTTAACGAATAGGAGGGCATGAGTCCTTATGCAGTGTGAAAGTTATGTGAGTGCATTTTTGTTCATTCACTTTTATTCTCCATTTTTCTAGCCATTGTGATGCTTCTTGGGCACGTTCATGAATACTTAAAAAAGCTGTGTTATCTGCAAAAGTTGATGTGTGGACTAGGGTGCTAATTGGCATATCCGATGTGTACAGTAAATATAAAATTGGTCCCAAAATACTACCTTGGGGAACTCCGGCTTCAATGAGCTGTGGCGAGCTTAAAAAGTCACCTTCTTTTAGTAAAAACTTGCGATTCGTTAAATAATCTTTTAAAAGCTTATACAAGTTTTCGGGCAAGTTCAGCTTTAGCTTAAATATTAGGCCTTCGTGCCAAACCTTATCGAGTGCTTGAGAAACGTCGATAAAAAGCGCAGAACAGTATTTTTTTTCTTCAAAGGTCGTTTTAATTACATTTACTAATTTGTGTGTTTGTTGGATCGTACTATGTTGTTTTCTGAAGCCGAATTGATGGTTCGGAATGCATCCTTTCGCTAAGTATTGGATTCAGCTTAGTTATTAATATTCTCTCAAATAACTTTGACACGTTAGTTAAAAGGCTTATAGGTCTGTATGATTCTACTTTTGTGTGGTCTTTTCCTGGTTTAGGAATCATAGTTATCAAAGAGACCTTCCACTCTGTGGGAAAGTACTCAAGACGTAAGATGGCATTAAAAACAAACAGAATAATTCTGCGACCTATACGGGGCAACTCAACTAACATCTTGTTACTTGTTTTATCAACGCCAGGGGCTTTTTTGGTGTTTAAATCCGCTATTGCCCTTTCAATATCGCTAAATTCAAATCTAAGGGGTACTACGGCACTAGTATCTACTGATGACAACTCAGCTATATCAGTACATACATTTGGGATGAAAACCTTCTTCAAATGTCCAACAAACAAATTGCCTTTTTCGTATCATGCCTTGCCCAGTTTCCACAAGAAGTTCGCAAGGGAGGCTTACGTACGACCGGTCTTTTAAGGTTCCTACAAGCACGCCATAATGAATAATCTGATTGTGCAGTTGCGTCGAGGTCTTCCAAGTAATTTTTCAGAGATGCTACTCTTCGAGATTCTAGCAGTTGTCTTAGCCGTTTCGTGCAATCTTTAAGTCTAGATTTGAGTTGAGGAGATCTGTGTGCTTGCCACTCTCTTCTAATTTTCCTTTTTTCAGCCAAGAGCCGCTCGATATCTACAAAATAAATTTGATTGTATCTAGCTGGTTGTCTGGTTTCTGTCGCATGTTGGGCAGCTGATTTAAGGTTTTGATGAAAATAAATTAGACTCTGGTCCACATCTTCTGGTGTTCTTAGCGGTATGTTTTCCGAACAATGAGTACTGAGATACTTTCTATATTTCAACCAATTAATGCTTGCGCAAGCTGTTGGCGACACGATATTTTGCTGATTCCATATATAGACAATTCGAGTGACGCTTCAACCTTAATCATTTCTCTCGAAATACCTTTAGTCACGCCAAAATCAATAACATCAGGTATTTTTTGTCGATCAGTAGGCCAATAGGTGGGTTTTCCACTTGATATCACATTCAGACGCATTTTTGAAATTGTATCAACAAAACACGACCTTTTGGAGTTATTGGCGTGATCCCCAAAACGTATGTTTAGCGTTGTAGTCGCCTGATGCTATGAAACAGGGACCTAGTGATTTGTAAAAGTCGATATATTGACTCTCTGATATTTGAAATCTAGGAGGTGAATAAATCGAAGAAATAACAAAGTTTTGATGATATTCTTCAATACAGATGTTTGTTGCTTGAAGGTAATCCTCACAAAAATCACACAGTAAATGATGTTTAATTCGAGCCCTTATTAGTATTGCTGAACCACCACATGCTCTGCCACGGGGGTCTTTAGTGTCATATAATATATAGCCATTGATTTTAAAAAAGCTATTTGTTGTTAAATGAGTCTCTGAAATCATCATGACATCAATTTGTTGGTTCTTCAAGAAGTACTCGAGTTCATTTTTATGTTGGCGTAAGCCGTTTGCGTTCCAAAAACATATTTTTAAACAGTTCATGGTTTTTAAGTACCGCCTGCAACATCATAGATTGCATGCGAATCATTTCTTGCATCATGCTGCTCATAGAGCTCATAAAACTGTTTAACGAATGCACTAATGTCTCGATACTTGCTTCGAGACGATTGTAGTTACCAGATGGTGTTTGTTCTTTAGCTTCTGGATGCATATTTGGGGTAAAATTGGTTGTAGGTGTCGCTTTGTGTGCTAAAACATGATTGGATTTTAACATATCCGCGTATGAAACATGTTTGGTTGTGGGTTGAGCTAACTGAGGGTAATGAGCATTTGCTTGGTATTGTGGCTGCCTAGCAGGAGTATTTAATTTCTGCGTTGACTTCCTTACCTCAGAAAAAACTGGACAGCCTCTGTAGTTAGCAGTGTGATTTCCACCGCAATTGCTACATTTTTTAACCTTCGAGTCATCCTTTGGTTTGTCGCATTGGGCGGAACAATGAAGCTCTCCACACACAACGTAAACCGGAGGAAACTATTTTGGGATCTTATTCCGTTAGCCTCCTTATCTTTAAGTACTTTGGACATTGGTGCAATCTGCGAAGATTTAGGGCTTCGACCTCTTTTCAATACAGTTATATATCTGTCCATTCCCACTTGCGTCTTAGGTTTTTCTGCACTATCCATATTACTGTTGGTAACACTGTGTTCAGAAGGCGACTTGTTTGTAGTTATATTATTGTCATCGCTTAGCAAAAGCGACGAACAAGATTGGGCACGTATAACTGGCGTAGAATTTACACACAAATTATTTTCTGTTTTTTTGTTTTTATTTAATTCAACATTGTCAACATTTTTGTTGCTTAAATTAAAGAGGCTCATTAGCCCTTATTGTTTTTGTTTTATTTTTGAAGTAGCAATTCAATGCCGTTGTAAAAAATAAAGAGAAAGAAAGAAAGAAAAAAATTACAGACAACTTTTTTGTTGTATTAAAACAGGTTTGTTTTTTTTTGCAATTATTCACACAATGTATGTTTTGTTTTTTGTTAATGCGAGCTAAAAAAAAATCGCGTCCGCACTTATCAACGCCAAAAACAGAACTGAAGACCATAAGAAAATCGTTTTTCGTTGGCCAAAATTCTGTAACTTTTGAACCGATCAAAATATTGAAATAATTTTTTTTTAATGGATAGATATTTAGCTCAGCTTGATTCAGTTTTAATTACATTAAAATTGATTGAGGACTTTTTAAGGAATTCTAGGTCAAAGTTGAACATTTTAATTTTTTTAACTTTCAGAGTGAAATATGGGTTTATTCTGTGTGTAACATAGTAAAATATCCCTCTAAGATCCAAAAAAGTATATATATTCTTGATCAGTGATGAAATCTAAGACGATATAGCTATGTCCGTCTGTCCATACGTCCGTCTGTCCATACGTCCGTCTGTCCATCCGGCCGTCCGTCCATTCGCCTGTCTGTATGAACACGATTCAGTCTAAACGAAAAGAGCTAGACCCTTGAAATTTGGTACATATATATCTTGAAGGATATGGCAGGCTAAGTTCGTAAATGGGCCAAATCGGACCGGGGGAAAAAAATTCCCCTAAGAAGAACTAAACCAACCCCTGAAAAACTACATATTTTTACAAGTTTTTTTGTAAATTTGTTAAGCAAATGAAACATTTTTATGTCAAAGAAGGTTCAAGGTCTTTACTCTGGAGCCAGAAAATCATAAAAATTTATTTTTGGACCCCGCCCCCTTTTTGTGGGCGTTTATATAGCATATTATATGAAAAATAGTGTCAATAATTAACAAATTGTATTACCTAAGCCTAGATTGCATAAAAAATTAATTTTTAAGCTTTCATGACGAATGGAAAATGTACTCGGATCTTCTGCGCTACCTTCACCTCACCTCATATGAACGGATATGACGTTGCTAATAATATATTAAATAGATCTTCATTTGTTGAATTCCGTGAAATTTTCCTAGTATTGTGCTCTCTATAAAATATGTAATCCTTGTTCTTTTTTTCCTGAGCCTCCTCTGATAGATCTCCAAGTAGCACCAAATGATATTTAATGACATCTTCACCATGATAAAGGATTTTGTGAACTGTTGCAGACATATTTCTCCATGGGTAGTTAGTTGTATATATTTTTGCAGTTTCCTTAGCATAATCTCCAAATTTTCTACAGTCAATTTCTTCATTGCACGCAAGTACTTCTAGTATTATTTTAAATCTGAAAATAAGGTTGAAATCCACTCCTGTTATTTCAGATGCTGTTTCTGGATCTGAAAAGAATCTTCATGCGGTATTGCCATCATTTGTATTGCCTGACCCTTGTTTTGGCTGATCTATAATCAGTCCACGTTTGCGATATTCATCTTGAACATGTTTCTTTTTTAAACTTCTTAACTCTTTGTTGGTCACGTTGTTTCTTATTGATCCTGAAGACCCGAAATCCAAATCAGAACTGATTTTTAGTATGTGTTCCATAAGTCGTATTCTTGCGTATAGTGGTGATAATCCAAATTCATATGCATCGGTATTATCTAATGTTTTTGCTGGGACTTGGTTTAATTGGGTTGATGTTGCTTGGCATATAATGCAGCTGGATGCAGCCTTCGTGTTGGTCAAAGCCTGACCCACTTTTCCATCTATCATTGTCAGGACTAACTGGTAGATTACTTCAATTTGCTGCCCATCTAACTGTAATTGTAATGGCTGTAGTGCTGTAATTTGGGCCTTGATATCACTAATTTCTTTATTAATAACATCATTTGTTTCTTTTTTGAATTGAAATTTGATTGGTCTGCAGTATTTCGTAGAAGATGGTGTCTCATTTTTCCAAATATCTATTGTTTGCGTTGTACTAGTCGAAGGCTCTGAATCTTCCAAAATCTTTTTCAATCGCAATGGTACAAATGATACCATGAACATATCTGAGTCAGAAATATTTTCACATACAGCTTGTTTATATTGTTTTTGTCCCGAAGAACCATCACATCCCCATTTACAAAAAAGAATTAACTTTGTGTTTCCGTATTTCTTCAACTCATTTCCTGTTATTGATTGCAGCAAGCGTGCGGCTGTGTGATCAAGTAGAGATTGTAGTTGTACCTCTGCCGAAATTGGTGTGATTGTAATAGTGTCCTTTGATGGCAAACAGCCCATTCTAGCAGCGGTTGTGTGATGATATGCTGGATATATATTTGATCCTTTTTCAATCGCACGCTGTCTGAGTTTAATATATTGCTGTTTTGTTAACTTCAAATCCAGAAATAATGCTAATGCCTCCTCATTTGTGTACTGTATTGCATCATTCGGAGTTGGTATACTTTTAAGAATCCGTTTTGTTCTCGGTGGACTAGCTTTAACAACTTTTTCAATGATATCCACTTTTGTAAATTGGTTCTGTGATCGTAATTGATGTAGGAAAGATTCTTTTATATTTGTAGAACCAAAGGCATCGTTAATATCTTTAAGCTTCCGCCTCTTAGATCTATCGCTGCAATTGTCCACTAATGATTTGCGTGGTCTTCCAGCCTTATCTTGCTTTGCTGTTTCTGCAGCGACAGTAAGTTGACCTTCTAACCACTTTGCACTTTTTATATAAAATTTTTGTTTACTCTACATAACTTCTTTTTAGCGTTTTTTTTAGTGCTTTGACGAAATTATATAATTGCTCTTGCATTTGGGTGCTACACGAATTTAAGTTTAATTTTATTTTAACGTAACTAAGAACATCTTCCTGATTTTTGTTTCTAAAATACACTTCGGCCAATTCTTTATAACTGAAGCTCTCCATTTTCTTTTGAATATTTTTATTTGCGTTTGTTATGTTTTATCCGTACACTTAAAGGATTAAGTTATTACTGAGTAATCCCTTAACGAATCCGTACTTTTATAAATTTTTAGATACATGTTCTTCACACACTGATCTTTAATTTCATAGCAGGTAGCGCTTAAATCGAACAAAACTGCACTCATGCGTCAATATGGGGTTGTTTTTTAACTTTAGTGGCTTAATGTCGCAATTATTGTTATAAAATTGTTTATGACTTTGGTTGACCCTAACATTTGATAACAGGTAAATTTAGAAAGAGATCATATGTTGCCTGTAGAGCCCATTGTGATAATTTTATTACTTATTTTTTGCTGATCAAAACAAAGCCATTAAACCCTTTCGAAGGTACTATATTTATTTTTTTAGTTATACGTAGCCTAAACTAAAAAAATAAACTTTTAGGCAAAAAAGTGAAAATTTAATACACCATTGTATATGAATTTTTTTCGAGTAATTTCATTAAAATGAAAAAAGTGTTCTACAGGCGGCTCGTGGCGGGTGCAAAAGTATGTATAGCCTTAAAGAGGACACTTTCACCTTTCTCGTGGTTGTATACGTTTCTTGTTCCCTTTTGTTCCCTAGAAGTTCTATTCCACTAAAGTTTAAATTTGAGGAAAATATAGTAGTTTCATAAATATTTCATAACGCCCCTAATATTAAACGCTAGAGCTGTGTCTACTTACAACAACTAAAGACAATAATCCTACCAACATTATAAAAAAAAACCGCAGACCATTATCGATGATAGCTTGCGAGTAGTAACCATTTAATTTTGATAAAAAACCAAAGAAAAACACCTTTTTCTGAAATTAAAAAAAAAGTTGAGTTTGACAGCATGCCACGCCCACAATTATCAATATTTTAACATAATTTTTTGACTACCTTAATTTGAATATATTAACTACAAAATGACGTAAAAATTTTAAAAACCGGTGAAAAAAAAAATTTACTTTTGGCCAACGGAAAACGATTTTCAGCCACTGTGCGTCGTAAGATAATAGGGTGTCAATCTTGATGATAAAGATGGCGACCAGAGTATTTGCTGGTAGACCCAGTCACGCGGATCGACTACTATCTGCCGAATTATTTTCTCGACATCAACTGAGAAAACAAACTTATATTGACGCCATCTTGTAATCACGTCTGAATCGTTTAATGATAGACCGCTGCTGGTAATTTAGTTGTAGTACTGGACTCCTTTAGCACTCCATGATGTGGGAGAAAATATCCTGATTCAGAAGGCGCAGGTAACATATGTCCCAAAGACTCATATTCTTTGAGACAGTCAGAATAGAGTTGAAAAAATTGAAGATTAGATTTGGATTTCTGAAGCATTTTTACAAGCATTCTTTCGGCAGCTTGTCTCGAATCTCCAAGATCATAAGGTGACCCTTTAAAGGGTAATCTAACAATGTATCTGCCTGATAAGTCTCGTCGATGTGAAAGTGAGCTTCACATTCTTGCTCTTCTTGAGACAAAATTACTGTCTTGTTACCGCATTCTTCTTCATCAAGAGTATTATCTACGCGAAACTGTAAAGTTTGTACTGTATGGAGTGAGGTTCCATTGGGTGTTTTATGTGGGATGCTTCCTGATAATATCCATCCAAGAGAAGTAAGCTGTGCAACTGGAGAATCAATGCCAACCTTAATAATTTTTTCTTCCAACAGATAACCATATAGATCAGCACCAATTATAAGGTAAATTTTGCTAGTGACCATAAAATTGGGATTAGCTAGCTGAATACTTTCGAGATATGTAGTGTTGAAAAGATGAACATTAAACGATGGTAATTGAGTAGTTAGCTTTGATAAAATAAACGCAGTCACGTCACAATGAAAACTGGATTCAAAATGTGGAAAAAGCTTAAACTGTACGAAACCTTTAGATTGAAACGCACCGATCCTATTAGATTTAAGTTCCCTTTGTGTCTTCGCAGATGGAGTTCCTTAACTAAATCTTCACTGATGAGTGTTATCTTTGATCCTTGATCGAGTAATGCGCGAGCAGTAACAAACGTTCCTTGGGCTGATTTTAAGCGTACTAAGGCTGTTGCAAGCAATATTTTTGATTGGGAATTCAAAGCTCCAGTAAGTAGTGTGATTACTGACAACTGTTGAATTATTTGTGCTTGTAGTATTTTGAGAACTAGAGGCTGCAGGCTGACAATCATAACCATGAATAAATGAATGATGACGGCCAACGCTTTAAGCTCTTACACTGAGAAACCCGGTGAGGACCAAGACAATTAAAACAGAGATTCTTTGAGGCAAGAACAGCATGCTTCTGGTCTGGAGTTTTTCGATTATAGTTGCCGCATCTCGAAATATAATGATTTGAGCTACAAAGAGAACAAGAGATATTATTTGGTTTAAACGATAAATTATTTGAAACCTCAACAGGACGTTTTTGGTTGGTAGATATTGCTACATGTGAATTTACTGCTGGCTTCTTAGGAGCCTTTGATGAACCTGTCCTAGACTCCACACTTTCTAAGGCTTGAATGCGGCCACTGAGAAAAGTTTCTAATTCAGAAAATGTTGCCGGTCTTTTGGACTAAATTCGACAAAATTCCGAAGCTTCATGTGACGATGAGTCCAAACGGCGCACGATCATATAAACGATAATATGGTCCCACTGCTGTACTGGTGAACCTAAAGCATTCAAGGCATCAAGTGACTCTTTTACGACTGATAGAAGATTCTTTAAGTCTGCGGATGATTTTCGTTCAAGACGAGGCAGTTCGAATATAGCATCTAAATGAGAATTTATTATCATTCGAGTATTTTCATACTGAGCGCAGAAAAGATTCCAAGCTGGGGAATAATTTTCTGATGAAACCGGCATATTGGCAATACATTGCAACGCTTCACCACTGAGACTACCTCTAAGATAATAAAATTTTTCCACAGCTGATAATTCGCTACTGAGATGAATCATGGAAGTGAACAAATCATGAAATGGTCTCCAATCATGATAACTTCCTGAAAACTTTTGTAAGGTGATTTTCGGCAATGAGCGCATATGTGGGGAATTGATTATTGATTGATAATTATCAATAGAGTTGCCACGAATATCTTCTAAAGAGGTAAGCATTAGCGATTTGGCTTTGACTTTCCTCACATGTCGAATACAGATCCGTAGTAAAATATTTATTTTTCTTTATCCCCTCTGCTAATCTAGTGCGAGTCAGTTTATCATGATAACCTTTAAACTTATTCCAGTTGGCTTCAAGGGTTGACAATCGAGTTCCCACTTGGGCCTTGGTACAATCTCCCTCGAAAGTGCTTTGAATTTTGTTAAGGCTGTTTATATATGCGAAAATGTCAACTCATGACTTATGAGAAGTGATTCTTTACCTTCACTCATTTTAATTTATTTGGATCACTTTCACGATATTACTGTATTTTTGTAAAATTTAAATAGGAATGAAAAACGTAGATAAAAATGTATTGCAAAATAACAATGTACAATAGCAGGGATGAAGTTATGAGCAGTCAGATTAACAGTAGCTAGACTAACAGCAGTTTAAATGCAGCGAAACTAATGTAAGCAGCGAAAAAGTTTGCAGCAGATAAGCAGAGCAGCAGACAATGTAGCAATAATTAAGATGAGAAACCGTAATCAGTAACATTTTTGATGATTTTCTGTCCAAAATGTTTTTTAATATGCAAAATTTTTTAACAATACTTTAAAAAAATTCTATAAACTGTTCTTTTGGTTTTCTTTTGTTTTGTTCACTATACTTCATAAATGTGCAATGTAGATAACACTTTCAATTTATTATCTCATGATAAAATCATACAACAGATTTTTTTAAATAGAACAAATTTGTTTTTAACTGATTATAAACCGATCCGGTTCGAAGGACCACAAATGTTCAGAAAATTGATTATATCGGTCTATATCTTCCAAATAAAACCCATAAATTGTTCTCTACAAAAGTTCACTTTTATTCGGCTTATACTAAATAGTTTAATTTTACGAATATGGGTATAACAATGTAACTGCACGAGTCGACTGCAAGAAACTGACTGACTTACAAAATGCAGAGTTACACTAAGTAACAAAGTTTTAGTTCAAATAATGGCAAAGTTTTAAATTCTTGTCTTTCGTCGTAAGTCCTTTTTGATTCTTCATCTATCTTCGATAAGACAATATGTATGATGATGGCGTTCATCACATTTAGCTCAGACCCTAATGATAGCAAGGAACTCCGTAGAGCAGAAACATTGTCAATAATTGAGCGTAGCGAAGCAGCATTCGGTTTAGTCATGGATGGTATAGAAAATAATAAGTTATTGTGATCAAGGAATATTCAGTGTTAGTTTGTGCGTTGATAAGTGCTGTCGCAATTTTTTTAAGCTCGCATTAACAAAAAACAAAACATACATTGTTTGAATAATTTAAACAAAAACAAAAAGAACAAACCTGTTTTAATACAACAACAAAGTTGTTTGTAAAATATTTTTTTTCTTTTCTTTTTCTTTCTTCTTATTTTAAACAACGGCATATTGAATTGCTACTTTAAAAATAAAACAAAAACAATAAAGGCTAATGAGCCTCTTTAATTCAAGCAACAAAAATGTTGACAATGTTGAAATAAATAAAAACCAAAAAACTAGTGACAATTTGTATATAAATGCCACTCCAGTTTTACGTGCACAAAATTGAAATTAAAATTGATTGAGGACTTTTTAAGGAATTCTAGGTCAAAGTTGAACATTTTAATTTTTTTAACTTTCAGAGTGAAATATGGGTTTATTCTGTGTGTAACATAGTAAAATATCCCTCTAAGATCCAAAAAAGTATATATTCTTGATCAGTGATGAAATCTAAGACGATATAGCTATGTCCGTCTGTCCATACGTCCGTCTGTCCATCCGGCCGTCCGTCCATTCGCCTGTCTGTATGAACACGATTCAGTCTAAACGAAAAGAGCTAGACCCTTGAAATTTGGTACATATATATCTTGAAGGATAGGGCAGTCTAAGTTCGTAAATGGGCCAAATCGGACCGGGGGAAAAAAATTCCCCTAAGAAGAACTAAACCAACCCCTGAAAAACTACATATTTTTAAAAGTTTTTTTGTAAATTTGTTAAGCAAATGAAACATTTTTATGTCAAAGAAGGTTCAAGGTCTTTACTCTGGAGCCAGAAAATCATAAAAATTTATTTTTGGACCCCGCCCCCTTTTTGTGGGCGTTTATATAGCATATTATATGAAAAATAGTGTCAATAATTAACAAATTGTATTACCTAAGCCTAGATTGCATAAAAAATTAATTTTTAAGCTTTCATGACGAATGGAAAATGTACTCGGATCTTCTGCGCTACCTTCACCTCACCTCATATGAACGGATATGACGTTGCTAATAATATATTAAATAGATCTTCATTTGTTGAATTCCGTGAAATTTTCCTAGTATTGTGCTCTCTATAAAATATGTAATCCTTGTTCTTTTTTTCCTGAGCCTCCTCTGATAGATCTCCAAGTGGCACCAAATGATATTTAATGACATCTTCACCATGATAAAGGATTTTGTGAACTGTTGCAGACATATTTCTCCATGGGTAGTTAGTTGTATATATTTTTGCAGTTTCCTTAGCATAATCTCCAAATTTTCTACAGTCAATTTCTTCATTGCACGCAAGTACTTCTAGTATTATTTTAAATCTGAAAATAAGGTTGAAATCCACTCCTGTTATTTCAGATGCTGTTTCTGGATCTGAAAAGAATCTTCATGCGGTATTGCCATCATTTGCTTTGCCTGACCCTTGTTTTGGCTGATCTATAATCAGTCCACGTTTGCGATATTCATCTTGAACATGTTTCTTTTTTAAACTTCTTAACTCTTTGTTGGTCACGTTGTTTCTTATTGATCCTGAAGACCCGAAATCCAAATTAGAACTGATTTTTAGTATGTGTTCCATAAGTCGTATTCTTGCGTATAGTGGTGATAATCCAAATTCATATGCATCGGTATTATCTAATGTTTTTGCTGGGACTTTGTTTAATTGGGTTGATGTTGCTTGGCATATAATGCAGCTGGATGCAGCCTTCGTGTTGGTCAAAGCCTGACCCACTTTTCCATCTATCATTGTCAGGACTAACTGGTAGCTTACTTCAATTTGCTGCCCATCTAACTGTAATTGTAATGGCTGTAGTGCTGTAATTTGGGCCTTGATATCACTAATTTCTTTATTAATAACATCATTTGTTTCTTTTTTGAATTGAAATTTGATTGGTCTGCAGTATTTCGTAGAAGATGGTGTCTCATTTTTCCAAATATCTATTGTTTGCGTTGTACTAGTCGAAGGCTCTGAATCTTCCAAAATCTTTTTCAATCGCAATGGTACAAATGATACCATGAACATATCTGAGTCAGAAATATTTTCACATACAGCTTGTTTATATTGTTTTTGTCCCGAAGAACCATCACATCCCCATTTACAAAAAAGAATTAACTTTGTGTTTCCGTATTTCTTCAACTCATTTCCTGTTATTGATTGCAGCAAGCGTGCGGCTGTGTGATCAAGTAGAGATTGTAGTTGTACCTCTGCCGAAATTGGTGTGATTGTAATAGTGTCCTTTGATGGCAAACAGCCCATTCTAGCAGCGGTTATTCGATGATATGCTGGATATATATTTGATCCTTCTTCAATCGCACGCTGTCTGAGTTTAATATATTGCTGTTTTGTTAACTTCAAATAAAGAAATAATGCTAATGCCTCCTCATTTGTGTACTGTATTGCATCATTCGGAGTTGGTATAATGGGTGATTTTTTTGAGGTTAGGATTTTCATGCATTAGTATTTGACAGATCACGTGAGATTTCAGACATGGTGCCAAAGAGAAAGATGCTCAGTATGCTTTGACATTTCATCATGAATAGACTTACTAACGAGCAACGCTTGCAAATCATTGAATTTTATTACCAAAATCAGTGTTCGGTTCGAAATGTTCAAATGTGACAAATTTTGTTCAGCGATGAGGCTCATTTCTGGTTGAATGGCTACGTAAATAAGCAAAATTGCCGCATTTGGAGTGAAGAGCAACCAGAAGCCGTTCAAGAACTGCCCATGCATCCCGAAAAATGCACTGTTTGGTGTGGTTTGTACGCTGGTGGAATCATTGGACCGTATTTTTTCAAAGATGCTGTTGGACGCAACGTTACGGTGAATGGCGATCGCTATCGTTCGATGCTAACAAACTTTTTGTTGCCAAAAATGGAACAACTGAACTTGGTTGACATGTGGTTTCAACAAGATGGCGCTACATGCCACACAGCTCGCGATTCTATGGCCATTTTGAGGGAAAACTTCGGAGAACAATTCATCTCAAGAAATGGACCGGTAAGTTGGCCACCAAGATCATGCGATTTGACGCCTTTAGACTATTTTTTGTGGGGCTACGTCAAGTCTAAAGTCTACAGAAATAAGCCAGCAACTATTCCAGCTTTGGAAGACAACATTTCCGAAGAAATTCGGGCTATTCCGGCCGAAATGCTCGAAAAAGTTGCTCAAAATTGGACTTTCCGAATGGACCACCTAAGATGCAGCCGCGGTCAACATTTAAATGAAATTATCTTCAAAAAGTAAATGTCATGGACCAATCTAACGTTCCAAATAAAGAACCGATGAGATTTTGCAAATTTTATGCGTTTTTTAAAAAAAAAAATTCTCAAGCTCTTAAAAAATCACTCGTTACTTTTAAGAATCCGTTTTGTTCTCGGTGGACTAGCTTTAACAACTTTTTCAATGATATCCACTTTTGTAAATTGGTTCTGTGATCGTAATTGATGTAGGAAAGATTCTTTTATATTTGTAGAACCAAAGGCATCGTTAATATCTTTAAGCTTCCGCCTCTTAGATCTATCGCTGCAATTGTCCACTAATGATTTGCGTGGTCTTCCAGCCTTATCTTGCTTTGCTGTTTCTGCAGCGACAGTAAGTTGACCTTCTAACCACTTTGCACTTTTTATATAAAATTTTTGTTTACTCTACATAACTTCTTTTTAGCGTTTTTTTAGTGCTTTGACGAAATTATATAATTGCTCTTGCATTTGGGTGCTACACGAATTTAAGTTTAATTTTATTTTAACGTAACTAAGAACATCTTCCTGATTTTTGTTTCTAAAATACACTTCGGCCAATTCTTTATAACTAAAGCTCTCCATTTTCTTTTGAATATTTTTATTTGCGTTTGTTATGTTTTATCCGTACACTTAAAGGATTAAGTTATTACTGAGTAATCCCTTAACGAAACCGTACTTTTATAAATTTTTAGATACATGTTCTTCACACACTGATCTTTAATTTCATAGCAGGTAGCGCTTAAATTGAACAAAACTGCACTCATGCGTCAATATGGGGTTGTTTTTTAACTTTAGTGGCTTAATGTCGCAATTATTGTTATAAAATTGTTTATGACTTTGGTTTGATAACAGGTAAATTTAGAAAGAGATCATATGCTGCCTGTAGAGCATATTGTGATAATTTTATTACTTATTTTTTGCTGATCAAAACAAAGCCATTAAACCCTTTCGAAGGTATTATATTTATTTTTTTAGTTATACGTAGCCTAAACTAAAAAAAATAAACTTTTAGGCAAAAAAGTGAAAATTTAATACACCATTGTATATGAATTTTTTTCGAGTAATTTCATTAAAATGAAAAAAGTGTTCTACAGGCGGCTCGTGGCGGGTGCAAAAGTATGTATAGCCTTAAAGAGGACACTTTCACCTTTCTCGTGGTTGTATACGTTTCTTGTTCCCTTTTGTTCCCTAGAAGTTCTATTCCACTAAAGTTTAAATTTGAGGAAAATATAGTAGTTTCATAAATATTTCATAATGCCCCTAATATTAAACGCTAGAGCTGTGTCTACTTACAACAACTAAAGACAATAATCCTACCAACATTATAAAAAAAACCGCAGACCATTATCGATGATAGCTTGCGAGTAGTAACCATTTAATTTTGATAAAAAACCAAAGAAAAACACCTTTTTCTGAAATTAAAAAAAAAAGTTGAGTTTGACAGCATGCCACGCCCACAATTATCAATATTTTAACATAATTTTTTGGCTACCTTAATTTGGATATATTAACTACAAAATGACGTAAAAATTTTAAAAATCGGTGAAAAAAAAAAATTACTTTTGGCCAACGAAAAACGATTTTCAGCCACTGTGCGTCGTAAGATAATAGGGTGTCAATCTTGATGATAAAGATGGCGACCAGAGTATTTGCTGGTAGACCCAGTCACGCGGATCGACTACTATCTGCCGAATTATTTTCTCGACATCAACTGAGAAAACAAACTTATATTGACGCCATCTTGTAATCACGTCTGAATCGTTTAATGATAGACCGCTGCTGGTAATTTAGTTGTAGTACTGGACTCCTTTAGCACTCCATGATGTGGGAGAAAATATCCTGATTCAGAAGGCGCAGGTAACATATGTCCCAAAGACTCATATTCTTTGAGACAGTCAAAATAGGGTTGAAAAAATTGAAGATTAGATTTGGATTTCTGAAGCATTTTTACAAGCATTCTTTCGGCAGCTTGTCTCGAATCTCCAAGATCATAAGGTGACCCTTTAAAGGGTAAGCTAACAATGTATCTGCCTGATAAGTCTCGTCGATGTGAAAGTGAGCTTCACATTCTTGCTCTTCTTGAGACAAAATTACTGTCTTGTTACCGCATTCTTCTTCATCAAGAGTATTATCTACGCGAAACTGTAAAGTTTGTACTGTATGGAGTGAGGTTCCATTGGGTGTTTTATGTGGGATGCTTCCTGATAATATCCATCCAAGAGAAGTAAGCTGTGCAACTGGAGAATCAATGCCAACCTTAATAATTTTTTCTTCCAACAGATAACCATATAGATCAGCACCAATTATAAGGTAAATTTTGCTAGTGACCATAAAATTGGGATTAGCTAGCTGAATACTTTCGAGATATGTAGTGTTGAAAAGATGAACATTAAACGATGGTAATTGAGTAGTTAGCTTTGATAAAATAAACGCAGTCACGTCACAATGAAAACTGGATTCAAAATGTGGAAAAAGCTTAAACTGTACGAAACCTTTAGATTGAAACGCACCGATCCTATTAGATTTAAGTTCCCTTTGTGTCTTCGCAGATGGAGTTCCTTAACTAAATCTTCACTGATGAGTGTTATCTTTGATCCTTGATCGAGTAATGCGCGAGCAGTAACAAACGTTCCTTGGGCTGATTTTAAGCGTACTAAGGCTGTTGCAAGCAATATTTTTGATTGGGAATTCAAAGCTCCAGTAAGTAGTGTGATTACTGACAACTGTTGAATTATTTGTGCTTGTAGTATTTTGAGAACTAGAGGCTGCAGGCTGACAATCACAACCATGAATAAATGAATGATGACAGCCAACGCTTTAAGCTCTTACACTGAGAAACCCGGTGAGGACCAAGACAATTAAAACAGAGATTCTTTGAGGCAAGAACAGCATGCTTCTGGTCTGGAGTTTTTCGATTATAGTTGCCGCATCTCGAAATATAATAATTTGAGCTACAAAGAGAACAAGAGATATTATTTGGTTTAAACTATAAATTATTTGAAACCTCAACAGGACGTTTTTGGTTGGTAGATATTGCTACATGTGAATTTACTGCTGGCTTCTTAGGAGCCTTTGATGAACCTGTCCTAGACTCCACACTTTCTAAGGCTTGAATGCGGCCACTGAGAAAAGTTTCTAATTCAGAAAATGTTGCCGGTCTTTTGGACGAACTTCGACAAAATTCCGAAGCTTCATGTGACGATGAGTCCAAACGGCGCACGATCATATAAACGATAATATGGTCCCACTGCTGTACTGGTGAACCTAAAGCATTCAAGGCATCAAGTGACTCTTTTACGACTGATAGAAGATTCTTTAAGTCTGCGGATGATTTTCGTTCAAGACGAGGCAGTTCGAATATAGCATCTAAATGTGAATTTATTATCATTCGAGTATTTTCATACTGAGCGCAGAAAAGATTCCAAGCTGGGGAATAATTTTCTGATGAAACCGGCATATTGGCAATACATTGCAACGCTTCACCACTGAGACTACCTCTAAGATAATAAAATTTTTCCACAGCTGATAATTCGCTACTGAGATGAATCATGGAAGTGAACAAATCATGAAATGGTCTCCAATCATGATAACTTCCTGAAAACTTTTGTAAGGTGATTTTCGGCAATGAGCGCATATGTGGGGAATTGATTATTGATTGATAATTATCAATAGAGTTGCCACGAATATCTTCTAAAGAGGTAAGCATTAGCGATTTGGCTTTGACTTTCCTCACATGTCGAATACAGATCCGTAGTAAAATATTTATTTTTCTTTATCCCCTCTGCTAATCTAGTGCGAGTCAGTTTATCATGATAACCTTTAAACTTATTCCAGTTGGCTTCAAGGGTTGACAATCGAGTTCCCACTTGGGCCTTGGTACAATCTCCCTCGAAAGTGCTTTGAATTTTGTTAAGGCTGTTTATATATGCGAAAATGTCAACTCATGACTTATGAGAAGTGATCCTTGACCTTCACTCATTTTAATTTATTTGGATCACTTTCACGATATTACTGTAATTTTGTAAAATTTAAATAGGAATGAAAAACGTAGATAAAAATGTATTGCAAAATAACAATGTACAATAGCAGGGATGAAGTTATGAGCAGTCAGATTAACAGTAGCTAGACTAACAGCAGTTTAAATGCAGCGAAACTAATGTAAGCAGCGAAAAAGTTTGCAGCAGATAAGCAGAGCAGCAGAAAATGTAGCAATAATTAAGATGAGAAACCGTAATCAGTAACATTTTTGATGATTTTCTGTCCAAAATGTTTTTTAATATGCAAAATTTTTTAACAATACTTTAAAAAAATTCTATAAACTGTTCTTTTGGTTTTCTTTTGTTTTGTTCACTATACTTCATAAATGTGCAATGTAGATAACACTTTCAATTTATTATCTCATTATAAAATCATACAACAGATTTTTTTAAATAGAACAAATTTGTTTTTAACTGATTATAAACCGATCCGGTTCGAAGGACCACAAATGTTCAGAAAATTGATTATATCGGTCTATATCTTCCAAATAAAACCCATAAATTGTTCTCTACAAAAGTTCACTTTTATTCGGCTTATACTAAATAGTTTAATTTTACGAATATGGGTATAACAATGTAACTGCACGAGTCGACTGCAAGAAACTGACTGACTTACAAAATGCAGAGTTACACTAAGTAACAAAGTTTTAGTTCAAATAATGGCAAAGTTTTAAATTCTTGTCTTTCGTCGTAAGTCCTTTTTGATTCTTCATCTATCTTCGATAAGACAATATGTATGATGATGGCGTTCATCACATCTAGCTCAGACCCTAATGATAGCAAGGAACTCCGTAGAGCAGAAACATTGTCAATAATTGAGCGTAGCGAAGCAGCATTCGGTTTAGTCATGGATGGTATAGAAAATAATAAGTTATTGTGATCAAGGAATATTCAGTGTTAGTTTGTGCGTTGATAAGTGCTGTCGCAATTTTTTTAAGCTCGCATTAACAAAAAACAAAACATACATTGTTTGAATAATTTAAACAAAAACAAAAAGAACAAACCTGTTTTAATACAACAACAAAGTTGTTTGTAAAATATTTTTTTTCTTTTCTTTTTCTTTCTTCTTATTTTAAACAACGGCATATTGAATTGCTACTTTAAAAATAAAACATAAACAATAAAGGCTAATGAGCCTCTTTAATTCAAGCAACAAAAATGTTGACAATGTTGAAATAAATAAAAACAAAAAAACTAGTGACAATTTGTATATAAATGCCACTCCAGTTTTACGTGCACAATCTTGTTCCTCGCTGTTGTTATGCGATGACAATAAAATAACTACAAACAAGTCACCTTCGGAACACAGTGTTACCAGAACTAATATGGATAGAACTAATATGGATAGTGTAGAAAAACCTAAGGCGCAAGTAGGAATGGACAGATACATAACTGTATTGAAAAGAAGTCGAAGCCCTAAATCTTCGCAGATTGCACCAATGGCTAAAGTACAAAACGACAAGGATTCTAACGGAATAAATTCCCATAATCGTTTTGTTATTTTAGATAACGAAACAAGTGAAAAAAACGACACCCAGGTCGTTCAAACCACCTCCAATTTATTTAAGGGCGAAAAACTCCAGCGACTTAATAAAGATGTTAATTACAGTTATTGGTGAGAACACAGTTTATGTAATTCCCATCAAGCGTGGCAACAATGATGAAACAAAAATACAATTTATTGATGAAAACAGTTATCGTAAAGTAGTAAACGAGTTTGAAAGCTGCAAAAAGAACTTTTATACATATCAGCTGAAGAGTAGTAAAGGTCTGCAGGTAGTTATAAAAGGTCTAGACTTATTTGTTGCTCCAGTCGAAATTAGAGATGGCCTCCAAAAAGAGGGATTTAAGGTAAAAAGTGTAGACAATCTCAGAAATCGAGAACGTGTCCCTCAACCTCTATTTCGCGTTGAACTGGAGCCTGGAGATATGAGATTGAAAAAGAACAAACCGCACCCTATTTATAATTTGAGATATCTGTTGCACCGCAAAATAAGCGTAGAGGAACCTCCGATCAGGACCCGTACAGTGGAGGAAATCACACTGCTAACTACAGAGGCTGTCCAGTTTTTTCTATGGTAAGGAAGTCAACTCAGAAGTCAAATACTCCCGCTAGGCAGCCACAATATTAAGCAAATACTCATTAACCTCAATTAGCTCAACCAACAACCCAACATGTTTCATACGCGGATATGTTAAAATCCAATCATATTTCAGGAAACAAAGCGACCCCGACAACCAATTCTACCGTTCCCACGACAATTGGATCTTCGCTCCGGAACGACACGAATATCACTCGGCCAAAGATTGTCAACTCAGCAACAGCTGTACCAACCGAAAGTTTTTTCCTCAGGTGAGCAAAATATGCCAGCTATTTTGCTCAAGATGCTATTAATTATAGCTGGCATTGAGCAAAACCCAGGTCCACAGATCTGGTTCTGTTCAGTGTGTCACAACAAAATAACCCTCAACATAACATCTGTCAAATGCTCAGTTTGTGAAAACTGGTGTCACTTGAAAAGGTGTTCAGGTCTCAACAGCCACCGCGATTGGTCCCCAAGCTTTGTGGCGAGTTGTTGTAGCAATCAACCAACTAACTCCAGCACTGCTTCTCCCACTTCTCCCCAGCTGAACCCCGTCTCATCCCCACCTGTGAGACACAGTAGAACATATTGTTCTATTTGTAACACAATAATTAGGAGGAATGTTACATCAGTTCAGTGCAATGGTTGTAAAAGATGGTGTCATATGAGGCGCTGTACAGATTTACGCTTTCATAGGGATTGGAGTGCTAGTTTCCTAGCCTCTTGCTGTCCAAATGCCACTCCTACGGCCAGCATTACCCTTAACTCAACGGCGCAATCAACACCCAGAACGCCAAATGTACAGAACACTCCTCAATTACAGCAACCCGTATTAACACCTACAACTCTACCTCAGGTGAATACACCGCTAAGACTCCCCACTCAGCGGCAAGTGCAAAATAGTGGTCCCGGCAGATCTTTTCAAATCATGCAATTAAATTGTAATGGTTTGAGAAACAAAATTGTGGAGATCACAAAATATATGCACGACAACAACATACCTATTGCTGCCATACAAGAAACAAAGCTTGTTCACTCTCGGCCTCAGGGAATTACAATATTGTCAGAAGAGATAGGTGTAGTGCACCACACAAGTCGACCATGCATGCACAACGTATAGAACCAATAAGTGATCAAATATCAATACTAACACTTATTGTTCTATACATGTTGCAATGCATATATTTGAGTGACTTAAATAAAATTGAGTGCATTTCAAATATGGAAGATTGTGATTGGTCACAAACAAATATTAATACAACTCACTATGATATTAAATGAATAAAATAGAAAACTACGATAAGTTAAAGTAAGCTAGAAAGGTTAAGATTTATTTTCATAAGTAGTATATAAGAAGAAAATTAAAATGAATAAATTAGACTTTTGATATATTAGCTAAACAGGCAATAGCCTTAGTTTTATTTCAATAAGCCTCATTTTTTTTGCTCTTACTTCTAGTAAGAACGGCAAGAATCAATAGCCCAGCCAGTGGCAAACTTCTGCCAGCTGAATTTACACTCACATTTTCTTTAGACATTCATCCTGTCACATTACATGGCGATCCTGCCCCCACACGGACCTAACGATCCTGCCCACACGGACCTAACGATCCTGCCCCCACAGACATAACAATCCTACCATTTTTTTTCTCTCTTGAACATTACCTTCCTAACGAATCCTGCCAATTGATTCTGATTGATGAGCAATCACGGCATCCCAGAAGCGTTGGTACCGCAACAAACTCCACCACAATACTACAAACGACTCTCAATAGAAGAGTATAAGAAACGTCAGGCAAGAAACCAAGAGGAACGGCTAACAACCATCCCCAAGGTAGACGTAACCATAGCCAAGAAAAAGAGAGGAGGCCAATTGACGAAGCTAAAAAGGGAATTATCCGATTTATTGCGAATAATCAAGCAAACGGATCCACCACCGACCTGGGACAGAGCCCAAGAAACTTGGAGCAGAATAGCTGAAATCAAGGAATTAATACACAAAAAACACGGCAAAAGGAACAAGAAGAATACAAAAACATGTCATGGTGGAAGAAAATAATAGCGTCAATTCCGATATTGATAGCGGGATACGAAGTAGGCAAATCAAGGGAAGAAGAAGACAACAAGGAGTTAGTAGAAGCAATGCGCACCACTATTACCAACAACAGCGGGCAAAATAAAAACAATATGGACCACATAGAAACCATATCACTTATAGCTATAATAACAATAGCAATTATTTATATAATAAAAATTATTTGTAAAGCCATTAAACAAAGACACCACTATAATAATATAACAAATGTATAAAATTTTATAAAAAGGAATTAAAATAATAAAAACGTTTTAATTAAGAAATAATAAATTTTTTTACACCCATTACATATAAATGGAAGAAAATATTTTAACATTAAAAGAAATTCTAAGAAACTTAAAGAAAAGTCCAGGAAGGACGTATAGAGAGCAAACAATACTAGACAAATTAAAACAAATTTATGATATAAAAGAGAAATTTCAAATAATAATAGCAGAACACAAAGAAACTGAATCAATAATAGCATTAAAATTAGAATTTAACACAGTCTATAAAAAAGTTAAGGAAATTTTATTAGGAAGTTGTAGAGAACAAACAGCAGTGGACACGATGGCGACATTCAATATAGAAACCATTTCAAAAACACTCCCATTATTTACTGGCAATTACATAGAACTAGAAAGTTTCCTCATAACAGCAGATTTGATTAACAAAAATCTGTCGGAGACAGCAAAAATCGATTTCCTACAATATGTTTACCATGCCAAATTAACTTCCAATGTCAGAACAGCGATAGGAAGCCACACAAAACCAGAAGATTTCGAATCTCTAAAAAATTCCCTTAAACAAAGATACAAAAACACGAATACCATTCCTGAATTACAAGCAAAATTATGTGTATTGTATCAAGGAAAAATGAATATCAATACCTATAACGAGAAAATAATAGCCATCATAGACAATCTGAACGAATTAGGAATTGAGCAGTTAGGTAATGGTGCTACAGAAGCAGAAAAAAATGTCATAATTAGATTAAATAATAAATTAGCGCTAGACACTTTTAAGAAGGGTATAAATGACAACTACAAGCCAACATTGTTCGCAGCAAGACCAACAACAACACAAGAAGCTCTTGAGCTAGCACTAGAATTAGAGAACGAGCAAAAATTAAATCCAAATTCAATACTACATCTTAGAAGAGAACAAATTCGTTATAATTCATTCCATTCCTATAGAGGAAATGGAAGCAGGCAAAACAATAACAGGAATAATAGCTTCAATAATAATAATAGGAATAACAATAACTTCAGCAGAACCAACAATTTTAACAATAACAGGAACAATAGCTACAATAATAACAACAATAGAAACACTAATTTTGGCCACAACAGAAATTACCAAAACAACAAGTATAGACAGAATACAAATAGACACATAAACACTATACATGATTCGGGAAACCAAATAGGCCCGGAATACGCGAATATTCCGGATGGCCGACAGTAAAAATTCATAAAGTATCAGACAATAATACAAACTACATAATCGCTAAATACAAAAACACACAACTAACATTTCTTGTAGATACGGGCGCCGACATATCACTTTGTCGCATGCGTGAAGAATTCATAGGTGAACAATTCAAACCTGAAGAAAAATGCAAATTGACAGGAATCACTACAGAAGAAATTAATTCAATAGGAACCACAGATCTTAAGCTATCATTAGCAGACGAAGAATGCACACACAAATTCCATCTGGTGTATCAAAACTTTCCAATAGAAACAGACGGAATAATAGGTAGAGACTTCTTAAAGAAATACCTTTGCAAAATTGACTATGAAACATTTACCATTTCATTATTTACAAATAATACTACTATAATTCTACCAATGCAAACCAAACCATTCGCTACATTAAAAATAACAATTCCACCAAGAACAGAAATCATACAAGCGGTAAAATTAAACCTTTCAGAAGATTGTGTAATTTTTAATAATGAATTAAAAGACGGAATTTTTCTAAGTAATTCAATAGCACCAAAAAACGGCATGACGCATTTAAGAATTTTAAACACAACGAGCGACACAGTGACTCTACAAGGCATTCAACTACAAACTGACCCACTTAAAATGTATGACATATTATATTACACAAACACTAAGAATGACGAACGTTTTGAAGAAATACTAAAAGAGCTAAAATTAAATGAAAAAGATGATTACGCAAACAAAACACTAATAAATATTTTTAGGAAATATCAAAATGTTTTTCAACTAGAGAATGAAAAATTAACAGTAAACAATTTTTATAAACAGAAAATCATAACCTCAGACAATACACCAGTTTACATAAAGAATTATGGACTACCACATGCACACACTGACGTAATAAATGAACAGGTTGAGACAATGCTTAATGACGACATAATAGAACCATCAGTTAGCCCATATAATGCACCACTCCTTTTAGTACCAAAGAAAAATATTGAAGACAAAAGAAAATGGAGACTGGTAGTAGATTTTAGAAAGCTAAATGATAAAATCGTCAATGACAAATTTCCACTAACTAGATTAGAGGATATTTTGGACAAATTGGGCAGAGCCCAATGACAAGCTATTTCCACCAAATTGAATTGGAAAAAGACTCAAGACAATTAACAGCCTTTTCAACACCACAAGGACACTATCAATTCAAAAGACTCCCATTTGGACTAAAAATTTCTTCAAATAGTTTTCAAAGAATGCTTACAATAGCATTATCAGGATTAGAATCAGAAGCATTTCTCTATGTAGACGATATAATCATATACGGTTGTAGTTTGAACCATCATAACCAAAATTTAATTAAAGTATTAGACAGACTTCAGAAATATAACTTAAAACTGAACCCAAAGAAATGTTGTTTTTTAAGACCAGAAGTAATCTATTTAGGACACTTAATAACAAAAGACAAGGTAAAGACAGACCCAGCAAAGTATGACGTAATAAGAAATTATCCAATACCAAAAAACGCGGACGAGGTTAGACGATTCGTTGCATTCTGCAACTATTATCGTAAATTCATTCCTGACTTTGCTGAAATTGCCAAACATCTAAACGCATTACTAAAGAAAAAGACAAAATTTCTATGGACAGACGAGTGCCAAAACGCTTTTGAAAAACTCAAAGACAAACTAATGAATCCACCATTGTTACAATATCCAAATTTTGATAAACCGTTCATTCTCACGACAGACGCTTCAAACTACGCGTTAGGAGCAGTTTTGTCCCAAGGCGAAATAGGGAAAGATTTACCAATCTCTTATGCCAGCAAATCATTACAGAAACATGATTTAAACAAACCTGTAATCGAGAAGGAGCTCTTAGCGATTCATTGGAGCATAAATTTGTTTAGACCATATTTGTACGGTAGAAAATTCATAGTAGTAACGGACCATAGACCGTTAATCTCACTGTTCTCGCATAAGAACCCATCATCTAAAATGACAAGAATAAGACTAGATTTAAGCGATTATGATTTTACAATAGTCTACAAAAAAGGAAAGATGAACACAAATGCGGATGCACTCTCTAGAATAGAAGTTAATTCAGAGATGTTGAAACAAATGATACCGCAAGAAAATGATGAAAAAGAAAAGAAAATACTAATAACAACGAGGGCGATAAGAAATAAAATCAATGAGGCAAATAAAAGAAAAATAATAACAAATAATAACGAGGCAAATAAAAGAGAAAAATTAAAAATAAATAATGAGGCAAAAAGTAAGAACAAAGAAAATAAAAGAATAAAAAAAACGCGCGCAGAAGAAAATAAATTGGAAAACTGTACTTCTCAGGAGCCTGATCAACTTCAAATATGGGAATGCACCTCCATTAATGATATAAAGAATATGAAGCAATTGCAATTTAATAATGTTGAAAATATAGAAGATATCGATATAATTATAAAGAAAAATATAGTGCACATAGGATGTGACGAAAATTCATTCGGAACCAGTTCCATGAAGAAATCACATGCCAAGGATATAAATAATAAAGAAAATAAGCTAGCAAGATTCAGTGATAAATCAGCGAAACTAGATTCGATACTGAAGAAACTGATATCTAAAATGAATAAAGAAAATATTAAAGAATTAGCGGTACCGAATAATGATAAAATATTTAAAGAGTATACAAAAGAAGAATTAAAAGAAGCCTACAAGAAAATAAATACAAATGTTAAAAGTCCTCAACTAAAAATATTAATATACAATGCCCCAAAAAGAATAACAGATGATATTCTAAAATACAAATTAATTGATGAATTCCATAATACCACACACGCAGGCCACTTAGGAATTAGAAAAACGGTGATAAAACTAAAACAAAGATACATATGGAAAAACATGAACAAGATGGTCAAGAAATTTATAACTTATTGCGACAAATGTAGTATAAACAAACAAACAAAACATATTAAAGAACTACTTACACAAACAGACACACCAAATAACAGTTTTGAAGTGATTTCAATTGACACCGTAGGACCCCTTCGGATTTCAAACGAATACCGATACATACTAACCATGCAATGTGAACTGACTAAATTCGTTATCGCGCATCCTATGTCAACCAAAGATGCTCTTACAACTGCCAAAACATTAGTTGAACAATTTATTTTAAAATACGGACAGTTTAAGGTACTTAAGTCAGATAGAGGAACAGAATTTACGAATGAGTTAATGAAAAACATATGCTTACTGTTAGACATCAAACAAACATTTTCTACACCCTACCACCATGAAACCTTAGGATCAATTGAAAGAAATCATAGAGTTCTAAATGAGTTTTTGTTAACATCTGCAAACAATCATGAATGGGACAAGTGGATTCCATATTTTACTTTTGCGTATAATACGGCACCACACGTAGATACAGGCTATTCACCCTTTGAATTAGTTTACGGAAAATTACCAAACATGCCATCTGACATAATAAATAATAAAGAAAAGATTTACAATTATGACGACTACGTTCAAGAATTAGGAGTCAAATTACAATTTGCCTTAAACAAAGCAAAAGAGTTATTAATAAGAGCAAAACAAAAAAGAATCTTGAATAACAACAATGTTAATAAATTGATTTTAGAAGTAGGAGATCTAGTTTTAGTAAAGGTAGAAAATAGGAAAAAACACCAAAGTCCTTATAAGGGACCATTTAAAATAATTAATAGAAATGGTGTTAATAGTACAATAGACTATAATGGAACAAAAAAAGAAATACACAACAATAATTTAAAGAAGTATAATACAATATCAAATTAAATATATAACAATTTTAACAACAAAATCTAAATATTATAATTATTATATAAGCAACTTTAAATATATAAGACTTAAATCTTAAATACTTAAATATAAATAATTTAAAATGTAAACCTATTTTAAGATATAATATTACTTCATTTTTCTCTATGCATAAAAATTACCAAATTAATTTTCTTTATTTAGTATCATGAAAATAATATAAAAATCAATTTGATAATTTTTCTCTCAAGGGCGAGGGTGTAGTGCACCACACAAGTCGACCATGCATGCACAACGTATAGAACCAATAAGTGATCAAATATCAATACTAACACTTATTGTTCTATACATGTTGTAATGCATATATTTGAGTGACTTAAATAAAATTGAGTGCATTTCAAATATGGAAGATTGTGATTGGTCACAAACAAATATTAATACAACTCACTATGATATTAAATGAATAAAATAGAAAACTACGATAAGTTAAAGTAAGCTAGAAAGGTTAAGATTTATTTTCATAAGTAGTATATAAGAAGAAAATTAAAATGAATAAATTAGACTTTTGATATATTAGCTAAACAGGCAACAGCCTTAGTTTTATTTCAATAAGCCTCATTTTTTTTGCTCTTACTTCTAGTAAGAACGGCAAGAATCAATAGCCCAGCCAGTGGCAAACTTCTGCCGGCTGAATTTACACTCACATTTTCTTTAGACATTCATCCTGTCACACACATAGGGATAGAGCACATGGTGGGGGGCTTGCGTTAATTATAGAACGAAATGTCAGTTATAAATTGACAGCCCCCCAACCCTCCCCATACCTGATACCTTCATAGAGGTTATGAGCATCTCAGTAGATACTGAAAATACTGAAATTGAAATCATCAATGTTTATATCCCGCCCGTCAACAGCATAGGAGCTAATTATCACCCAAGCATATCCCATCTCTTGCAGGGTGATAATATAATAATACTTGGTGATTTCAATGCTCATCATGAGAGTTGGTATTCCCAATTACCTGAAGATCCCCGCGGTGGACTCATTGCAGAAAAGATAGACGAATCAGATTTTGCCTCAATAAACGAAGATTTCCCAATAAGAGTAACTGCAAGATGTGTAAGCTCTCCAGACATATCCATTGTCTGCTCATCACTACTTGTCTACACCAGCTTTGAATTTGATACTAACCAGATCGCAAATGGCCTCAATCAGCAGAGACCGTGTGAACGCACAATTGTGGCAGCCTTATGTGCTGTTTATGTAACCCATTTGAGCAATTCATCTAGGAAATTTGTATGAAAAGCACTCAATTTTTTGAGTTATTCCTATACAAATTTTCAAGACGTTTTGTTCAATTGGGTTATGTAAACAGAACATTAGACTTATCTAAGGCTTTTGACACGGTTGACCACTCTTTGCTGATTAATGACATCTCGAACTCTACACTTCCCAATGATGTCAAACGCTGGGTTGCCAACTATTTAAGTGGCAGACAAGCGTTTGTTGAGTTCAGAGGCCAGAAGTCTAAATATCGCAAGATTAAAATGGGTGTGCCACAAGGAGGAGTTCTGTCACCTATACTCTTCAACTTATATCTTGCACAACTTTCTGCCCCACCGCAAGATATCAAGATGGTTTCTTATGCAGATGATTGCACCATATATTCATCTGTTATTAACATCCAAGACATAAGTGCTAAAATTACTCAATATTTGGCCACCATCTCACAATTTATACAGGAACGTAGACTTCAGTTATCACCCTCAAAGTCTTCAGTGTCTCTTTTCACTTCCTGGACTAAAGAAGTAAGGATGGAATTAGATATCTCTATCGAAGGCCGACGTATCCCTACGGTGCAAAACCCAAAAATTTTAGGCGTGGTCTTCGACAGCCTCCTTCACTTCGCTTCACACGCCACTTACATCAACCAGAAAGTGAAATCTCGGAACAAAGTCCTAAAAGCTCTTGCAGGCACCTCTCGGGGAATGACTAAAGAGACCATAATAACAACTTTCAAGGCAATTGGTCGCTCTCTCTTTAGTTATGCTGCCCCTATTTGGACCGCGTTCCTCAGCGATACTAAATGGCGAGTTTTACAAACTGCACAAAATAATGCACTTAGAATCGCTACCGGATGTGTCAGAATGACAAACATAGATCATCTTCATGAGGAGACCAGGATACTGCCGGTCAGGCAGCACAATGAGCTACTGACAAAGGAATACCTTGTGGCTTGTCACCGGCCCACCCACCCTAACCATGAAGTGGTCATTCAAGATCCGTCTCCCCGTCACATCCGGCAGGACTTTCGTCTATATCGCAATGACATTCGAGATATTATTCCATCACTTATAGATCGAGTGGCCATTGCAGACGCCCAAAAACTATTACATCAACAGGCGGTTTTAGGAGCTATGAATGGCTATAGATGTAATAGGGTCCTTAATGAACACCCCCCAGCGATTGCAGAAAATGAAAGGCTTCTTCCCAGGCAAACAAGAACCACCTTAGCACAATTAAGGGCCGGATGGTGCAGTATTCTTAACTGCTACCGCGAGCGTATAGTTCCCGGAACTTTAAATCGTTGCCCAGCCTGTCTTCAAAGCCCCCATGATACGGTGCATCTATTTCAATGTCCCAATAGGCCTACGGATCTGCGCCCCATAGACCTATGGTTAAGACCGATTTAAATTGCGCAATTTCTCCAGCTCCAAGTTCCACCCACGTGACACTTTTACAATAATTAATATATACATCTTAAATCTTTTCAGGAAAGAACTTTCGACAACAGCAGAGCTGTTACAACAACAACAACAACCAATTCTACTCCAAAATTGCACCCAGAACATAAAGAACAAACACCATCTGGTAACTACAATCGTCTCGAAGCAAGTATCGAGACATTAGTGCATTCGTTAAACAGTTTTATGAGCTCTATGAGCAGCATGATGCAACCATGAAACCATGAACTGTTTAAAAATAAAAACGAACCCGAGTACTTCTTGAAGAACCAACAAATTGATGATGGTTTCAGAGACTCATTTAACAACAAATAGCTCTTTTAAAATCAATGGCTGTATATTATATGACACTAATGACCCCCGTGGCAGAGCATATGGTGGTTCAGCAATACTAATAAAGGCTCGAATTAAACATCATTTACTGTGTGATTTTTGTGAGGACTATCTTCAAGCAACAAACATCTGTATTGAAGAATATCATCAAAACTTTGTTATTTCTTCGATTTATTCACCTCCTACATTTCAAATATCAGAGAGTCAATATAGCGACTTCTACAAATCACTGGGTCCCTGTTTCATAGCATCAGGCGACTACAACGCTAAACATACGTTTTGGGGATCAAGACTTATTACTCCAAAAGGTCGTGTTTTATTTGACACTATTTCAAAAATGCGTCTGAATGTGATATCAAGCGGACAAACCACCTATTGGCCTACTGATCGACAAAAAATACCTGATGTTATTGATTTTGACGTGACTAAAGGTATTTCGAGAGAAATGATTAAGGTTGAAGCGTCACTCGAATTATCCTCAGATCATTCACCCACTATAGTCTATATATGGAACCAGCAAAATATTGTGTCACCAACAACTAGCACAAGCATTAATTGGTGGAAATATAGAACGTATCTCAGTACTCACTGTTCGGAAAATATACCGCTGAGAACATCAGAAGACGTGGATCAAAGTCTTATTAATTTTGATCAAATCCTTAAATCAGGTGCTCAACATGCAACAGTAACCCGACAATCAGCTAGATACAATCAAATTTTCTTTGTAGATGTCGAGCGACTCTTTGCTGAAAAAAGAAAAATTCGAAGAGAGTGTCAGTCACACAGATCTCCTGAACTCAAATCTAAACTTAAAGATTGCACGAAACGGCTAAGACAACTGCTAGAATCTCGAAGAGTAGCATATCTGAAAAATTACTTGGAAGACCTCGACGCAACCGCACAATCAGATTATTCATTATGGCGTGCATGTAGAAACCTTAAAAGGCCAGTCGTACGTAAGCCCCCCTTGCGAACTTCTTGTGGAGAATGGGCAAGAAATGATACCGAAAAAGGTAATTTATTTGTTGATCATTTGAAAAAGGTATTCACTCCAAATATGTGTACTGATATAGTCGAGTTGCCACCAGTAGAGACTAGTGCCATAGTTCCCCTAAGATTTGAATTTAGCGATATTGAAAGGGCAGTAGCAGATTTAAACACCAAAAAAGCCTCTGGCGTTGATAAAACAAGTAACAAGATGTTAGTTGAGTTGCCCCGTATAGGTCGCAGAATTATTCTGTTTGTTTTTAATGTCATCTTACGTCTTGAGTACTTTCCCACAGAGTGGAAGGTTTCTTTGATTAAAAGACCACACAAAAGTAGAATCATACAGACGTATAAGCCTTTTATCAAACATGTCAAAGCTGTTTGAGAGAATATTAATAACTAAGCTGAATCCAATTCTTAGCGCGAAAGGATGTATACAGAACCATCAATTCGGCTTTAAAAAACAACATAGTACGATCCAACAAACAAGTAATTAAAACGACCTTTGAAGAAAAAAAATACTGTTCTGTGCTTTTTATCGACGTTTCTCAAGCATTCGATAAGGTTTGGCACGAAGGCCTTATATTTAAGCTAAAGCTGAACTTGCCTGAAAACTTGTATAAGCTCTTAAAAGATTATTTAACGAATCGCAAGTTTTTACTAAAAGAAGGTGTCTTTTTAAGCTCGCCACAGCTCATTGAAGCCGGATTTCCCCAAGGTAGTATGCAGATATGCCAATTATCACCCTAGTGCACACATCAACTTTTGCAGATTACACAGCTTTTTTAAGTATTCATGAAAGTGCCCAAGAAGCATCACAACTTTTACAAGACCACACACATACTCAATTTGGAAAAATGGCAAGAAAAATGGAGAATAAAAGTGAATGAGCAAAAATGTACTCACATAACTTTCACACTGCGTAGGGACTCATGCCCTCCTATTCGCATAAATAACCAAATGATACCACAGCTTTTAGACGTTAAATATCTGGGTATACATCTTGAAAAGCCACATTGATTTCAAGTTAACACAAATGAAACTAAATGCAGTACAACTAAATTGGCTTATTGGCAGAAACTCCACCCTGAGCTTAGATTGTAAACTTCTACTGTACGTCGATCCTCAAACCAATTTGGTGTTATGGGATTCAGTTATGGGGCACTGCCTCAGCTAGCAATGTAGAAAAAATTCAAAGGCGCCAAAATAAAATACTACGTATGATTACATCTGCTCCCTGGTATATAAAAAATTCGAGCATCCACAAAGACCTAAACATGCCATTAGTTAAAGCAGAAATAACGAAACATGCAGTCACATATCTAAGGAGGCTTGAATCCATTATGTTGACGATCTCCTGTATTCAGTTGACACACTTCAAGAGGCTATTAATTTAATTAAGGAAGTTCAATATATTCATAAAAAAGATGCAGATGAAAATTTTAACGATACAAAAATGCTTGAATTTCGAAGTGAAGAAGCAAACCGAAAAGGTTCTTGATGGTTTTTGGGAACATCAGGAAGATGTTATTATATTTAAAATAACCTCAAGATTCATGGAAATATTTTCAGGTAAAGTGAAACCAACAAAACGTAAGATGCTTCGCTTAGTGATCACGATTTATGATCCACTAGGTCTAATAGGCAACGTAATTATATACGTTAAAATCTTACTTCAGGAAGTATGGCGACATAAAACTGGGATGAAGAAATACCTCAAGAATTAATGAATAAATGGATTATTTGGCTTAACTTTCTACCATATATTGAAAAAATTAAAATCCCTCGATTCTATTTAAAAACATTAGCCACATATGGTGATGTAGAGGTTCAGCTACACACTTTTGTCGATGCTAGCAAAGATGGTTACGCTTCTGTATCTTATTTTCGTATGTCAAAAGATCAAACAGTTATATGCTCTATAATTGGCTCCAAAACCAGGGTTGCGCCATTAAAAATAACGTTGATTCCCCGTCTTGAGCTTATGGCGGCTTTAATTGGCGCTCGTTTTGCAAAATTTATTTGTGAAAACCACAATATCAAAATTTCGAAAAAATAGTTTTGGTCCGATTCAAAAACGGTTTTAAGTTGGATTATATCTGACCATCGAAAATATAATCAATTCGTGGCATTTCGAACCTCCGAGATTCTAGAATTAACTTCAATAAATGATTGGCGATGGATAACAACAAAACAGAATATAGCAGATGAGGCCACTAAGTGGGCCAGAAATCCTCAAATCGTTATTGCAAGCAGATGGTTTTCAGGTCCTGAATTTCTTTGTCAACAGGAAATTGATTGGCAGGAGGTGTTGGTAATTTAAAAACAACATTCGAAGAGATGGTTAATTACAACCTAAAAATTTGTTCTTCAGAACCTCTGATAGTACAAACTTGTTTTTCTAAATGGAGTCTCATGTTACGTGCCACCGCCTTTGTTTTTCGCTTTCTAAAAAATTGCCGAACCAAAATTCACCAAAAGGGCGAATTTTCTCAGGAGAAGTTATCAGAGGCAAAATACTATTTGTTTCGACAGACTCAAAAAGAAAAATATTCTATGGAAATTTCTTGCCTCAAAGATAAGGAAATTATTCTGAAAGCAAGTGATATTTACCAACGGTCTCCCATTTTAGATGTGAACAATGTTCTTAGAGCAGATAGTAGATTAAACGACATAGAGCAAGAACAACCTATAATATTACCTAAGCGCAACTACATCACTAGCTTAATAATTCTTCACTATCATCATAGATATCACCACATGAACCATGAAACTGTTATAAATGAACTTAGACAAAGGTATCCTCTGCGATGGGTGATCACCTTGAGTCTTCAGACACGGTGCAGGGGCTTAAACATCAAGTTGATGTGAACTAAGAACTAGCTCGCGGGGTCTGTACTCCAGGTCAGGGGCTGCCGTGGGCAAACTATGACTTCTCCTTCTGGTCGACTTGGTCGATCAATACCGCTCTGGTAGCGTCTGTTCCCTAGGGTAAAGGCGGCTACTGGAGACTTTATTCTTCAGTCTTTTTGTCGGTCCGTGGGGGTTGTTTTTATTAAATCCAAGATGTGTCTGACTCATAGTGAGCGGCATCTTGGTCTGCTTCTGTCTCCAGTGGAGCGGCAGTCTTTCACTAAACCTCTGGTGGAGGTATAAACCACCCCCCCCAAATGAAATGAACAATAAAAATAATGGCCCTATGTCCTTGGTCGAGGGTGCTAAAATCTCCAAGGGTAATAACGTGAGTACTCAGGCGGAAGCCACAGGTCTGAGTGCCACTGATATTTATGTGCCCACGACTGACCGGATAGGTAACCCAGGTTCGGTTAGTCGTACTTCTATTTCTGGGCGTGACAAACGCTTAGACCGACAACTCAGTCTAAGCACGGACGAGTCTGACCACTTGTCGGGACTCGAAGGGTTACACCTCTACGAGACCGATGAGGAGGACCTTAGCATGGTCACTTCCGTGTCGCCAATTGTGAAAACGGACGGAAAACCAGAGGCCCATGTCCCTGAAAAGGGTGACAAGGAAAGAGACGACTCGGACAGGACCGGACAGGACGAACGAAAAAGGCTAGCTGGCAACAAACGTTCTCTTAGGTACTTAAGGTCACTGGAATCTCGCGATCCAGCGGCCTTAACTGCTCGGGAGAAGAGTTTGAAGCGGAAGCACACCTACCACGTTCGGAAGTATGAGGCTATGCTTAATACAACCGTGGTGGAGGTCAAGCCTAACAGGACGGATAGTAACCAGGATAAGCATGCGAAGAAGGTAATAACCGTGCCCCATGCTACTCCTGGACCGAACACGATCGTCACCTCCGCGATTCTGGATGAACGCCCTTCTACTTCTAGTGGGGCCTCACCTGGATCATGGAAGGGCGATGACCAATGCGGTAAAGCGAAGTCTGCTAGCAAAGGCTCCAAGATGCCGGCTGCACAAACCTCTAAAGGTCAAGCACCAGTCTCGAAGGGCTCCGCAAACAGACCTAGCGGTAAACGGCAAAGGTCGTCCCCTTGGAGCAGGTTCCGTTTCAGGCGACAGTTAAGGTATGGGTTCCTCCTCCTATTTTGGAGGATGAGGCCATCTTTACACTTACACAAAATCGATTCAGAATCCCTCCGTATCCTACGTCCCTCTAAAGGCGTCATCAAATATGGGCTTAATCAGCTTCGGCTGATTCTGCCCGCAGAGAAACACGATGGCAATTCCGAGCGGCATGAAGGTGGTACAGATTAATCTGCATCACTCCGAGGCAGCATCGGACGACCTGCTGCGTTTCATGGAGAGGGAAGATAACCACGTGGCCTTAATCCATGAACCCTGGCTTGTAGTCAACAAGGTTCGAGGCGTCCGGTCACGAAAATATATGCTCTTCTCTCCAACCCAAGAAGGTAAGATAAGAAGCTGCATTTTACTTAGGAGGGATGTTAATGTTTCTTTTATCTAATTTCAGTGCGTGTGATCTGACGGTAGCAGCGTTCGAACGCAAGGGTCTCCCGACGGTGATCCTGGCATCAGCGTATCTACCATGCGATGAAGATGATCCGCCTCCACGTACCGTACGCAACCTGATTCATTGGTGCGATACAAGGGGCCACGATCTCATATTAGCATGTGATGAGAATGCCCATCATACTCTGTGGGGGAGCACGGACAGTAACACTCGAGGTGAGAACCTATTAGATTACCTTCTATCTACTAATCTTAAGATATGCAATAGAGGTAATAGACCAAGGTTTTTCAATAGGATCAGGGAACAGGTCATTGATATAACATTGGTAAGCGACAGGGACTCAGTTAAGATAATTGATTGCGGGGTTCGGCTTGACTGTTCTTTCTCTGATCACAATAGAATTTTTTTTAGGGTGCAACTTACCCTCGATGTAAGTAAACCCTTCTGGAATCCTAGGAACATGGATTGGGGGAAGTTCAGAATGCTCGTTGAACTTATGCCACCTCCCACTGAGGGAATGTTGGACACTAATTGAAGCTTTGCACTCATCATGTACTGAACGGACCCTCTGATTGGGCCAAATACCGCCGGAGTTTCAATAACTTCAAAAAGGAGACCAGAAGAGCGAAGCGAGAAACTTGGCAACGCTTTTGTAGAGACTTGGAAAGTACCACTGAGGCGTCCCGTCTAAGAAAGGTGCTCTCTAAGGATCCCGGCATGCCAGGATTCTTAACGCCAGACGGAAACTTCACTGAAAGCAGTGTTGAAACCTTGAATCTATTAATGGAAACTCACTTCCCGGACTGTAAGGATGTCGAAGAAGAGCCGCTTTCTTCTGCGGCTACTTCTCATTAGCTGTCCACAGTAGTGATTTAGTGGATTCCATTGTAGATGAAGCTAGGGTAGCGCGGGCTGTGAGTTCTTTTAAGCCCTATAAATCCGCAGGGCCGGACGGCATTTTCCCAGCGTTACTACAGCAAACGATAAAGGTTATCATGCCGTGGCTGATTTCCATTTTTAGGGGCTGCCTGTTGTATGGGTATATCCCCAAAGAATGGAAAGAGGTTACTGTAGTATTCATTTCTAAGGCTGGAAGAATAAACCATGGAACTGCAAAGGACTACAGGCCAATAAGTCTGTCATCGTTTTTATTGAAAACACTGGAGAGACTGGTGGACGTGTATGTCAAAGGTCTTCTATCGTCAAGTAATTTCTGCAGGGCACAACACGCATACCTAAAGGGAAGATCGGTGGAAACGGCACTGCGTGATGTAGTCGGTACAATAGAGGATACACTGGACAGAAAGGAGTAAGTTTTAGCAGCCTTTTTGGATATAGAGGGCGCTTTCAACAATCTGAATATATCCTCGATACTGGACGCCCTACAATATGTGGGGGCTGAACAGAAAATTATAAAGTGGACGGAGAACATGCTTCGAAGTAGAAGCATTATCTCCAGTCTTGGCCCTAGTACGATGAGGAAAGTTGTGACAAGGGGAACACCGCAGGGGGGAGTCATGTCCCCACTCCTTTGGAACCTTGTTGTAAATAAAATCCTCTTCAGACTAGGCAAGGGAGGCGTTAAGGTGGTCGCGTATGCAGATGACGTTGTAATCCTTATCAGGGGTAAATTTTTATCCACGATAAGTGACCTTAGGCGCAATAAACAGATGTCTTAATGGTTTTTTGCAGTCAACATCTGGGAAGTGTAAATAGTTGGAAATGATATTGATTGACCCTCAACTACAGGAAACGGATAACCGCACTGTTCATCAGAATACGTTGTCGCAAAAAAGTGGATTCATTATTAAAGTACTTCATAACACTTGGATAACCTGTAGATTTTCTTTTAGAATTTACGAATTTATAAAAAGATTTCGGATCTCGTTTTAAGACCTGCTTCATATTATTTAAGTAATTTATATAAAGATTATTGTTTAGGATACTAAGTATATTTTGAACGGGCCACAGAGTATAAATAATATTATTGTGCTGAGCCGGATTTTTTCTAGTGCTTATTTTTTAAATTTTTCAACCACGATAATTGCCTGGAACTCCTGACGAACAGCTATTCTGGGCACACTTTCGTTAAAGTAATTTGCCATAGTTTTGTTAAATCTTTTAACCATTACATCTATTGAAGTTGGGTTACCATTTTAAATATACAGCAATTCAACCTAATTTGTACTTGATAAAAGATTATTTAAACTATCAAAATTCTTTCGACTCAAACAATCTTTTTTCATTATTGCTTTTCAATTTACAAGAATCCACAGCTAAAATATTACAGCTGACTTCTAAAGCGGGGTGGTTACAATCCTCAGGTCTAGCGAGTAGTTAGTTGGATCATTTACAAATACCAAATCAATCAACTTTCCAAAATCATTAAAAACGCCATTAATTTGACAAAGACATATCAAATATACCATTTAAACACTCCTCCAATCAGCTATCAAATTCAATTGGAGTGTAAAAAACATGAATCCGTTAGGAGCTTTCAAGAAATTGTTGGTAAATTAAAGTCTCCAAAAATAAAAATTGAATCATTACGGATTTAATGGATTCTCCATGCTTTTGATAAATTAACTGATCAGATTTTGGTAGAATATAGGATGTTATGTATGTATGTATGTATGTTATGCATGTTAAAAATACTAGTGAATTATTCAGTTTTATTTGGACTCCAAGAAATTCTATATCTTTATAAGATTCAATATGTGTTTTTTTAGATGAAAAGATTTTAGAGACAGCAATTAAAACGACACCTTCAGTAGTCTTCGTTTCTCTAACACGTCTATAAATATTAAAATAATTGCAAAAAATTTCGGCATCCAAAGAATTCCATTTAACCATGTTTCAGTTAATACTATTTTGTGATGATTAATATCAAAGCTTTCGATGAAGAGATCAGATAGTTTAGTGTTTAAGCCACGAACATTTTAAAAATTATATTTAGCTGATTTTCAAATTTTATAATTAGCATCACGCAAAGGTAGACGGACTACATTGTTTTTTCTCACATTTTCTCTATATAAATATTCACCTACGAGTGCATTATTAGGCCAAAAGGAAGCCTCAATCACTTGATTATATATATCGTAGGGAACAGTTATTTTAAAAGATGCAATACTTCTAGGTTGAGCAAATGAAAATATATGCGTTGTGACATCAACATTTGCATTAAGTTTAGTTTTTAAATAGAATTCAATATCTTCGGTGCTAGTATCAGAAGCAAAACGAGATAAAAAATAGATCGTTTTGGAGGTATAACACGTAAATCTCTTGGACCAGAATGGTCATTGTCTCTATTTGGGTTTTCAGATGATTTAATAGTCTAGTCAACTGACATAATCTTCGTCGCATCGTTGTTCACAGAAACAGTTGGAGCTACAGTTGACACAGGAGTTGATCTCTTAACAATTTAAATGAATGAAAAAATTGTTAGTCAATCAATTTAAAAATTCTAACATTTCAATACATTCAAGAAACGAAATTTCAAAAACAAATCCAAATTTAAAATAGAAATTTTTTTTTACATATACATATGTACATACATATGTATGTACATATGCATACATAATTTTCTGATATTCAAAAACATACAAACATTTTCAGAAAAAAACAAAATGACTTTTAAAACTCATATATGAGCACGTTATTTTACAAGTGGTATAAGTCCACTTTTTCAAAACACTGAGTTAACGGTAATTTTAATGAGCTATAGACACCTTCTTTCGATTGTCGTAAAAAAATTTCAATAGAGTTCTATTTTTACATAAAATAAACAAAAACAGTTTTGCTATACAGTATAAACGCAAAAATATTTTTTTTGAAAGTGGAATAAGTCCATTCCTAAAAATTATAATTAAAACAATCTTCTTATTGCAATTATTATTGATTATTGCAACTTCAATGCACGCTGCTGCAGTTATTACTAAGGCTCGTTTCACACTATAATACCGAGTATTAAGATTTGGATTGGATTTTGTAGGAAAAAAATCAAATGATAGTTCTTCTGATTGTTAAAAAAAATCTAAAGTAACATTACACTATCAAACTTCAAATAAAATGAAAAATCAATCGAGAAACAAGTCGAGAAGAAACAATGAACAGGGGCGGTTGAAAATTTTTTATTTTTTGTTTGAAAAAAAAGAAGACCAAAAAACCTCAGCAAAACTAATATTTTACCACTTTATAAAACTTCTTACTGGGTGCCACCTGTAATTTTTCAATATTCAGTTTACCGGCCGCTTTCTCAAGCCTAAAGAAAAATTGTCCTAAGTCAATTTTCTTATTAGTAAACAAATCATTTATTTGCAATAACAGATTTTGCACGCTTAATATAACATTTTGCGGGTGAAATCTTTAATTTTATATATTTTCTGACATCAGTATTCTCCAAAGGTATATATATTTTGTTGTTCGTAATTAGTATTTTTATTGGTTGTGTCAAATAATAAGGGCGTAAGATAAGGTAATTGTAACCGTCATTGAAATCTAAAATGCAATTATATTTTTTTATGAAAATCATTCCAATCCTATTGATTTAATTTTCCCTTGTCCTATTCCTTTTAAGGTTGTTGTTTTGTTAGAATCAGCGTTCGAAAAAAAAAACAGTACGATATCATAGCGTACTGGTTCAACAAAAAACAGTACGCTAACTTAGCGTACTGTTCAAAGAACACAAACGTTTAACTTATTTTTAGCGATTGTGTATGTGTACGTAAACAAAATACCGTACACAACGATCGTTGGCTGATGAGCATAAACACTATAATAACGTACTGTTCTCTTTTTAGCGTATTTTTAGTGTTCTTTTTATGTATGTGTACTGTTGTTTAAGATTTTACGTAGCGAACTTTTAGTGGTTGCGTTTTTTCTATAAAGTATTTTTATTGTTTGCGTAGAGTATTTTTTAGTGTTTGCGTAGTGTTCTTTTAGCGTATTTTTTAGTGAATTTTTTGTGTATTTTTAATGATCTTTAGCGTAGTTTTAGTGATCTTGTAGAGTATTTTTATGAACATTTTTTGCACTTTCGGTTACAAATGATAATTTATAAATGCATTTTGTTATTTATTAATAAAAATATTTAAGAAAACTATTATTTAATTTGTCATTCTTAGTATTTGTGATATTAGGACTTTTAATGTACATATGTATGCAAATCTATTATAAAAAATCTTGAAACAAATATTTAAAGAAAGGGGAAATTGAATTAATTTTTTATGAAAAATATTCATTATTTTAAAATTAGTGTAATACTTGACGAGTTGATGAACAGGATAATAAAATAACAATTTCAGGTATTTCTTAAAATACAGTCATGTACTTAACAAAAATTTTATTAATGAAAGGGTTTTATGACAAAATCATTGTTAATAAGAATAGTTTAAAATATGAAGAAAATGCAGGTAATAGCTTTTAGCACCTGTCTAAAATTTGGAAGGACGACATTTCTGCATTTACATGAAAAATTGTTCTTATGAAATAATAACCGAACTAGATTGACTACATTCGTTGAAATTCTCTTACCTGTCACAAATGGGCTATGTGTGCGTATGTAAACACATAATTTAGTCCAATTATGAACATCAAATTCAAGTGAAAGAATGGTTAAGAGGTTGTAAGGATTCCTGGAACATATATGTACATGCAATTTAAGAATTAAATGGGACTTTTTCTAATTGAAAAATCAAAATATGTATCGACAAATATAAGTAGTAATGAATAAATAAGAACCAAAAACGACAAAAGAGTTAGATAGTATTAAAATTCGTTTTAACAAACTGACCATGGATTATGAATGTGCTGATGTAAATACAAATTGTGTTTTTTATATAAACTTCATTAGATAAATACAAGTCTCAGGTATAGCAGCTGCCGTGAATAAAAACATCTCACTTAAGAAAAATCTGTTTATAAGAATTAAGATATTTTTTGTGTAAAACATATAAAGGTTTATTGTAAATATAATTAATTTAAATTAAAGCTTTTTTTTTTATATATGTATGTAATTACTTAAAGGAACTAAATAAGAAACAGTACAAGTATTTATTACATTTTTTAAATTATATATTATTACTAAATTATCGTTATTATTATTTTTTTGGTATTATTATTGCTTTTATTTATGTTAATATACTTAATGAACATGAATACATAACATAAGAAACAATTCAAAAGCTAAATTTAATTAATTTCTAATAAACCTGAGAGAAAGGTATTTATTACTTTTATAGGTTTTAACCGTCTACGTTTGTATAACTAATATGTAATATATTATTAATAAAAATCAACATGGTAATCTTAAATTACAGCCATGTAAGTACATATCAATAAAAAAAAACTTAGATATACCTTTTCCACCTGTGGTGAAGGGTAGAAAAATGTTGAATGAAAAAGGTTTGGGAAAAATGCATTGTCAATAAGAAGAGTATATTATGTATATTATTTAGAACGAAAAATATTTTAAAACCAAATATTTTTTTGCATATTTCACAGGTAGAGGATTTTCCTACACACATTATGTTAAATTTGTGTAAATTGTTTACAATATGTAATTATGAAAACAACTCAAAAGTTTCTCTAAAATTATTTTTTTAGCCGGTATTGTAAATTTCATAAAAACAACGTTCATTGGTATATAGTGCAATATATGTAGGTAGTAAAAAATTAAATAAAAACTAATAACTTAGTTTACTTACTGGCAGCATGTTATATTTATTTCAGTATTATTTGACAATTGAAAACAGTAGTATTTGACACAAATAAGTAAAAAGAATGCCGCGCCCGAAAAACCGATTTTTACATGACTTATTCGGTGAAAATAGTGAAGGTGAAGTATTATGTAACAATGGAAGTTGCAAAAACAAAATATTAAATAAGCATAGGTTAAAACCTTTAAAAGTAATAAATACTTTTCTCTCAGGTTTATTAGGAATTAATTAAATTTAGCTTTTGAATTGTTTCTTATGTTATGTATACATGTTTATTAAGTATATTAACATAAATAAAAGCAATAATAATACTAAAACAATAATAATAAGGATAATTTAGTAATAATATATAATTTAAAAAATGTAATATATACTTGTAATTTTTTTTATTTAGTTCCTTTAAGTAATTACATACATATAAAAAAAATAAAAAGCTTTAATTTAAATTAATTATATTTACAATAAACCTTTATATGTTTTACACAAAAATATCATAATTCTTATAAGCAGATTTTTCTTAAGTGAGATGTTTTTATTCACGGCAGCTGTTATACCTGAGACTTGTATTTATCTAAGGAAATTTATATAAAAAAACACAATTTGTATTTACATCAGCACGTTGATAATCCATCGTCAGTTTGTTAGAACGAATTTTAATACTATCTAACTCTTTTGTCGTTTTTGGTTATTATTTATTCATTACTACTTATATTTGTCGATACATATTTTGATTTTTCAATTAGAAAAAGTCCCATTTAATTCTTAAATTGCATGTACATATATGTTCCAGGAATCCTTACAACCTCTTAACCCGTCTTTCACTTGAATTTGATGTTCATAATTGGACTAAATTATGTGTTTACATACGCACACATAGCCCATTTGTGATAGGTAAGAGAATTTCAACGAATGTAGTCAATCTAGTTCGGTTATTATTTCATAAGAACAATTTTTCATGTAAATGCAGAAATGTCGTCCTTCCAAATTTTAGACAGATGCTAAAAACTATTACCTGCATTTTCTTCATATTATAAACTATTCTTATTAACAACGATTTTGTCATAAAACCCTTTCATTAAAAAAAAATTTTTGTTAAGTACATGACTGTATTTTAAGAAATACCTGAAATTGTTATTTTATTATCCTGTTCATCAACTCGTCAAGTATTACACTAATTTTAAAATAATAAATATTTTTCTTAAAAAATTAATTCAATTTCCCCTTTCTTTAAATATTTGTTTCAAGATTTTTTATAATAGAATTGCATACATATGTACATTAAAAGTCCTAATATCACAAATACTAAGAATAACAAATGACAAATTAAATAATTGTTTTCTTAAATATTTTTATTAATAAATAACAAAATGCATTTATAAATTCTCATTTGTAACCGAAAGAGCAAAAAATGTTCATAAAAATACTCTACAAGATCACTAAAACTACGCTAAAGATCATTAAAAATACATACAAAATTCACTAAAAAGTACGCTAAAAGAACACTACGCAAACACTAAAAAATACTCTACGCAAACACTAAAAATACTTTATAGAAAAAACGCAACCACTAAAAGTTCGCTACGTAAAATCTTAAAGATCAGTACACATACATAAAAAGAACACTAAAATTACGCTAAAAAAAGAATAGTACGTTATTATAGTGTTTGCTTCATCAGCCAACGATCGTTGTGTACGGTATTTTGTTTGCGTACACATACACAAACGCTTAAAATTTTTTTTGTGCATTTTGTATTTTTTTCTGTACGTAATGTGTTTGTGTACTGATCCCAAAAACTTCAGTACAGAACACTATTGTAGCGTACTTTAGTGTTTTTTTTTCAAACTCTGGTTAGAATTAATTTGTTTTAATGAAAAGTGTTCGAATTTTATTATTGATATATCATCAACTGTATCTACTAATAGTGTTATTATGTTATTATTAATTTAAGTTTGAATATTTATGAGAAACATAAGAGGTTCAGATTATATACTTTTTTATATATTGAACTGATGCTAGGGGAAATTCAGAGTTTTCCGAGTTATCTTATGTGTTGTTCTTATGTTACGTCTGTATCTTCTATTATTATTATTGTAACTATTGTTGTTATAGTTATTTCTGTTATTATTGTTATTTCTTGGAAAAATATTTTTCCTACCAAAATTGTTGTTATTTCTTTGAAAAGAATTTAAATTTTGCCTTTGTTTGTAATAGAGTATGGCATTTTGATGTCCAGTTGCTTCAGTGCAACTGTTCACAGCTTCATTCATGCTGTTAAATTGACCTGCCGCCATGATAAGTTTTACTTTATCAATGGTGCAATTTTTGGTAATTGCTTTTATAGCAACTTGTGTCGAATATTTGTTTGCTAATTCATATGACAAACCATCTGAAATATAGGCATTTTCTAAGGACTGTTGTCATAACTTTCGGTGAAGACGTCGTCACTGGCTTTTGTTTTGGTACGTTTGGTGAGCGCTTTCGATGTAAAGACATCATTTTCAAGCCGCGTTTAAAATAGTACTGGAGAGTTAGTATTACCTGTTTTAGTAGTAATGGGTTTAGGTAATTGTTCATTGGGGTGGTGTTGTACAGGTAAATTGATTGCTACGTGATATATTTATATGAGGTCAGTTGATATTTAGTATTTTCTTCTTTTATTGTTATCTAGGTAAGTGTGTCCGTCTGCAGGTTTTTTACGTTTGTTTGAATGTTTCAGTAGTTTTAGTGTGTCGGATGTTGTGGTTACCTGTTCGTTAATAATATCTCCGTTAAAAGTTCGCGTTTTGTAGATTTCCATGTTTTCAAGAATGTCTAGTCTACGTCCTTTTTTGCTAGGATGTAGCAATGGCATACATTCATCTATTTCCCTTGGTGTGTGTTCGTGAGTTTCAAGGTGTAGTGCGAAGTTGGAGTCCTCTCTTTTTCGTTTGTACGAGCGCATGTGTTCTGTAAATCTTGTTTTTAGTGTTCGTCCCGTTTGTTCTATATATGTATGGTTAGAGTTGCATGTAAGTCTGTATACTCCGCTGTTATTCAATTTTTCGGTTGCTTCTGTTGATGTTTTGAGATTATGTGCTATGTTCCTGGTTTTCAATGCTGTAAGTGAAATAGGTTAGTTAATCTATAAACACTAAGGTAATACTAACTCTCCAGTACTATTTTAAACGCGGCTTGAAAATGATGTCATTACATCGAAAGCGCTCGCAAAACGTACCAAGAAAAAGCCAGTGACGACGGTCTTCACCGAAAGTTATGACAACAGTATTTTATTTACTGTCGCAACAAATCCAATCAATTTTCTAAGGACTTTGTATTTCGCTGCAGTAAGCATTGCGGTTTTATTTCCCTGTTTGATGTTCATTTTTTTGCAGTTAGAACTTCTACTGATTAACCGTTAATGGTATTACTAAGTTTGTTAATAATTCCTCTAATGGTAGTTTCATTTCTTATTAAATTTCTTGCAATATCTTTTAATATTGTTTTTATTAAACATATAGCTGAGGATTTGTTAATAATTCCTCTAATGGTAGTTTCATTTCTTATTAAATTTCTTGCAATATCTTTTAATATTGGTTTTATTAAACATATAGCTGAGGATTCGTGAGAACCTTTTATTGATTCAACTACAGTTAATGAATCAATGAAATAACGTAAGTTTTCAGATATTTCATTGAAGTCTGGTATTAGCTTTGAAGCTATGTTTAAAATTCTACTACTACTTAATATTAATAAATGCTAGTACAAGCATTATTATAAGTACTTTTTTCTCTCATTTTTGTTGGTAGGTGTATCCCTCTTCTTTTGGGATAGGTCACTTTCAAGATTTCTGTTCTTCCCCGCAAACTTTTGCTTTTTCTGTTGGTTTTTGTATACAACCATGGTAAATGGTCTTGGACATTTTATGGACATTTTATAAAAAAATATTTGCCTCGAGCAGTTAACGCTTGCAGGCCCTATAGTGCGTTTTAGTGTGGCGCACTTTGCTTTGTTTGGTCTTTTTTTTAATTTTAAAATTATACTAAAATTATAAAAAGGGCATCCTTCTTCTGGGTTAAAAATTGTATGTCCTTTGGCCAGACTGTTTACTTCTGATGAGCATCCTTCTTCTGAATTGACAATTTTTATGCCTTTTGGCCAGGCTGTTTACTTCTGATGGGCATCCTTCTTCTGAATCGACAATTGTTGTGCCTTTTGGCCAGGCGGACCCTCTTCTTATATTGTTGATTATTTTTCAGGATTTTGGCAGGAACAACGCTCTTATGTTAGGCAGGATGAACTCTCTTACGCCAGGTTTGGCAAGATCGCCATGTTATAAAAATGGTGTTTACTTTTATTTAAGTTTTTTTTAGTGCTCCGCAGTTAGAGCTACTAAATAGTTTATTTATTTCTGCTTATTGTTCTTACAAAAATCTTCTGCTTATATACTATTTGGTTGAGTTGTTTTTACAAATTACACTCAACGTCGTAATTCTATTCTTATCCTAATTAGTCTATACCTTAACTTATAGAAATACCAGGCAATCATGAATTTTGAGTGATTTACAAAATTCATGATTGAGTGGAAATTCTTAATTTTAAAGTGTTTAAATCTATGGAAACCTTATGGGAAATATGATCTATTTCTTAACAATTTTTATTTTAATAATTTTTATTTAAAACTATAACATTTTGGGTGTAGCGTGCTGATCGGCCTGTGCGGGCAACAAATTCAAGGGCATTTTAGTGGTGCATTAATTTGATGGCCACTTAACTGTTGTTTACTTAGTTGTTTACTTAAACTGTGTGTAGGAACTAATTATTGTTAATGCAATGCAACAACAATGTTTGTTTGTTTCGCCACTTGAATATTTATGATATTTGATATTTATTTACCGTGTCCAAATGTGTTGGCAATTAAGATTGTTTGTTATAGTACCTGTGTGATGGTATACTAACCGGTTAGTCACACTACATAACTGAAATAAACTCCTAATATATTTGGTCTTAATTTTAACCATTGCCTTTTACATAAAAACCCATTTCAGTAAAGTTCATGTTTAAAAAAATATTTAAATATTCTCCTGTTTTTATTTCTTGTGATATATTATTTTTGAAAGTGGTATGAGCCTATGTGGAGCTTAAAAAAACGTTTATCTTTTTAAATAATTTTCGTAATTATTAAATCATAATAAATCTTAAAAGGCGTAGAGTGTAAAAACATCACTCGTATTGATTATAGTTTGCCAATATTTTTAAATTGATTCAAACACAAACCCTTAAATATCTCAATTTATGAAAAAATGGACTTATACACTTTCAAAAAAGCAGTTCATATATAAATTTAACCGCAAATGTTACAAAAAATTAATGTGTCTATTATAAATATTTAATACAAATTCGTGTTATTTTTTATGTACTAAATGCCTATAATTTATGCAACATTATCTGTATCTGCTTTAAAATTAATTCATTTTTCTTTTGGAACTTTAATTATTTGTAGCATTTCTCACATATGACGACGTTAATAATTATTTTCCATATTTTCAAAGTTAAGATAATGATTACTTTTCGAACAATGTGAAGATAATGCGATTTCTTGCAAACTGATATTGTTTCTGTATCTCTGATTTATGTCCAGCTATTCTGACTTTCAGTTTATTCTTTGTAGTACCTACATAAACTTTATTACAGTTCTCACCTTTACAATGTAATTTGTAAACTAACTTAGACATATCTAACTTTTGTATTTTATCTTTTGGTTTGCAAAATAATCTATTTAATGTATTATATGTTTTGTATGCCATCCTATATTTATCTGTATCAAATATTTTTGATTTTTCTAACCGTACTGATAAATCTGGTACATAAGTTATTGATTTATACATTTTTGGTCCCGTATCATTTCTTCTATTTGGTTTTCTATTATTTGTATGTTGATTTATTAATCTATTAACCAGTTGAATTGGAACATTATATTCGCTTTATATAGTTTTTATCTTATCTATATTATTTTTGTGGAACTCCTTGTCACTAATGGTTAGTACTATTTCTATTAAATTTCTGGCTGTATCTATAATTAGACGTTTATTTTGTTTAGAAAAATAATTAATAATTATGGTTATTATAATTAACCATATTATTGGTACCAATAATATGGTTAATAGCACCCTATTAATGAAAAATAAAAATTTTAAAAGTTTTATTACCCAAAATATAAATTATTATAAATATGCATGTGCCTGAGCAAAAAATTTAACTTTGGCAACTCCACTGTATTTTTTTCGTTTTCTTATGAAAACAAAAATTATTATGTTGTTGTTTTTTGTTTAAAATATTATAACTTCTTACAACTACAACTAGAGTTGGAGAAAACCAGGCAGTGTAGAAATAAAGTAAGAAAATAGATTTTCACTGTTGGTTATTATTGTTTTGTTTGAGCTTTGTTGTTAAATTATTTTGACTTAATTCTTATTCAGTCAAATAAAATTTCTAAACATAAGAGTAAAAAGAGTAAATTTAGCTCATCTAAAATTTAGCTAAAGGTTTCCTGATGATGCTAAATTGAGCACTTAGCGAAATGGCCATCGAGACTAGCTTAACCGTAGTAATCAATTTCAGTAAATTTCTAATTTGGGTTAATAGCACAATATTAATGAAAAATTAAAATTATAAAAGTTTTAATACCCAAAATATAAATTATTATAAATATGCATGTGCTTGTGCAAAAAATTTAACTTTCGCAACTCCACTGTATTTTATTTCCATGTGGAGTTGTCGGTCTCCCATCGGACGCGTCCCCAGGTGGCGGATAGGGGACGAGTGCAATGACCATATTTCCCATGATTCACCACCATACTGGACACGGGGGGTATGACATGGCTCGGGCAGAGCCCGGGCACTGTGGATTCTTCTATGCAGTTGCACAGAGGCTGGACACTGCTAGGTTGTGCGAACCAGCCCTTGTTTTTGAAAGCTTTCGAGCTACCGAGAGATGTCAGAATGTCAGAGTGGCTTGTAAAATTTTAAACAAGGTAGCAGATTCAGTCCAACCTGCGGACCAAAATTGACCCACTTGTAAGATTAAGGTGAAGGTAGCAGTGCTGAGAATCTGAATGGTTAGTCAGTGGTAAAAGAAGAATAGTCTTTAAGAGCTACCCCTTACGCTCCTACTCGTGGGAACAAAAATGAACCAAAAACAAAATAAAACAAAACAATATAAGAAAATAAAAACAAACAATCAACAACAACAAATCGCAGGAGGTGGGTAGGGCCAACCCTCGCCTGCCGAATACAATGTTGCACCAGCAGTACAAGCTAATAATGCTGCTGAGGTCAACCCAAATGAGGTTCCACTCGACTTCTCGGCTGGTACCTCTACGGTCTGTGCTGACTCTAGCTCAGCAAAAATACCTGTCTCGCGTGCTGCTGCGACTGCTGTGAGTAACCCGGCGGTTATTTCACTAATTGAGGCAGTTTTCGTTGCAATGTGTCCCCCCGCCCAAACGGCAGTAAAAACAGCCCCAAAAGACCGCAAGATCAACTCCAGAAGGGCCTTCATCGAAGGGCGTGCCGCCAAATGATGAAGACACACCATCTACATCAGCTGCGTCCAAAAGACAACGGTCGCGGGAGGAGCCGATGCAAAATTCACAACCGGACACAAAACGGCCGAAAATACTTTATCAGCCATCAACCAGAGTCCTAAATAGACCTTATCAGGCGAGGTAATCCTGATCTACCAACCAGAGACTGGAAGGTTTCCGAACCGGAAGGTCTCAATAAAAAGATCACCTCAACATCTTCATTCTATCTGATTACATTGATGAGGATTCGGTGACAGCAGTTTGGCTGAATCTGTGGTGTGGTTATCCTGCACTTACATGCCACTTGACCAGGACCCTCCACCCGGTAATTTGGTCCAAAGAATGGCCAGAGCGGCGAAGGCAAAAGGTATCCCCAAAATAATGGGAGACGACGCAAATGCGCATCATCACATCTGGGGTAGCTCTGATACCAATAAAAGAGGTGAGTGCATCCTTGATTTTATATTAAATAATAATCTGGTAGTTTCAAATATGGGCTCTGAGGCCACTTTTGTTGTATCAAATAGACAAGAGGTGTTAGATATTAAGCTTGTTAGTCTCCATAATGCATTTCTAATAGAGAACTGGAGAGTCCCCGATGACTGCTCCTTTTCCGACCATCGGTATCTTGTCTTTACAATTGCTAGAAAGAAAGATAATACTATAACTTATAAAAATAGGCGACGAACGCATTGGGAAAAGCAGAAAACGCTCCTCACGGTCGCACTTGCTCATCCCATAAATATTAGGGACAATACAGACATTTAAGATGCGATGAACAGACTTACTAGTGCTTTTAAAGATGAAACGGGGAGGTCATGTAAACCGTGGATTCATCGTAAAACTCGTAGACCACCATAGTGGTCCTCAGAAATACCCGAATCTCGCAAGATTTGTCGGAAATTGTTCAATGAAGCAAAGAGGACAGGTAACTGGTCACTCTATCAATCTTCTGTGAATAAATTTAAGAGTCAGGTTAGGAACTCAAAACACAAAACTTGGAAAGACTTCTGCGGCAGCATTGAGAGCTCTTCCGAGACTAGCAGACTGCGTAAAGTACTTGCCAAACAACCGTCAATTCCTGGATATATTTAGAAATTAGACGGAACTTGGACAACAAGTGCGCATGAGTCACTGGAAGTCCTGTTGGACACTCATTTTCCAGGGTGTCGATCACCTACGGGTTTGCAACAGAATCCTTGATGCTGATAGGCTACACTGGGCGACCAAAAGCTTCCGTCCTTATAAATCTCCAGGACCGGATAAAGCCGATACATTCCCCATGATCATATTATCATATTAGCGTAAAGGTATCAATGTACGTACGGTCAAAAAATGTATATTGAATCAAGTAAAGTGATCAATTCTGTCTGGTTCAACACATTTTTTCAATTTAATAACAAGCAAAGAAGTTATTGTCCCATATCATAAAATTTTTGTTTTTTTTTTTAACTTTTTTATTTATTTTTAAAGTATTTTCTAATAAAATATTTCATGTTTTAATTTATTTTAAGTTTACAATAAATTGACATAGTATAGCAGTAGTCACTACTAGCTATCGGCTTTAATGAAATTTAAAAAATAATTTTAAGTATTTTTCTTTTTATTGTTCGCTTTTGGGCTTTTAAGGTCTTTTTTGCAGAAAATGTAAAATAAAAAACTATTATTTCATTTTACTATCCAACGTTTCGCTGGTATTTTCCAGCTTCATCAGGAATAAGTTTTATTCAACTTGGCAACGATATAAAACATAAACACAACAATGTAGTAAGGACAACCAACAACATGATAACTTAGTTTAACCTATTTTACTTACATATAGTTTTCTCGTCAATTTTTCTCTTTATTTTGAACAATATAAGTTTTACACAACATAACATAAAACATAAAATATTCAAAAAAAGGAACACAAAAAACAAACTTCAAAATTATATCACAGCTAAAAATATGTTAAACTAATATCACAGTTGGAGCAAAACTAATACTAAATTATTGCAATCATATAGTTGGCGCTGATGTTATCATTGTCTTCTTTTCTATTTAATGCACTTGTTGTTCTTTGCTGTATTCTCAAACTTTCTAGAGTATATCGTTTGTTCTCTTTCATTTCTTTGTCCAAAATTTTTTACATTTAAAAGATGCATTGTGTCTCATCTCTGTGCAATGTTGTGCTAATGCAGTTGTTATTTTTTCCTTTCGTATGTCAGCTTCATGTTCGTTGATTCTCTTCATTAAACTTCTCTTCGTTGTTCCTACATATACTTTTTCGCATTTCTCTTGCGTGTTCCCCTTACATGTTATTTCATAAACAACATTACTTTGTTCTTGTTTTTCTACTTTAGTTTTTGTTTTTTTTTTTTGTGAATAATGTGTTAATTGTTTTGTTTGCTCTATGCGCTAAAATTATTTGTTTATCATTTATTATGTCTTGCATTTGTTGGTTTTCCGTAAGCTTTGGTATATACAAGATGCTGTAATATTTTTTGTGGTTACCAGATTTAATGTTTGTGTCTTCCCTGTTTTCCATATTTCTTGACATTTTTATTAAATTATTTATTATTTGTATTTGGTAATTATTGTTTGTTAATATTTTTCTGACTTTGTCCATATTCTTGTTGATAAATTTGTTGTCACTTAGGTTACGAACTCTCTTAATAAAACTAAATGCTGTATTAATTTTCTGTTGTGTTGGTGTGTTGAGTTATAGTTAATTAATCGCCCAGATGCTATGGATTTTGCGTACCAATCGGCGATGATTTTGTTTCCATCCCTGTATAGTTTCATATCTAAATATGGTAGAGATTTGCCATTTTCCTTCTCAATAGTAAATTGAAGTTTTTTATGGTATTTGTTAAAAGTTTTAATAATCGTGTCCTCGTCATCTTTTTTTAATAATTGCAAATAAATCATCAACATACGTAGTCAGAAATTTAAGTTTTATGTTTTGTCCATTAAGTTCCTCTAATGTGTGCTTTAGTAGACTATCCAACACTATATCTGCGATTGTAGGTGATAGTGGGTTTCCTATTGCATGCCATATGTTTGTTTGTAATATTTTTTATTGTATATAAAATAGTTGTTGTCGTCAAGGCAAAATTTAAGAAGTTTAAGGAATTGTCGTCTAGGTATTTTTGTATGTCTTTGTAATGTGGTCCATTCTTTAATGGTGTTGTTAATTGCCAAGCGGATAACTTCTCTTTGTTGTTCCTACATATACTTTTTCGCATTTCTCTTGCGTGTTCCCCTTACATGTTATTTCATAAACAACATTACTTTGTTCTTGTTTTTCTACTTTAGTTTTTGTTTTTTTGTGAATAATGTGTTAATTGTTTTGTTTGCTCTATGCGCTAAAATTATTTGTTTATCATTTATTATGTCTTGCATTTGTTGGTTTTCTGTAAGCTTTGGTATATACAAGATGCTGTAATATTTTTTGTGGTTACCAGATTTATTGTTTGTGTCTTCCCTGTTTTCCATATTTCTTGACTTTTTATTAAATTATTTATTATTTGTATTTGGTAATTATTGTTTGTTAATATTTTTCTGACTTTGTCCATATTCTTGTTGATAAATTTGTTGTCACTTAGGTTACGAACTCTCTTAATAAAACTAAATGCTGTATTAATTTTCTGTTGTGTTGGTTGTGTTGAGTTATAGTTAATTAATCGCCCAGATGCTATGGATTTTGCGTACCAATCGGCGATGATTTTGTTTCCATCCCTGTATAGTTTCATATCTAAATATGGTAGAGATTTGCCATTTTCCTTCTCAATAGTAAATTGAAGTTTTTTATGGTATTTGTTAAAAGTTTTAATAATCGTGTCCTCGTAATCTTTTTTTAATAATTGCAAATAAATCATCAACATACTTAGTCAGAAATTTAAGTTTTATGTTTTGTCCATTAAGTTTCTCTAATGTGTGCTTTAGTAGACTAACCAACACTATATTAGCGATTGTAGGTGATAGTGGGTTTCCTATTGGCATGCCATATGTTTGTTTGTAATATTTTTTATCGTATATAAAATAGTTGTTGTCTTCAAGGCAAAATTTAAAAAGTTTAATGAATTGTCGTCTAGGTATTTTTGTATGTCTTTGTAATTTGCTCCATTCTTTCATGATGTTGTTAATTGCCAAGTGGATAAATTCTCTTTGTTGTTCCTACATATACTTTTTCGCATTTCTCTTGCGTGTTCCCCTTACATGTTATTTCATAAACAACATTACTTTATTCTTGTTTTTCAACTTTAGTTTTTGTGAATAATGTGTTAATTGTTTCGTTTGCTCTATGCGCTAAAATTATTTGTTTATCATTTATTATGTCTTGCATTTGTTGGTTTTCTGTAAGTTTTGGTATATACGAGATGCTGTAATATTTTTTAGGGTTACCAGATGTATTGTTTGTGTCTTCCCTGTTTTCCATATTTCTTGACTTTTTTATTAAATTATTTATTATTTGTATTAGGTAATTATTGTTTGTTAATATTTTTCTGACTTTGTCCATATTCTTGTTGATAAATTTGTTGTCACTTAGGTTACGAACTCTCTTAATAAAACTAAATGCTGTATTAATTTTCTGTAGTGTTGGTTGTGTTGAGTTATAGTTAATTAATCGTCTAGATGCTATGGATTTTGCGTACGAATCGGTGATGATTTTGTTTCCATCCCTGTATAGTTTCATATCTAAATATGGTAGAGATTTGTCATTATCCTTCTCAATACTAAATTGAAGTTTTTTATGGTATTTGTTAAAAGTTTTAATAATCGTGTCCTCGTCATCTTTTTTAATAATTGCAAATAAATCATCAACATTCTTAGTCAGAAATTTAAGTTTTATGTTTTGTCCATTAAGTTCCTCTAATGTGTGCTTTAGTAGATTATCCAACACTTTATCAGCGATTGTATTTGATAGTAGGTTTTCCATTGGCATGCCATATGTTTGTTTGTAATATTTTTATCGTATTTTGTGGAACAAGATTAACGTGAGTACCTGCCTACTCGTCCTAACCTCCCGGTGGTCTTACCACCGAGTGAAACTTAGGCGTAGACTAGCGCCCACATTGTGTAGTATAACAACACTTTACGATTGCCACCAATCGCTTTTTGTGTGTGATACAGTCACAATGAGTAGCAATTTATATAATATAGCAAGCCTTTCCAAGGCAAGCCTAGATACACATTATAAATTCTTGCTTAGGGGTTTGGAGACTATCCAAACTCCGTCTGTTGGGAGTGCAACAGCACACTTGATCGACCTTGCACCTTACCTACATAAATCGATCTTAAACCACAACCACCACGTGTACCGCCGAAGGGGAGCTCACCAATAACCGGTCACAGAGAGGATAGGCTCTCGGTGGGGCCACCGATTCCCGTGGTACCAGTCCTTTGGGCAATGGTCGGGCCTCGAAGAGGACCCGTATGTTTTAACACACAGACCTTTTCTTCCAGATTTAGGCTCTAGAAACCCTAGCGTCTGGTGCCCCTATTTTCCCCGAGTGAACCGCGTCAAAGCATTTGCCATATTCCTGCAGTGACAATTGGAACCCCCGGTGGTAATTTTTTATCGTATATAAAATAGTTGTTGTCTTCAAGGCAAAATTTAAGAAGTTTAAGGAATTGTCGTCTAGGTATTTTTGTATGTCTTTGTAATGTGCGCCATTCTTTCATGATGTTGTCAATTGCCAAGTGGATAACTTCTCTTTGTTGTTCCTACATATACTTCTTCGCATTTCTCTTGCGTGTTCCCCTTACATGTTATTTCATAAACAACATTACTTTTGTTTTTCTACTTTAGTTTTTGTTTTTGTGAATAATGTGTTAATTGTTTTGTTTGCTCTATGCGCTAAAATTATTTGTTTATCATTTATTATGTCTTGCATTTGTTGGTTTTCTGTAAGCTTTGGTATATACGAGATGCTGTAATATTTTTTGGGGTTACCAGATGTATTGTTTGTGTCTTCCCTGTTTTCCATATTTCTTGACTTTTTTATTAAATTATTTATTATTTGTATTGGGTAATTATTGTTTGTTAATATTTTTCTGACTTTGTCCATATTCTTGTTGATAAATTTGTTGTCACTTAGGTTACGAACTCTCTTAATAAAACTAACTGCTGTATTAATTTTCTGTTGTGTTGGTTGTGTTGAGTTATAGTTAATTAATCGTCCAGATGCTATGGATTTTGCGTACCAATCGGTGATGATTTTGTTTCCATCACTGTATAGTTTCATATATAAATATGGTAGAGATTTGTCATTTTCCTTCTCAATAGTAAATTGAAGTTTTTTATGGTATTTGTTAAAAGTTTTAATAATCTTGTCCTCGTCATCTTTTTTAATAGTTGCAAATAAATCATCAACATACTTAGTCAGAAATTTAAGTTTTATGTTTTGTCCATTAAGTTCCTCTAATGTGTGCTTTAGTAGACTATCCAACCCTATATCAGCGATTGTAGGTGATAGTGGGTTTCCCATTGGCATGCCATATGTTTGTTTGTAATATTTTTTATCGAATATAAAATAGTGGTTGTCTTCAAGGCAAAATTTAAAAAGTTTAAGGAATTGTCGTCTAGATATTTTTGTATGTCTTTGTAATGTGCTCTATTCTTTCATGATGTTGTTAATTGCCAAGTGGATAACTTCTCTTTGTTGTTCCTACATATACTTTTTCGCATTTCTCTTGCGTGTTCCTCTTACATGTTATTTCATAAACAACATTACTTTGTTCTTGTTTTTCTACTTAAGTTTTTGTGAATAATGTGTTAATTGTTTCGTTTGCTCTATGCGCTAAAATTATTTGTTTATCATTTATTATGTCTTGTATTTGTTGGTTTTCTGTAAGTTTTGGTATATACGATATGCTGTAATATTTTGTGGGGTTACCAGATGTATTGTTTGTGTCTTCCCTGTTTTCCATATTTCTTGACTTTTTTATTAAATTATTTATTATTTGTATTAGGTAATTATTGTTTGTTAATATTTTTCTGACTTTGTCCATATTCTTGTTGATAAATTTGTTGTCACTTAGGTTACGAACTCTCTTAATAAAACTAAATGCTGTATTAATTTTCTGTAGTGTTGGTTGTGTTGAGTTATAGTTAATTAATCGTCCAGATGCTATGGATTTTGCGTACCAATCGGTGATGATTTTGTTTCCATCCCTGTATAGTTTCATATCTAAATATGGTAGAGATTTGTCATTTTCCTTCTCAATAGTAAATTGAAGTTTTTTATGGTATTTGTTAAAAGTTTTAATAATCGTGTCCTCGTCATCTTTTTTAATAATTGCAAATAAATCATCAACATACTTAGTCAGAAATTTAAGTTTTATGTTTTGTCCATTAAGTTCCTCTAATGTGTGCTTTAGTAGACTATCCAACACTTTATCAGCGATTGTAGGTGATAGTGGGTTTCCCATTGGCATGCCATATGTTTGTTTGTAATATTTTTTATCGTATATAAAATAGTTGTTGTCTTCAAGGCAAAATTTAAGAAGTTTAAGGAATTGTCGTCTAGGTATTTTTGTATGTCTTTGTAATGTGCTCCATTCTTTCATGATGTTGTTAATTGCCAAGTGGATAGGAATGTTAGTAAATAGTGACACTACGTCCAAGGAAATCAGAGTTTCATCTTCGTCGAGTTGTACATTTGCTAATTTGTTTTTTAGTTCTAAGGAGTTTTTTACATTATATTCCTCTAAATAATGATTTTAAGTATTGCTCCCATGTATTTAGCTAATTTGTAACAGGGCACTTCGACCGAGGAAGATATTGGGCGTAGGGGTGTGTTGGGTTTATGAATTTTGGGAAGGCCGTATAATCTTAGAGCTGTGGCTGCATTAGTAGTATGGGATTTTTTTTCATACTGTGTAATGTGGTTTTCTTTTTATTTATAATTTCACAAAAAGTTTTATATGTGTCTATTTGTCATTGACATAATTAAAAAATTTTGTTTTCTTAATAGCGATATTTGAGTTGTCAATACTTTCTTATTCTGTTTTTGTGAACAGTTTTTTCCTTGTTGGTTAAATTGTTGTAAATCGTTATATTAGTGTCGTTTACATTTATTACATATAAGGACCTTCACATACATATGTATACTTTTGAGTTTCTCGTATTCTGCAATAAAACTTTATCGTTAACTTGTATCGGTATTGGCTTGGAAATTTTATCGTAGTAATTTTTGTTTCGTTCTTTGTGTTTAATGATATGTTGTTTGGCGAGTATATTTGTCTTTTACAATCTGTATTTGACTTTCCTACTGTAATTCTCTAGATCATAAATCAAGTTTGTCGTTTATTTAATTTGGCATAGTTACATTCCTTCCAAAACCGTATTAGGTGTAGTATTATGATAAAAAGAAAAGTATTTTAAGATGTTGACGAATGTTGACGATGTTTAACGAATATCTTCGATGGTTTCGCTCAACCGTACCTAAGGTTTGTTGGTGGTATCTCGTTGAGGAGTTCGTTTCAATCTTTAAAAATTTAAAAATAAAGTTCCGCAAAAATTTCGTTTTTAAATTCGGTACCTAAATCGGATTTTATTACATTCATTTTGCCGTAAGCAAAACAACTAAAACAAAATTTTAAAAGATAGCACGAGCAACTATCTGGGTCGATTTATCAGGTATAGGTAATTCGACTGTGGAAGTGGACCTATTGTATCTAACACAACTATATCAAAGACCTTGGCAGGAGTTGGGGTAAGTATTACTTTTTCCACGTTTGCTGGTTTTACCTTATTTAGATTACATTGTGGGCATTTTATAACAAATTTCGCGACATCTTTTGATATTATCTTTCAATAATATTTAGTCCTGATCTCTGCGTACAATTTCTTCTGACCACAATGACCACCTGAAACTGGATCATTGTGAGTGATTTTCATTAATCTATTTTTCGCATTATATCAATTGGTTCTGTAAGCACTATTTCTAGAGTTTCAATAGTTGAAGACCCCAGTTCTTCAGGTCTTGTACTGAACACAGTGTAAAAAATAAGTCATTTTTAGGCCATTCTATCTTAAAAATCTTATTTTCTAGCCTCGAAAGCAGGTAGTCTAAACTAGTAGTTTCGTTAACAAATCTAAGATCTACTGATAGTTTTTTTCTTAACTTCTGAAATATATTTATGCGCAGTTGCTTTATGTCTTGATCGGAGTTGATTATTTCTGTCTTTAATCTTGGTAATTTCTTACAGTGTGAGAAAATTTGTCGTAGAGTAATAATTTCGTTTCATCATCGGTCAGTAGTATATATATGTATATTCCAAAATAGATTTTCCTTCTTTTGGAGATTGTGTAGGGAGCATTTTGATTTTATGATTTTTTCCTCCTTATGGAGTTTGTGTAGGGAGGATTTTTGTTTTTATGATTCTTTTTAAAAATTTTTGTTTATCGTTGTGAATTTTTGATCCTTATGGACAAAATACATAGGAAGAATTTATGGCGGTGAGTTTTCAAACATGAGGAAAAATATTGTAAACAATTTTTGTAAGAATTTAAGTTGTGTGTTTTGTTTTTGCTCCTTATGGAGATTGTGTAGGGATGGTTTTTTTAGATTTTTTCTTTAATGATTATTTGTAAAAAAATTTGTTGTGTGTTTTGTTTTTGCTCCTTATGGAGATTGTGTAGGGATGGTTTTTTTAGATTTTTTCTTTAATGATTATTTGTAAAAAAATTGTTGTGTGTGTTTTTTCATCCATATGGAGATTGTGTAGGGAGGATTTTTGTTTTTATGATTTTTTTCTTTAATGATTTTTTGAAGAACAATATAAAAAATAGATGTCGCAAAATTTGATGTGTGTGTGTTTTTTGTGATTATTATACAGAAAATTATAATTAATTTAATAAATTTATATATGTATATTAAAAACACTCATGTTTTCACTATATATTTAATTCAGTTTATCAAATATGTGAAGCTATAAAACCGCAGTTTAAAAAGAAGTTTTAATTTATTCATTTATTTACATTCAAAACAATGACTTCTACAAATATATCTAGTGCCGAAATTATTGACAACAAATTAAAAGCAAAATCATATATATCGGTCAAAGAATTACAAACATCAAAAGCACATAAAATATTAAGATTTTTTTATCAAAAAACCCGATATGGAGATGCACTGGTGGCAGAGATTGAAGACGCATTTATTTATCCACCCAAACGTTGCTACAACTTGGAGGATGAAATAATTCAAGGAATTGAGAACCAAAAATTAATTTTGACAAAGAAGATGCAGACCAACTCTTATGTTCTAGAATTGACAGAGGAACATCTAGGGAACGAACATGTAAATGATGAAAATAATGGATTCTAAATACCTAATTCTCAACCTTTTTTTAGTTGGGAAGCAACAAAACTTCCAAAAATGCACTAGCAAATAAGATGTTAATTTTAATATATATATTTTATTTTGTATATAGAAAATAATAAAAATTTTACCAAAGGTTATATAAACTTGGAAAAATGCTGAAATTTACAATTCTATATTAAGCATTCACAAAAGATGGTTCAATACATAATATCAAAATTTTTGAAGGACTTTGATGGTTACATTTTCAAGGATCATATTGATTGCATTGAGGATTATCTAAATAAAAACAAAGAAAAATTGAAACTATACAATGTTTTATTCGAAAATATTATTTATTGGCGAAACGTTTTTAATACAATATAGAAAATAATTTATACACTAATACAATATAATTATACTTATATTTATTTAAAAAAATGCAAAATAAATTTTTATAAAAAATGATAGTGTTATTTGTTTTATTTCTTATATAAAATATTTAGCTAATCACCAGCTAATGTTATATCTTTTGCTTCTTCTTTTTTTTCTTCCTTCTTTCGTTCGTTAAACCAAAGTAAGATAAACAGGGTTTCTGTTTCTGATTCTTCTATTATACAAATGGATAGCCAGTTATCAGCTTTGTTTAGAAACATATGTTTTATGATTGTTCATCAGCTGTTTTTAGGTTAACCTAGCTAGAAACATATGTTTTACGCTTCTTCTATCTTTAAGAAATGTCAAATTAATTGACTTAGAAACATATGTTTTACGTTTCTTCTTCTATCTTTAACAAATGTCAAGTAAATAGACAGCAGATGATCAACTTATAATCAGCTGGTAAATTCGATAACTTCTTGTATAAAAAGAGGTTACAACGATAACTATTAATGTATTTTTATTCATTATAAAAAACAACTTCAAAGCGATTTGACGCAATCAACAAAAAACACACTAAATATGTCTTCATTTTTATTTAATAATGAGAATTTCATCTCGAGGAGCAACAATGTTGAAATTACGGAAGTATTGATCCTACCAACAATCGATTTTTTAGCCCTGTATGAGGATAAAAACGATGACATACTAAACAGGACGGCTACTCTTTGTAAAGCGTTATATGATGGAAATGATGATATCTTATACAGAATAGCAGCTGACTGTGAAGCAGATGCGTCCTTATTTATAACATAATTTGTAATATGATAGTGTTTACATCTTAAGTAAAGAAAAATCTAACAATAAAAAAGTATATATTTGTAATATGATAGTGTTTACATCTTAAGTAAAGAAAAATCTAACAATAAAAAAGTATATAAATTTAAACCTTTACATTGAAATCGTGTTTTAATTTTTATTTTTTCAAAAATATCTTAAAAGATTTATCATTCAGGATCCAGCTAGTCTAAGTTTAGTAAAATAAAAAGCAGCCCCCAATATTATAGCATTTATCGTATTATAGCATATTTTATTTATTGTTTTTATTTAAATTTTACTAAAATTACAATTTTTATAGTTGTTTATATTATAGGTGTTGTAATAGTAATGTATGAGTTGATTTGCTGCTTCCTCAGCTTCCTGATTTTTTCTTCTTAAATGCGAACATAAACAGGTGTCTGGCCCACAAGTAGTATATTCGTCTGACCAAGCACAATCTTCAAAATGAATTCCATATTTATTATTAATGGCTTTTAGATTGTTCATGTATTCAAGATGTGATTTAATATTAGTAGATGGGAAATGGAGGCGAGTGACATCAAAGGGATGCCGCCGCTTGTGTCCAATTGGAATTCAGTTGGAATAATATTGTTTTAAATGGAAATTTTCCAATTGGAATTCGGGGTGTGTTAAACACCTGCATTGGGAAATTGTGTATGATTTTAGGTAATTTTTGTGGGTGTGTGTTTTAGGTTTTGAGGTTTGTTTTTGGTTATAGTTAGAAGATTTTCTTTGTTTTTGGGTTTTTTACTACCTGATTGTTTAAATTGATTAGTTTGTGTGTGTGTGCTTTTAAGATGTGATTAATATTAATGTAGCTGATTGCTTTTAGTTTTAGGGGTGGATTTAGTTTTTGATATTTGTATATTGTTAAAACTAAAATGAAGTTTGTGTCTCTTTTTTTCTTTTCTAAAAGGTGATTGGTGATGAGTAGTGGGTAGGGAAAATAATTATCATATATTTTATATTAGTGTGCAATAAAATTTTATTTTTCTGTTGCTTTCTTTTTTACTTTGCTTTCTGAATGGGATTTTCTAATTGGAAAATAAGTGATGTTTAAAAATAGATTTTAAATTGGTTTTTGAAATATATTTACAAGATTTTTAAATTGGAAAATATTTGGTATTCCAAATGGTTTCTATATTTTTTGTATAATCAAATATGTCTCTCTTGAGGTTACTAACTACTTTTGAGTTTCCGGTGTTTGCTTAAGATGTTTTTCTACCAATTTTTTAGCCAAACTAAATGTGCATTTATGATCTTTCAAGGACAATTTTTTATGAGTAACAATAATTTTTCCAATGCTCAAAACACACCTTAGAAAAATTTAAGATTTCTCTGTAGGCAATAAAACAGTTAAAAAAAAGTACAAATACAAAAATGATGACCACCTACTTATTTGCTAAAAAACATGAAACTATTTAAAATAGAAAGAAAAAAGGTACACATAATTGATATTTATATATTTTTGTATTTCATTTATTATCGATTCGTAAATATAACCTATGGATTTTTACATCAGTCTTAATTTTATCTTTCATTTTTTGTCCGATTTCATAACAGAGCCGTGTCAATTCAATTTGTATCTCTTTTTCCTGTATCCCATTTATTTCACACAACTGAATACTCGTTTTGTTTAAAGCAGAGCAAGTCGGTATATAATACTCGTTGTAGAAATGAAGAATTTGTTTTCGCAGAATACTGTTCCAACATAATATTGATGTTAAAAATAATCCAATTGGAGTTAATGATTTCCAAGTATCTGAATCAATTTTTATTTTATAAATTCCTTGTTTAACAACTAAATAACATACACCTCTTTTGTGATGAAAACTGTAATGGACGTCCATATCAATTTCATTATCAATAAGATTTATTAAGATTTATGATTCAGAATGTTGTGGATATACTCCTTGTAGCTCATTAAATGTAACCACTCCTTTCTATCCAATCCAATAAACTGCTTTTGCTTATAATGCAGCCATACAATCGGTTTAAAGCCTAATGGTGTAGAAAATCCACATGAAATCTTTAATTTTAAATTAAGGAAGTATACAAATTCAAACACAACATCATATAACTGAGACTTTCGTCTTTCACCATGCTGCAACAAATTTTTTAATCTATTCTCCATACCCATTGAAATTAAAACATAAACTGATGTTTATTTCATACTTTAAATATCTTTATATTAAAAAAACATAATAAAATAGTATAACTTAAAATAAAAGTATTTAGTATATTTCCTCCAGTATAATCTCAGGTGTTAGATTGGTAATTCGTATGTTGCTCGTTTTATTTCATAATAACCGGTATTTTTAAACATGAATAAACATGATAAAAACGCTAATAATTATTATTTTATTTCTAATTGAAATCACATTAGTGTTAAAGAATAAAATGAAGAGCAGGTGTAAGATTGATAGTTCAGTTTAAACTTAGCTAGCTATGTATGTAGCATATTTATTTCATAATAATCAATAATATTTTAATTTTTAAGCATGAAAGATCATGATTTAATCTGACTACTAAGAATTAAATCTTTATTTTATGATAATAGTTTACACTAAATATATAAACATGAATGAGCATGATCATTCAATACGTAATTATTCCATTTCATATCCTAATCACGTAATGATTGAAGAAATGAAATGTGTGCAGGTGTTGTGTGTGTGTATTATAATTTCGAATTTGGTCCCTTTTTAATTCCTATACACATACACACACATAGGTTACAAAACTAAGGAAGAACAAGTGTTAGAAAATAGGAAGAAATAACAAAAAAAAAAAAGGTAGAAATAAAAACAAGACATTTGATTTTTGTGGGTTTTAAAAGGAATAATATTTTTAAAATAAATAAATAACTCTGGTACCAAGAATTTGGGTATCATATACACACACATTAACCGATGGATTCATTCACAATGTTGTTTTTTTTTCCTATTGTGCTATTCATCCTAAAAATTAAGAGTTTAATATAGATTCATCATAAATAATCAATTATATTTTATTACCTATTTTATTATAATCTCAAAAAAAAGCCAAAACACTGAATATTTTCATTTTTATACGATATATTTTTATTTTTAGTATTTTTTTTTATAAATATTTATATAAGACATTTTATTACAAAATTTTGTATGAAAAATTATTAATAATATATTATAAAATAAAAAATAAATAAAATAAAATTTAATTTTCATTAACATTGAATATCTTATTATATAGATCTATTATATTTAACAGATTAGTTTCTCTAATGTGAAAGTAAGTACACCTACATGTGTCTGGACCTTCCACACAGCTTTCGGCATACCAAGGGCATCATGCGAAATGACCTCGATTGACACCTTCTTCTCCATCTCCCACACCATATTCCTTATTTTCTTCCAGCATTGAAATAAAAAAAATTCATGGCCTCTTTATATATGAGCATAAAGAGGCCAAGGTACTTAAGACATTTTCAATTGTTATATCAAGTGGGGTCATATTGATTCTTTCTTCGTTTCGATTTTTACGCATAATTTGGGTGCATGAAAATTTTCAAGAGATTTTTTATATTACACCATATTTCTTTACAACGAATGTTGTATCTCTTTCACCGCCTCCCTTTAACATTTGTTTTTTAATTTCTAAAGAATTGATGCAATAATTTACTCCACCTTTACCTTTTCTTTCTTTTACTTCTACAAGATCCAATCTTAGATTTTTTTTCAATATTGAATTTGATTATCTCTTTTCTTCATATTCATACCTATGATTTTTATCAATTTTATTTAAAGATAAATAGGTGGAAATATTTTTAGAGTAGTATAACAAAAAAAGAAGTCAAGCTGTTAAGTTCGAAAAAAAATGGATTCCACCAAGAATTTAATTAAAAAATTTAATGGTCTTAATAATAAAACGATGATACACATCAAGAATCTCAAAATTTCATCCAAATACCCAATCAAAAATGCAAAACGGGTGACAACCAAATATGGTACTACTGTGCAGATTGAGCTGGACAACAACATCATGTTTTTACCAAACCGATACAATTCACTCACCGATGAGGAGGTTAACGAGTTGTGTACTGGAATATATTGCGTGTACAGAGAGGGAGAGAAAAATTTATTTTTAAATACCTTCGATGAGGTTGTGCAATTTATACCTAATGCACAGTATCCCATCTGGAAATAAATGTTTAAAATATTTAATCAAATAAAATTATATAATAAACCAAGCAAAATAAAATATACACATAGTTTCAAAGATTTAATTTTTTGTCGTTTAATTTATTTCCATTTCGTTATTTCATACAGAAATTTTGAGACATAAATGACCACAGTTAAATGCATTATACTTCTGATACTGATTGTAGTTGTATTTTATATTTTTTCCTAAATATTTAACTAATTCCAATGGAGGATGTAAATTTCCAAAGCTGTCGAAATATTCTTTTTGCTGATGGTTTTTGTAATATGCCACCCAGTGTGTTCCAGGTCCTGATGATAAATCTAAATTGATGATACCACATTCTCTATTCCTCGATCGTTTTGGTTGTGTATCCAACATAAATACTCCTCTAAAGTGTGAAATATTGGTTGAAAATTTTCTCAAGTCGACATCCGTTAATGGTCTATCAGGTAGCATTTTTAAAAGTTTTTTGGATTTTTATCGTAAACCAATCCATATCCCTTCTTATATGGTTTTAGGTAAAGACCCTTCCCCATTGCTACAAGTTCCATAATTTTATTATGTCTTGTTGCCTCATCAAGTTGATGTGTGGCATTCCTTGCAGCATTTACAGCTTTTGCTATAGCAGCACCTCCACTCGCTAGGCTTCCAATTGCACTCAAGGCAGTAAGAATTGGAATTATAGGTAATACCGCACCAATTTTTGGGACATTAATTATACGTGGTACAATAACTTGAGACTTTTTCCCCTTAAACGATCTGTTAATAGCTTTTCGAGCAATCTTATAGCAGAATTAATATCTTCAGGTTTTTCCTTTTTTATTATTCACCACAGGTGGAAAGGGTATATATAAGTTTGTCATTCCGTGTGTAATTTCTACAATATTCATTTCCGACCCCATAAAGTATATATATTCTCTATTATACATAGAGAAGTTGATTAAGCGATGTCCGTCTGTCCGTCTATCCGTCTGTCCGTCCGTCTGTCCGTGTTAGTGTGGTAATGTCATTTGCCAAGGCACCAGAAGAGGTACAAAAAATTTAAGCACACCAATCTGTCACGCATAGTTTCGAAAATTTTGGTATTGCAATTCAACAACATCGGATCATTCCTTTGGAGGCTGCGGGCCAAAAACCACGCCCACCTATATTTTTTTCACGTTTTTTCAGTTTTTTTAAATTTTTTTCAGCTGTAATGATTCTGTTTTGCCTTTTTTTCTCAAATAAATATTAGACTGCGACAGGTAGACCGCAAGGAGTGCATACAGATCTCGGGGGATCAATAACCCCCTGCGAGGGGCGATTTTTGTTTGTTTTTAGATTGGTAGGGTTTTTCTGCTTTGATTTGTATTAGTGACCTTAATAGAAAGCAATACACATAGAGGTAGCCAATGGACCAACAGGACCCCGTCATCATGTGTGAATATGATGAAATTTTTTTTTTGTAAGGATTTTTGTTTGCTTTAGTCTGACCATTCTAACTCAATATAGATTGGAGAAAGGTCCAAAATTTAACAAAAAAATTTCAATCAAAATTTTAAAATTTTTTTTCAAAAATATTTACAAAAAAATTTACAAAGCATTTTCAAAAAGATATTTTACAGAAAAATATTCGAAAAAAAGTTTTTTTAAATAATTTTCCAAAAAATTTTCGAATAAAATTTTACAAAAAAATTTAAAAAAAAAATTTTTACAAAAAATTTTTACACACAATTTTCGAAAAATTAAAACAAAAATTTCAATATTTCTTTGAAAATGAAAATCATGACTGTAACATAACATATATTTAATATTAAGAATATACATATGTATGTATGTGTTTATATAGAGTAACATATTTTTTTAAATGCGTTTGATTTTTTAATATATGATATCTCTGTTTTAAAACCTAGGTGCATTAAACACATAAACATCATCAGAATACCGACTACAAACTGTTAAAAATGAAACGTTGTGGCTGTCGTCAACTTAGGCTAATTTCTATTTTATTCGACAAAAGAAAATGTCACAAAATTGTAAATTGCAAATTCATATATAAACAAAAAGTTTTGGAGGAAATATTTATAATTTTTTGAAAAAGTTATTTAATTTTATAAAATCAAAATAAGTATTTCTACAACAATGTCAGAGTTTACGATGTAGCTGTCGGCTTCAATATCATTAATTAGCTGACAACACGGCGACAATTGTAGCAAACGGAATTTGCTTTCATTTGGCTTCTATTTCTTTAACTCATGAATAATGATTTTTTCTTATACGACTTTATTTAAGTAAAGAGTCAACAATATGGATAACGCTGTACATGTCTGTATAAATAAAATCACCGTGGTGAAGGGTATAGAAGATTTGGCACGGCCGAATATAGCACTTTTACTTGTTTATTGATGTAATGAAAAGTTTTCTTCCATTTGAATTATTTCTTTTTGAAGGTTTTACACATGCTTTTTTCTTCATCCCCAAACCAAATTTGGTTTTAGCTTTCATCGTGTTAGTAACTAAATATGCAAACGATTTCTCCGCAAGACTACTGTCTTTTGACCAAACTCTTTCCCAAGCTTTATGTTCAAGAATTTTACCCGCTTGATGTCTTTTCTTTATATCCTTACTTTTGGAATAAGATATATCGTAATCCTTACAAGCAACATCCAAAGGGTTTATTCCTCTGTCACCTAGATCTAGACGTTTCTTTAGTTTCGTTCCAGGTTCACAATATTGATATCCAGGAAGATGAATTTCAACAGGAAAGGAGTTTATTATATTATCTACTAAACCTTCTCCAATGATTAACTTCTTGATTATATAGTATAACCATTTTATTCTATAATAAGTACTAAAATAAAATATTTTTTAATAAATTAATTATTTAGGCTTAAGTTCTTAAGAAAATGCATTCTGCTTTGCTGGTATCTAATTTTTCTTCATCTCTTTATAATTAAGAACTTAAGCCTAAATAATTAATTTATTAATTCAAAAATAGTTCAAATAAAATTCATATAAAATATTTTTTTTTATTACATTCAGTTATAAAAATGCGTTTAGTTAAACAACATAAACAAATTTTTGTTAGCAATATTGAGACTTCTTCGAGTGTCAACCCCAAAACAAGACATATTTCCTTATTACCTAATACTATTCGCGCGCTTATAGTTGGTCCTTCAAACTGTGGAAAGACTAATTTTATGATAAACTTGTTAGAAAGTCCTAATGGTCTTAAATTTAAAAACATCTACTTATACTCAAAGTCACTATACCAACCAAAGTATGAATACTTGAGGAAGCTAATATCCCCAATTAGAGGGATGGGATATTACACGTTTTCAGATAATGAAGTTGTAATATCTCCCAATGAAGCTAAAAGCAACTCAATAATGATTTTTGATTATGTTGCGTGTGAGAAGCAGAATAACATACGCTTATTTTTTTGCATGGGTCGCCATAAAAATGTTGATTCTTTTTATTTATGTCAAACTTATACAAGAATTCCTAAGCATTTGATTAGAGACAATGCTAATGTTATTATAATGTTTAAACAAGACGAAACAAACATGAGACATGTTTCGAGTGACATGGATTTTAAGAAGTTTCATGAAATTTGTCAAGAATGTTGGAAGGATAAATTTGGATTTTTGATGATAAGTAAAGATGATGAAATAAATAATGGGCGCTACAGAAAGCTATTTAACTATTTCATAACAATATAAACTACTTAATCAGCACATATATTTTAGTGCTATATCTAGTTTTAAACTATAACAACTTTTTTAGTGAAATAACCTATCTCACTCTATAAATTTTGTTTATTTGTTGTGTTTTATCAACTTATTTATAAAACTACATAGCAGAGCTAAATGAAAATGGATGAAATTGTTTTAAAGGAATTGATAAGGACAAGAAATGTATTAAAGAAAAAGTTACGCAGTATAAAAATTGATGACGTAGATACACAAGAACAACTTATAGATACATTTAAACCTATAACAGAACCCATAAAAACAATACTCATATCTCTAACTTTAAAAAATACCTAAAACAGAAAACCATGAATTTCAAACAGAAAATAAAAATATTAGAAGATTACCCTTTAACAAGCCACAATTCAATTTAGAGACATGTAACCCAAACAAAGTTATAGAAGAAACATCATTTAAGAAAGGGATATCATTTGATGCTATTCATGATGATAATGGTGATGATGATTTTTACTCTCAGTCTGAAACTATAGAGAATTCAAATAATAAAGAGCCTTACAATGACTTATCGATTTTGGAAAATAGAAATGAGTTAGATACTCTGTATGGTCCTCATAAGGGTCTTAATAATGAATGGAAATTTGGTGACAGCAACATCAAAATAAGCAAAGATAAAATTGAAATTGGAAATGAAATATGGGCTCTAACACCAGGTTTGTTCTCCTTAATGTTTCACAAAACACCAGAAAACTATGACAAATCTGAACTAGAAATCTACAAAAATATACTTATCAACACTAATGCTCACAGGAGAGACTACAAATCTGGTGGTCCAATTAAAGGAACGAGAGCATATAAGTACAAACATATTATTGGAAAATTGTTTAAAGAAAAAACTGAAAGTAGTTCGGCAATACCATCACCAATTTCAAGAAAGGGTAATTACATGGGAAATGGTTTGATGAACCTAAACTCTCATAAACCAAACTATATATATTGGGATGATCCAAATGAGTTGGTAGATCGACTTAGACTATTATGGAAAATAGTCTAATAGAATCATGTCCATCGATTAATTCGGACACTACCTCAATGATACAAACGATAATATTTCAATAAAAAATGTATCTAAAGTGTTGGGGTTTTTTATAGATACAACTAACAACATTGACGTACAAAGCAAGAGGATTAAAAATGTGGCCAATGCTTTGGAAGACAGTGATGAAGGGTATAGATGATCTTTGGCAAGCAGATTTAGTTGAAATGGGGAACTATGCCTTATATAATAAAAATTATAGATATTTGCTAACTGTAATTGATACATTCTCAAAATATGCTTGGGCTGCACCACTTAAAAATAAAACTGCACTAGAGGTGACTCAAGTTATGAGAGAAATCTTCAAATTAGGTCGGATACCGAAAAACTTGCAGACCGATGATGGCAAAGAATTTTTCAATAAACATTTTGCAAATCTTATGAATGAATATAATATTAATCACTACTCAACGTTTAGTGGAATGAAAGCATCAATAGTAGAACGATTTAATCGAACATTAAAAGGAATGATGTGGAAAGAATTTAGTTTTAATGGTGCATATTATTGGCTTGGTATTTACAAGGATTTAATCGATACATATAATAGAAAAGTACACAGCACTATTAAAATGCCCCCAATTAAAGTCAATTCTACAAATGAATACAAATTATTAAATACAGCCTACAACCACATACAAATTTACAAAGTATCTAAATTTAATGTAGGAGATTATGTACGCATTAGTAAATATAAACACATTTTTGAAAAGGGGTATACCCCAAATTCGACAACCACAACAATTTAAAACAGTTAAAAATACATATCCAACAACATACCTATTGGAAGACTATCGAGGAAATCCTATTAAAGGTGGATTCTATGATGAAGAACTTACCAAAACTCAATTTTCCGATATATTTCTAGTTGAAAAAGTTCTTAAAACAAGAGGAGAGAAAGCATATGTAAAATGGTTGGGATTTTCAAATCAACACAATTCTTGGATTAATAAAAATGAAATATTGTAATTTTAAGAAAAATAAAAAAAATGTATTTAGTAAGTTTTTATATCCAAAATAGAAAAAATAAAACGAATAAATAAACCAGTATTGTGCTAAGTTTTCTTTATTTACATTTTAAATGTCATAGTGTCAATAACGTTAAGTTTGAACTCTACCTCATTGGAGCTAGCAGCTAATTACTTTCCTCCAATTTGTTTGAATGGGGATCATGAGTGTGCTTTAACCGACTTTCATTCCTACAACAGTATTCCAAATGTATATAACAATCATTTTCATATAGGTGATCATCTACTTGAAATACCAATTGGATCTTATGAGTTAAATGATATAGCTGATTACATTAAAGAACAATACAAAAGTCATAGTTCAGAAAATGAAATTAATATAGAAGCTAAAAACACCACGATGCAAGTTAGAATTAGAAGCTCGAAAGAGCATATATATTTTAATAAGAGCAATACTATTGGAAAACTTTTGGGATTCAGTAAAAAAGTTTTACATGCTAATGAGGACCACTACTCAGATCTTCCAATTAACATATTCAAAATCAATCTCTTGCGAATTGAGTGTAATATAGTAGCAAATACTTATATGAACACTTGTCCATCACATACACTACATGAGTTTGGGATTAACGTACCACCAGGGTATAAAATTGATGAGAATCCGAGAAATCGTATTTATTTACCAGTGAATTGCCGAGAGATAAGCTCACTAACTTTACGTGTAGTTGATCAGCACGGAGATTTAATTAATTTCCGAGAAGAGCAAATCACAATTCGAATACATTTGAGGGCGACTAAATAATGATAATATACAAAAACAAAACAACATACGCACCTAAAATATTCTTGCAACCTAAATCTCAATTAAAGAGGTCATTACAACGAAGCAATCTATATCAAGCGAATAAAAATTTTCTTAGGTCTCTGAAATTTATATTGAAAAATAATGTCTTTAATATTAGATGTTCTTGATAAACCCTTATCGGATGAAAGTATAATTAAAAAGGATTACCACACATATACACCATACATACAATCTTATAATAATAATTATGAAATCCGCATTTCAATACAAAATCAAGATTTATATGTTCTACCTAGTGAAAGTTTTATATACGTAGAATTGGAATGATGGATCAGTATCTTTCGGGAGTGTATGCAAATTTCTAAAAGATAATGTAAAATATTCGAAAATCTATATTAAGGGTGAAGAAAAAAGAAAGTGGTTAGAAGAAATGCTACAAAAAAGAGTTTTTAATATTGAAGATGCTGGGTGTAAAAACTTCAAACAGATGGCATTAAATTATCCAGAATATCATTATTGTAGTTATCACAGCTATGGTGTTTGTGCTTTAAGGAATGCTCTTTTACTTGAAAAAAGAAAATTTACATTAAAATAAAAACACATGTCCTTTATTTGTTTATAATATATACATATTTTTAATTATAAATATTTTTATTTATTTCAATTCTATTTTTAATCAAGCATATACAGGGTGGGCCAAAAGAAACCAAGGGCTCTCCAAAAATTTGTCTTAAAAGTGCCATTGTGTCTCGGGCAGTATGGGCAGTGTGTCCGTCCTGCTGAAACCACATACCAGGTCTGTTTTCAAGAGCAGGACGTAAAAAATTTTCTATCATAAACCGATACCGCTCTCCATTTACGGTTACAGCACTTCCATCTTCATTCTCGAAGAAGTAGGGCTCAATGACATTTTCAGATGTGATCCCACACCATACTGTACACCTGATGGGGTGCAATTGGCGTTGATGAATGGCTCTTGGATTTTCAGAACCCCAGAACCTACAGTTATGCTTATTAACAAAGCCATTCAAATGAAAATGAGCTTCATCACTCATAATCAAATTTTCAATAATGTCGGCGATATGCTCTTTGCGTTAAAATAATTGATCTCTGGTTTAAATAATACAATTCCATTGTCTATATAATCTGAAAGAAAAAATAAAAAAAAGTTAATAAACAAAAAAGTTATTAAACTTTTACACCCCTTGGTTTCTTTTGGCCCACCCTGTATATATATTTTTATTTATATGCATATACATTTATATAAAGGTTTTTATTTTTATATTATAAGAAATAATGAACTTATAAATAAAGTAATGCTTAATGCTATTTCTTATAACTAAAGATAAATAAATAAAATATATCTGTGGCAATAAGGAAAAAGTGCTTAAGTCTGATTTTTAAGTTTTGTAGAATTTACCTATGGGAGTCAAACGTATGATTTAAAAAAATATCTTATATCTACCAAAAGTACGCGTTGCAATTAATAAATTGTGAAAGAAGTTTTTATGATTTCGAGAAATAGCTTCTAGTTTCTTAAGTTTTTTTTCAAATGCGATTCGACATTGAAAAAAGATAAGCAGAAAGTTATTTTGCTATAACTTCCTGAAAAATTTTACTAAATAATTGAAAATTTGCACATGGGCACTTTGAAGTACGCAGATTTCAAAGGTGCCAGTAACTAAATTTTTGCTTAAGTCGACTTAAGCACTTATTCCTTATTACCACAGATATATTAAAAACAAAAAAAAAAAAAAAAACAAAAATAATATTTATTTCCGTATTAGTTTATATACACATATTATATTTGCATCTTAACATAACTTCCTATTAATAGTAAAAAAAAATTAATAAACTTACAGTAAAACAATATTTTTTTATTTACATATCAAATTACAATTTTCTTTTCAAATTCTTACCACTGTCATCTTACCTGTAGTTCTTTAGGTCAACTTTTCTAATCAATTTCCATACTATTATTATCAGTTCGTTCTCTGTAATGCCCCCAAGCTCGTGTTTTAATCGCATCTATCATAACATTTCTCTTATCATCATTATGGCTAAGTACAACTTTATGCAACTTTTGCGTATACAATTGATGTGCTTTAGATCTGAACAAAAACATATCATCTGTTACAATTTTTGATTCAAATAAACACATTTTGTAATCATTTAATGTTAATTTTGTAACCACAGACTTTTTCACACCTTTGGATTTTTTTACTTCATTTGAATTAATTCATTATATTTATACAATTCATCAGTTTGAATTGTATAAATAAATGAATCTGTATCCATGTAATTTAGACACAAAGATTTTCTCCAAATTTTGGTTTCATATACCTGTAGTGGAAGTCATACATCTTCCATTTTGATAACTCAAGTACCGAGAAACCGATATATATGGGTAGCAAAGTTGTACTTTCTTCAACTCCACCGCAAACATATCATTGTAAAATTTCGTTAAACTCATAAAGTTTGGCTTGGTTATTAATGCTCTGAGACCCAAGTGATTTTTATTCGAAGTTTCCCATTTTGTCGCAATTCTAATATCCTTTCGCTTTTCTATATTTTCCATTATCTTCCCATATACCACATTGTTCAGAAGTTTGAAAAAATCCTTTTCAAAATTATTTTTATCCATCGTTCTGTGATATGTATTTAAAACAATATAATTCTTAAGCCAAGGAGACTGCCTGATTTTTAAAATTCTATTTATCTGTTTCAATACAAGTCCATTAGAAATGCATTGTTTTAAAACCCTATAATGTATAATGTAGTTCTCTTTGTGGCATATTGCTGTTGCTCAACATCAAACAAATCAATATCTTGTTGATTTACCCATTCAAATTCTCCATGAGAAAGATATTCTGACATAGCCCAACCATATAAATTGTTAGCATCTAAATACATTAAGTACTCTGATGGTTTTGTACTATTAAACTCTTTTAAGTATTTATGATTAGCCTTCGAATATCTTCTAGAGCATTGAACAGATCCTCCTCTTATTCCACTTTGCATAAAAAAATACATTTCTGAGTCGGTTAATAACTCTAATGTGATTTGAGTGGTTTTCAGCATCGCATCCCAAGATAAACCTGGGACAGTATAACAATGACATGGATCAAGATTATAAATGCTTTTACATATTTTTCGAAAAATTTCAAATATATCTGTAAGAAGCAGGACATCAGACTTAAGGTAGAGTTCTGTATAATCAAGAAGAGTCTTGCAATTAAAATCGCTCCATACTTTCTGTGCATGATCATACTCAACTACACTACATTCCTCGTTGGTTAAAATGTTAAAAAATTTATCTCTACTTGGCAGTTCAGTTTCTTTGAACTTAGTCATTGAGTTCATATACGAGTAAGGAAACACACCCTTTCGTCCAATTAGATTGTAATGAGTATTATTGGAAAACAATTCTTGAACTGTTTTGAAATCAGTTGCATCAAGATTTTTTGCTAATGTCTCCAGACTTGAAGGCATAAATCTTACGAAGTCGATAAACCTTAACTCAAACCCACTGTTTTCATTCAACCTTATATAGACAGAAAGTGATATATAACGCTCTTTGTTAAGAGGGATAACTTTTATGGTGGCATTTTTTATTGAAGCTAATTCTTTGAAAAAGAGTTGTAAGTCATAAGCTGACAGGTTATGAAAAACAACTGGGATAAACATAGGAGTTTTGTATTTTAAATTGCACTCATTATGTACGGGACCTCGATAATTACCTGTAAGATGACAGTGGTCTCTAACTTTATCATTATTTAATAGTTTCTTACAAATATGGCATGTTAATGAATTATTATGTAAATCTATTTGACTTGCATTCATAACAATGGCCTTAATTTTTGACAAGTAATTTATATAAATATTTTTTTTTATATTTTTTATTGATTTTATATACAAAAAATTCATGAACAATTAAGGTGCCTCAGCGCCAAAAGGCATTTAAGAGGCTAGTTGCCATATTTAATACAAAGCTAGTTATAATTGTATATATAATATAATATGTCATGTTATTAATATATTCAAAAGTACATATATCAGAAGCATAGAATGTCTGTATAATATTCATGATAAGAGGTCCTCGATATGCAACAGCAAATATCCCTTCCACAAAGTCTTAAAACGTGAAAGACTTACACATGACCTTATATATTGTGGCAAGATGTTGAACGCTCTACTAACGGCATTTTCAATACGTTGTTTTGTTGTCTCTGTTCGGCTCAATGCTACTCGCAGTTGCTGGTTATTCCGAGTATTAAATGAAGTTTGATTCCGAGTAAAGCTTATGGTATGATAGCCAATGTTATGCAGGCATTTGAACAAATAGTTGATATGACTCTGAACTAGGGCTTGATAAATCAAGAGCTTAATGTTTTGATCAAATTTGAACTTGAATTTATATAATAATCCAATAGCAGGTGATATTTTGGATTTCAAATGATTTATATGTCGGTCCCAGGCAAGGTTTGGCTGCAGATGCAATCCTAGATACTTTATTGAGGTTACTTCTTGGATTTCTTCTCCATCGGCAATTATACTAAAGCCTGTATTAAAACGACCTTGTGGCCTAAATCTTATCAATTTGGTTTTACTTGAGTTTATAGAAAGCTTGTTTATCCTCATATATTCAAAAACCAGAGCCGCATCACGCTGCATGTAAGGTCTTACTGCTTCTTCATATTTGTATGGATAAAAGTGGATATGTCATCGGCGTAAACAAACATCTTACCCGTCAGCTCCAAATTTTAAAGATCATTCATGTATATCACAAATAACAAGGGACCCAGCACGCTCCCTTGAGGCACTCCATGCTGCACATGACCTTTATTACTCTTATATTCATTGATCTGGACAAATTGCTTCCTATTAGCCAAGTAGGATTGATTGTAGGATTTTTGCATTAAAATCTTGTGGTCAATCATATCAAAGGCCTTTGTTAAATCAAAGAAGATTCCAGCAACAGCACTGTTACCCTGATCTAACAATTTGCATATACAATTTTGGACATTAATTGCAGCTTCTTCCGTACCACATCCTTTTCGAAAGCCATACTGACAGTCATTGAATAAATAGTTTCATTCAAAATAAGCTGATATTTGTCTGTGAAGAATTTTCTCCAAAATGTTATCGATAACTGGAAATACCGATATTGGGCGAAACTTTCCAATCATAGTTGCATTTTTCTCTTTCGGTATGGGTATAGCTTTATGTATTTTAAAAATGTCGGGGTATAAACTTGTGTTTATCATATTATTAAAAATGTTAACCAAATGTGGGACATTTGCTACTGCACTTCTTCAATACCTCTGGCGATATACCATCATGTCCACAACTCTTCCCTGAAGACAGATTGGATATTACATCTTCAATTTCATCACGAGTAGTGTAATCAAAAACCAAGACATTATTACAACGTTGCAAAGTTCTGAGAGAGTTACAATTATCGGAAGGGAATACTTCAATTTCCTGCTTTAAATCTTGTATCGATTTCAAAAAATATGTGTTCAATATTTCAGCCTTATCAGCATCGCCTAAAATAACATGATCGTTGGAATCTCTAATTGTTATCTTCCTCTCCGAAGTTCTGCCGAGAGTATCATTTAAAAATTTCCAGGTCTTCATGGGATCATTTTGAAAACTGGTTAAATTGTTGACATAGAAATTATTCATAGAATCCTTAAGCGCTTTTTTTATAACCTTGCTAATTCGTTTCAATTGATTTTTGATTTCTTCGTTGTCAGAGTATTTTCTCCTTAGTTTTAACAAACGTTTCTTATAAGCAATTAATTTATGCAAGTTGCCATTTATCCATGAATTCAGTTTGTTCCTTAGCATCATATTCCGATTTTTCAAAACGGTTGAATGATCAATTCCAGTCTTACATGAGACCAAACTATTCGTATCAACTGACGCGTCACCCGAGTTTAGGAGTGACTGCAGCTGTGTCCGTAGGTAAATTTCTAGTTTTTCATAATCAACTATCGAGTAATGTTGCCGCACGACATCCTGAGTTTGAACGTTAATATTTACTGTGCAATATACTATGTTGTAATCAGACAATACACATTCAATTGAATCAATTGGTTTTGAAATATTACTGTAAACATGATCAAGACATGTACCACTCGTCTTAAATTTGTTAAATTTCGTAATTGACGATATGCTTCTGATATTTACAGAAAAAGTATTAAAGCAATTATTATTAAAATTATTTAAACTAGTTTTAAATGTTTCAAAGTTATGATAGTAATGATTATTGAACATAAAAAATATTAAAAGAAATATAACACAATATTTAAAAAACGTTAATAATAGGTTTAAGTTGGGGATTCATAATCGTTATCCGAATTTTCTTCCACCTGTTGCATTTGACGGAATCGCCGCTGTTGGGGTTGATGAGTGGTTGCTTCCGACAATAATTTATCCACGTCGTCCTCATTTCTTAACAACCTTGGCTTAGACAACTCACTTCTTTTTGCATATACTTTGCTACCAGTTGAGTAAACAGCTCGAAATCCAACACTCCTAAACGACCTTGCGTAGTTCAACAAACTCATTGCTTCTCTGCTCAAATAATCGTTAACGTAAACGTTCTTAGTTTCCTCTTTTTCCTTTAGTTTTGGTTTGATCGACATCAATTGGGCTTTTGACCTCTTTGAAGTAAATTTAACGACAACCGATTTATTATTGTTCTTCTTTTTATTCAAAAAGTAAGCATCTGTTATACTTTCCGGCTGCACAACAACACCGGCATCAGCCGACAATTTCAACACAGCATCAACAGCTGATTCGTTTTCTTTTGGTTTTACACCAGTTATCACACAATCATTTTGTACTCTTTGAACAAATTCTAGCTTCTTCTTGTTATCCGCTACACCTTTCAGAATATCATCAAATTGCTGTGATATGAAATTCATCGTCTCATGCAATTCACTCAGTTGATCCAATTTTTTCAATTCCTTTTTGATCGCACATAGTTCGGCTGCTACGGAGCTGTTGTTGTTGTTGCTCTTGCTACATAAATGGCATACATACTCCTCTGCTTCATGCGTTAGAAGATGATTGAACTGACGTTTGTTTAGTGTAGTACAAACAGCATGAAATGTTTTGTTACATTTATCACAAACTATGCTTTCATCACTGTCCTCTACTTCTAACTCGCAATGGCTGCAAAGCAATTTTTTGTTTACTATGCTTCTTCTGCTTGTTGGAGCCATTCTTCAATAATTTCAGTTTCTTACAAATTTGTTCATTAGAAAACACTTGCCTTTTGGCACCAAAAACTATTTTAATTATTATATTATTTGAAATTAAACTTTGGATGGCGGAGCTAAAAAAATTTAACGTTTATACACAGCAGGGTTCCCAACAATTTTTCGTATCTGTTACTATTTTTTCTATAAATACTTTTGACTAGTTATCTCCAAAATAATATCTTTGTTTGCATAACTCCTTTTTATAACTACATTTAATATAATAACTAAAAGCACATGCAATGTGCTTTTGAACATTAGTAGTACTTACACTTATTTTTTCATCTACTGCTTCAAGAATGGACTCGAAATCTGCATATACCACGAACGGGACATCTAGCTGTTTGTTGTAGTTATAAATGCTTCCTTAGATTTCGGCATATCCGCAATTCTTCTACCACAGACATGTTTGTGTCTATTAAATGTGTGTTCTGTATGAGTATAATACAAACATGTGTTGCAAATAAAAATTTTGCTTGCATGAGAGTTAATGCTGGATCTTAAAAACCTTAAAACAGAAAATGAAATTAGGGAATACTAATAAGAAACAAATAAAAAAAAAACTTACTTTGATATGTCATTAAAAAGACCATAATTACATTTGTCACCTACATGTAGTAATAAAAGATTTACATGGGTGGGTTTCTCTCCAATGGTAATGTAGTATGGCCCCACGATCGATGTTCCATTATATCCAAACACATTAATGCTTAGAGGATTATGTTTCTCAAATTTTTTAATTTGGTTTAATGATATGGGAAACTGCAAGCCTTCAAAATTTAAAATAGTTTCTCCTAGAACAATTTCATCGCTTTCTATGCTTCCGATGTTGTATTCGTTGCAGCTTTTTCTTTGCCTGTAACTTAAACATTTATCCATAAACAGCGCTGCGATTAAGCACCATTTAAAACAATAGGCATCATTACTTTTAATGTTAATGCATGCATGGGTATTAGCTAAGGATTTTGGTAATGGTATGTAATTCGACCCTCTTATTATTGACGTCTTGTTGACATTTACTTCCAGAGATTTAATTGAAATTAGTGTCCATCCACTATCTCTTTCCTGGAATTTACTCATTTTATTATCAATTTCCTTAGCATGCCTCGAATACAATTCTTCGGTATCATCAGCGATGGTTTCCAACATCATTTTTGAGACATGGACTATCGGGGCCATAACCATATCATCTTCATGTATTCGCATATAAGAATATGATGATACCGCTACCATTTCGTTGCAGTCTTTACAATGTTTATATCCCACACTCGTATTACTGCTATCATCCTTAGTATTTATTACGGTTGATTTATGGGTTTCCATGTGCTCCTTGAGTTTTCTCTGCGACATTAATAGCTTTTTGCAGAACATGCAGTGCAAATCAATATGCACTTTAAGAATATTTTGATTGCTCAGAGTTAAGCCGCATATTGTACATATTGTTGAAGCCATTTTGTTTTTTTATTTTATTATTTATTTTTCTTTTAATATCACTTTTAAATTAGGTGATTTCACTGATAAGTTTTTAAATGTTTCGTAAGATTATGCTTTTGCAAACCCTTAATTATTATATATTTTTGTTTTAACTAAAAATGTATGGTCAAGGTTATAATTGTAGCTGTAAAAATATGTTTTCACTGTCAGCAATATACTGATCGAAGTAAGCACACTTTTTTTGTACTTATAGAAATCTAAAAATTTCCTAGAAAGTATAGAGTCACACTCTTATTTTTCTTTGGTTATAAATAATTTCACATTTTTCAAGAAAACAGTGAGCGGTCATAAACCCTTTTTTAACTATTTTATTGCCTACAGAGAAATCTTAAATTTTTCTAATGTGTGTTTTGAGAATTGGAAAAATTATTGTTACTCATAAAAAATTGTCCTTGAAAGATCATAAATGCACATTTAGTTTGGCTAAAAAATTGGTAGAAAAACATCTTAAGCAAACACTGTAAACTCAAAAGTACTTAGTAATCTCAAGAGAGACATATTTGATTATACAAAAAAAATATAGAAACCATTTATAATACCAATTATTTTCCAATTTAAAAATCTTGTAAATATATTTAAAAAACCAATTTAAAATCTATTTTTTAACATCAGTTATTTTCCAATTAGAAAATCCCATTCAGAAAGCAAAGTAAAAAAGAAAGCAACAGAAAAACAAAATTTTAATACACACTAATATAAAATATATGATAATTATTTTCCCTACCCACTACTCATCACCAATCACCTTTTAGAAAAGAAAAATAGAGACACAAACTTCATTTTAGTTTTAACAATATACAAATATCAAAAACTAAATCCACCTCTAAAACTAAAGACAATCAGCTACATTAATATTAATTACGTATTAAAAGCACACAAGCACACAAACTAATCAATTTAAACAACCAGGTAGTAAAAAACCCAAAAACAAAGAAAATTTTCTAACTATAACCAAAAACAACCCTCAAAACTTAAAACACACACCCACAAAAATATCCATTGTCAACGATTATTCGCATTACATAAAATCATACACAATTTCGCAATGCAGGTGTTTAACACACCAAGAATTCCAATTGGAAATTTTCCATTTAAAACAATATTATTCCAACTGAATTCCAATTGGACACAAGCGGCGGCATCATTTTGATGGCACTCGCCTCCATTTCCCATCTACTAATATTGATGAGTTTATTTTTATCTTCATCAGAAATATGCTTGAACATTTTTTTAAGAAATCATATATATTTTTAACATCATTCTTACTAAATGGCATAACTATATACTCGAACGATTTGATGGTGAATAAATTAATAAATAAATGCATTCTATATTTATATTATTCCGAATTGGTCACATTTCAGAGTTTTACCATTTGTTTTTTTTTTTTTTACATTTAAAAGTATAAAATTACTTACCTATTCAAATTTCAATCTTTCTTTGATTAGAATAGAAAAAATAAAAATTCTGAATATTTAGATTTTATTTCAATTTTTATTACAATAGATATATTAAAACTAAAAATTATTATTATATTAGTTTTCTTACTTCATTTGTAAGAGGGATATATTCAAATATTTTATCATGTATAATTAAACAATATGCAGATGTATTAGCTGGAATATTTTTTATAGTTTTTAATTCAATGCGAATATCGATTGGTCCTGTTTTAACTGATTCATTTTGATGTGTTACATCTAAAACTATGATTGGTGCCACTGTTTTAAAGTTTTCTCGTGTCAAGAGTGGTTGTGGATAGCGTGAGTAATAACTTTTTTGGAATTTTACATACATTTCATACAATAAAGCAAACCGATTACGATCAAAGTGAAGATTTAAGTCATCATAGGGATATGGGTCAGAGTTAAGATGAACCTTTACATCCATCAGTCAAGTCGCAATGTTGAAATTTGTTCTCATTACTTCTAAAACCCAAAACTAGAAAACGTGGTCTTTCACTTTCGTTGGCTAATTTAACATTCCATAAAACAGTTGTACTTTGTCGAAGTGAAGGATAATAATACATATCCCAACTCCGGAATGATACCTTAAGAGGCTGACGACTATTAATTGTTTTAAACATTTGCAACTTGTAAGCATCAGCAAGTTGAATATGAGGTACTTTCCATGTAATATTCAATAGGGATAACTTAAATTTTTCAGCTGGACTATTAGGTTTAAAGACTTGTTTATTATCTTTAGATCGTAAGAGGATCAATTCATGTTTGGAGTTAATTATTATTTTGTAAATTCTTCAGCAAATCCAAGTAACAACTTTGGAGGCACACAAAAGTTGAAATATCCATTAACAAGTGTAAGATCATCAATGCTAAATGGTGACCATCCTGCATTTATTAGATGATCACTTTCTAACTTATTTAGCGAAACATAGGTTTTTAAATCTGTTGCAATACCCAACTGCCGCGTGCGATCGATTTCTACATATATATATGTATATATATATAGCTATGGTGTTCCTTTTTTATAATTGAATTATCAAATTGTGGCTTTTGTAGTATATTAATACTAAAACTCATTTGATATGTTTTTCTTTTAACTTAAATCCTAATTTCTGTAAAAACTCTCGGTTAGATATGCTTAGATGATTACTCGTAATTTGTTGACAATAATTATATTAGTTTATTTTGCTGGGGGTTCCACACCGGGATAACTTTTTTGTGTCGTCTTCTGTTGATGAGGGTAGAATGAGATTTGAATCATTATGTAGTCCACTTTTATTGAATATAATCATTCCTTCATTGGTTTCAAATGTAATCGCAGTGAAACTTTTTCTCCCCGAAAATTTATTAAATTTCCGTCTTGATCAACAACTTTCAAAACTCGTGTATTAATTGACCTTGCATTTACAGGCAAATATATTACATTAACAGGTGTCTCTGTTATTTTATATCACGGGCCAACGCTAAGTGAAAACTGATGAATAGTGTGCGCCGATGTGTTATTTATATAAGATCCGCTCACAATATTACACTCAATGATTATTGTATTTATTTTTGTTATATCTATTGCTTTATCTCAATAATGATCCACCCCTAAGTTGTATTCTATATCAACGTTTGGTATTGAATGATATGCAACAAAGCTTATTAAACCACATATGTAAATAAATAACATGTTAAACCAATATTAAATTTTTTTATTTCTATTACAGAAACACATTTTTAAATTATTTTTATTATTATTATTATCTATGCTATAGATATAATGTTATTTAGTATATATTTTATTTAGCTAGAATAATTGGTTTTCATTAGTTATCTAATAGACTTAACATATCGGAGCTATAATTATGTTCTTCCAAATCCTTTCGTGAAATTTTGCAAGGATTCGTGTATCTAAATTTTTTGTAGTCTTTGTTTTTGCATTCCAGGGCTTCTTCTGACAACTCTCCAATCGGTAAGCATTGATATTCAATTAAACTTTTACCATGAGCCAAAATCTTATGAACCGTAGGAGTAAGTTTCTTCTCAGGGTACATTTGAGCTAAAAGGTGGGAAGTTTTTGATGCATAATCATCAAACTTTGGGCCATTTACCATTTCTCTAGAGTTTATAACATTTAGGATAACTGCCAAACCTTTTTAAAATATTATTTTCGACCCCAGTAATTCGGGCTGTTACCTCATCATTAAAAAAAAATGCTCTGGACATATTACCATCGCCAGTATTTCCATACCCCTGCTTTGGGCAGTCTACTTTCAGCCCAATTTTCTTAAGAAATTCATTTTGTATAATTTATTTTTTTCAAGCAGATAGTTTTTCTGTTGCGTTCATATAAAAACATTCGCCTTCACGCGGAATTTTAAACGCTAGTTTTAAAGTAAACTCCATGCACCTAATTCTGGCATGTAATGGAGAAATTCCATATTCATAATTTTGCTCATCACTTGAGCCATAAAAAGTCTTTCTGTGACTTTTTGCAAATTGCACACTTTGAAGTTGACGAGGTATCTGTTATTACATTTAAGACCTTGCCATCAATCATTGCCAAAATTCAAAATCAATCGAAACACTTTTTCCATTCTTTATTTCAGAAGGCTTTAGTTCCGAAATTTGCGTTTTTATATCGTTCACTGTAGATTTGATAATTTCTGAAGATTCCTTTGCATATTGAAAAAATATCGGACGGAAGAAATGAACTGAACTGACGATTTCACTTCTCACTCGTAAAGGAACTACTGAAGCCATAAACATAGTTGTATCTGTAATAGTTGTGTCATTTGTCGATATTGTTTGGCAAACTTTGAATAAGGCGTTTGGCTGTATGATCCATTAAGTCTTGCAGTTTTACCTCTACCGATACTTCAGTAACCTTTACATTATGTGGCACTGCTTCTTTTTTGCAGATGTAATCTTTTTGTATCCAGGAAGAATATTAACATTATGATTCTTTAAAGAGATTCGTAAAATAGAATATTTTCCTTTGACAATCCCAATTCCATAAACAACGCCAAGGCTTCTTCTATATTATACTTTGTGGGTTAAGCATTTGGTGGAGTAGGAATACTCGGCGGCATGAAATAACTCCCCACGAAATAACTCCCCAAAGAGAAATGAGATAACTCCCCAAAAAATATACGGGAAAACAACAACAACGTTTTTGGGGACTTATTTCTTTTTTTGGGGACCTATTTCATTTTTTTATTTTGAGGAGTTATTTCATATGAAATATTTGAGGAGTTATTTCATATGAAATAACTCCCCAAAATAAAAAAATGAAATAGGTCCGTAAAAAATTTTTGGGGACTTATTTAATTTTCAAAATTAGTTAAAAATAGTAAAAATTAAAAATAGTAAAAATTAATGGCCATTTTTTTAAGTTTGTGAAACTAATTCGAAACGAGGAATTTTTCAAAAGTACACATTTTGGCATGCTTTGTGAAAGTGGTGGAGCGATGGCCCAAAAACGTAGAAAGCGAGGCAAATTTGCAAGATGTAGCAAAATCGAAAATGCATCAGTTTTATTAAAGGAGGGAAAACTAATCGTTTCCGAATTTCTTTCCAGGATGGTTTTTGAACGAAACGAAATTTATGTCGATATGATACCGCAAGAGAATTTTTTCAAAGACGAATCTTCCGACGAACAATCTGAGGATGAATTTTGGAACTTACATTATCCAATAATGAAAACCTATGTGTTATATGCCAAGACAAATCTCCGAATATTGTATTTATTCCCTGCAAGCATCTCAAAATCTGTAATGAATGCAATGCAAAATTAATGGCAGATGCTCTTTTAACTGGCCTACGAAGTTACAATTGTCCTTTTACGAAGCAATGTAAGTTTTTGTAAAAAAAATTTTCAACTACTGTAAATAAAAGATAATGCAGGATTATTTTATCTCTTCATAAATTATTGGGGTTTTTTTTTCATTTCAAGAATTGGGGACTTATTTCATATGAAATAACTCCCCAAAAAATTGGGAAGTTATATCATTTTAGTTTGGGTAGTTATTTCATTCCTTTGGGGACTTATTTCATTTCCAAATTGGGGGCTTATTTCATATGAAATAAGTCCCCAAATGTTGGGGAGTTATTTCATTTTGCTTTTGGGGAGTTATTTCATGCCGCCAAAATACTCACTTTGATTCTCTGCAGTCGAACTGGGCTTGCAAGCACCAAAGCTTTTTAATGTCGGACCTTGATTTATCTCTATCTTTTACAAACTTAAGACATAATGCTTCTGAAAGATGCGATTTAGATATATCTTGTGTAGCATTTTCAAGTTTACGTTTTCTTGTGTACTCAGAACACTCGGTTATAGTTTTTGCAGGTCTTTTGCTGTCAGAGGATGTATGCGGTTTTTCCATATTTTCAAAAGTTGTAACTCCATTTAGCCAGTATGGGTTGTTTGTCATAAATACTTTTTTCGTACGGTGCACAGTGTTGTGAGTGTGGAGATAAATAGAAAAATCCAATTATGGAAATTAAAAAAATGGCTATCCTTAGTTTATTGGCCAATCCTATGTTTTATTATTTTATTTGTTATAATGAGCTAATTGGGCCTAATGTTGCTTAATGTAAATAAATGTTGCTTAATGTAAAAAAATGGCTAATGGACACTTTTACTTATAAGCGTAAAAAAAAATTAGATTAAAATAATAATTTTTTCTAAAGATATGGCTCTTCAAAATTGTGGTTTGAAATAACTACAATTTTGTATAAAAAAGGAATAAAAATGAGAATGTACTTCATAGGGTTAAATAATTGAATTTAATTGGCAAATAAACCAAATATGTACTAGATTAGTTTTTGTATTATGTTTTAAGTATATAAACGGTATTTTTAATTACATATGTCGATAACAGTGTATGCATCATTATAAGAATGATATTAATAAAACAAAACAAAACTTGTGATAAGCAAACATATAATAGTGAAGAAAATAAAATTTTCAAGTATAACCGGGTTATTTTTTCTTTCATTTTATAACAAAAAGTATGATAATTTATAAAAATAAAAATTTAGCTGCGCTTAAGTGCGCCAATTTAAATTATTGTTATTTTTTTAGTATAGCAAAATAAACTGTCTAGTGGAAAAAACCAAAAAAAACTTATCAAAAAAATATATATGGGATTCCAGATTCCAGGTGGTTTGGTTTTTCATGTGCATTATACCTATAAAAAGTTACACGGCTATAAAGTCGAATTATTTTGATAATTTTTTAACAATTCTTAAGTAACAAAAAATGAGTTTGGAAAAATAAATATCAAGAATTCATTTTTCAATAAAAATGCATGCAATTTTATTTGTTTTATTCAGAAATGTAGCAGAAAAAATGTAAAAATCCTAAAATTCAAATATTTATAACAACACTGCAAAAAATTATGAAGTTTTTAGCCAAAGTATGTACTTAAAAAAAATAGTCAGCTTCGATGGACCCGAAAAAATAGGCAAAAAATATGTATATACTTAAGTTTAAGAATATATTGAAGATGAGGGTCCATTCATCTAATTGAAAAAATATAAGTGTCTTGTATCCGAAATTAATTAAAAAAATTTTATTTAACTTTTTTTTTTTAATTTTTTGTAAAAATATATTTTTTTAGCCTTATCTGAATTGACTCAAATTTGGTGAAATCATTAAAAATGTCACATCCAATTACTATAAAAATATTTCATACAGTTAGCAATTTTGCTAACTTTTATGACACTTATAAATTTCAGGATATATGGGAAGTACACGAATCCTTGCTTTGAATTTTTTTTATATATTTTAGTAACTTTTCTCCTTTTTTTTAAGTTAACAGAAAATATGGAATTACTTAAGTTTTATTATTAAGTAAGTATTTTTACATTGTAAAATACTTAGTTTTATTATTATGTAAGTATTTTTACAGTGGTCTTTAGTCTCATAAGATATTTTCTTTATATCCTTTTGCGAACTATCGATTTGTTTTTAGAATTATCGTGCATTTTGTTTTACATAAAATTTTAATTTTTTTGTCTGAACTCTACAATTTTAAATTCTTAGTAAAACTGCTATATTTTATTGAAATTTGGATTATTAAGTAAAATTCAGATGTCCGATATTTTATTTTTTTGGCAAAAATGTGATAGAATTATGTGAGAAAGGTACATTTTTTTTAAACAATAAAAACACTAGTTACTTGAGTTTTCTCAAAGTATTTGTCACCGTGATCTTATTTCATATATATTTTCTAAGAATTTAACTTATATAACATTTCTCGAGATTAACAGATGTGTGCAAAATGCTGTATTATTTCAATTCGAAGTATCTATAACATTAAAAAATACTTTTTTCATTGTTGAAAGTGATCTGCAGCATATACATTAATAACCTAATTTGTAAAAAATATTATTTTAACTTAGAGAGAATAAAACGAACTTAAGTCTCCAAAACTTATTTTTATATAAAAAATAAAGTATAAAAATTCATTACAAGAACATTAAGTACGAAATTAATGTAAATGTACATAATTAGAATATCATAATTTTTATTATCTTTCTAAAACAAAAGATAATACTTTTTATTGTGGTTGATAAGCATACAAAGGTATATTAGGATTTATAAAAATCTTTAAAACAAGGAATTTTTTTGTGATAAGAATTTGCAATATTTTAAAGTTGAAAGATATTCGTAAACTTTAAATAAAGTTTCCAAAAGTAAAATCATCTTTAAATATGAAAAACAATTTACTTTTAAAACTTCAATTTCTTCATTATCCATTTTGATACTCCTTAATTAAGTTTCTAATGTTGACCAAAAGTCAATGAAAATTCTTCAACAAAATCGGCAACTATTTTACATTGGACTTACCAGAATATTAAGATTTTCATTTGTCTAATTTTTGACCATTTTGTTATGTATCTTTTTTATTTTGTCTATCTGGCAATATAAAACATTTGCTTTTTTATAATTTGCCGTTAGTTTGAAAGAAATAGCAAATGTTAAGAAGAGCAGGAAATAACATAGCAAGTATATTCGACCTAAATTGGAAAGTGAACCAGTAGTGTTTCATTTTTTTTTTTGCAAACGAAAAACGTTTAGCTAAAGAAATCTTGCAAATAGGTGTGAAAACTCGCTGTAATTGTAATAAAGAGTTGATGAGTTGGCATTACTCTGAACAATTCCAGTACAAAGAATCAGGGTTGTCAGATTTAATTTTTACCAATTTCGCCAAAATAGTTATTAAAAATTCACAAAATGTTTTTTTGTTAAAATTTGCCTATAATATATGCAATATTTTTTAATTTTAAAAATATTTTTAATAAAACACAAAAAATTAATTTAATCAAAATAGCTAAAATTCGCCAAAAAATAGCTAAAATTTTCAAAAAATTGCTTATATGTATGTGTTTGTTACTTCTTTTTCATTTTTAATAATAAGAAATAAGTTAGCTGCATGTGTATAAAAAATCAAACTCTTAGCAATTAGTTAAAAAATAAAGCCATATTCGGAAAACCACGTCAATTATAGGTTATTCCACGTCTGAATAACCTATAATTTTTAATATTTTTTATTGGTTATAGTAATATACTTAAGTGAAAATTTGAAGAGTCTACCTTTGGATTTGGTTACGGAATCCTAAAAAAACTAGCAATAAATAGTATGTGATTCGTTTTAGGGTTTCCTACTTCGCAATTGCATCTATTTTCAATGTTTATTAATTAAAATCAAGACACATTTTTTCTTTTAATAAAAGAATATCTTTAAAACTTCGCGATTTTAAAATTGTATAAATTTTTATCATTTAGGTAATACCTTATTTATGTTACCTATCTGGCAACATAATACATTTGCTTTTTCTGGATTTGGCGCTAGTTTGAAAGAAATAGCGAATGTTAAAAAGAGCAGGAAATAACTTAGCAACTACATTCAGCGTTGCCGTTTTTGGCTATTTTTAACAAAAATTGATTATTTTATCATTAGATGTGTAAATGTGTGCTTTATTGGGATTTTGGTTACTTTTTCACCAAAATTTTAATATGTAGCATTATGTTTATAACATTACTTATGTATTTTATATGTTAATTTTTCATATCGCGCTTTTTTATTATATTTCCCAAATTTAAGAGGAAATGAAGGAAATGTACCTATTAAGATTTCCAAACATTATTTTACTAATATACATAATATACATAAATATAGTTGAGTTTTGGGAAAAAGTTTCCACAAACAAAACAATGTTATAAATGAAAAGTGTTTTAAAGAATTAATTTATTTGGTTCAAAATTTAATTTCTTTGTCTCATAGTTTAGCTGTTGCATTTTTTCATAGTTGAGTTTGATAAAGCTTTCATTTGGCCAAAAAGTTAGTAAACAAGTAACAGCGTGATGCATTCAAATCAATTGTGCAAAAATCAAAATGATTCCCATTATACGTAGTCTGCTAAAACTTTATTTTAGAAACTTTTATCAAGAATTCATTTTTCAATAAAAATGCATGCAATTTTATTTGTTTTATTCAGAAATGTAGCAGAAAAAATGTAAAAATCCTAAAATTCAAATATTTATAACAACACTGCAAAAAATTATGAAGTTTTTAGCCAAAGTATGTACTTTAAAAAAAATAGTCAGCTTCGATGGACCCGAAAAAATAGGCAAAAAATATGTATATACTTAAGTTTAAGAATATATTGAAGATGAGGGTCCATTCATCTAATTGAAAAAATATAAGTGTCTTGTATCCGAAATTAATTAAAAAAATTTTATTTAACTTTTTTTTTTAAATTTTTTGTAAAAATATATTTTATTAGCCTTATCTGAATTGACTCAAATTTGGTGAAATCATTAAAAATGTCACATCCAATTACTATAAAAAAATTTCATACAGTTAGCAATTTTGCTAACTTTTATGACACTTTTTTAAGTTAACAAAAAATATGGAATTACTTAAGTTTTATTATTAAGTAAGTATTTTTACTGTTACCGACAAAATCTTTTACGGTAACCCTAACTACAACTATGGATATAAATTACCTTGTCTAACACTGTAAAAATGGTATTTGTAGCTGTAGCATGATTCATTTATTTTAAACCAAGATCCGAAGCTTGATATTGTAAAGCATATTTAAAATATTATTTCTTAAATTAAAACTTGTCAAAAACTAAGGTAAAAACAAATTAAATGAAATTAAAAATACTTTATTTAATAAAGAGTTCGCTTTCAGAATTTTAAAGCGACATACTACTTTGCTCTTAAAACTTGGTTTTTTAATTTAACAAATCTTTAAAATTCTTAAATATGCCGAAGATAAGAAATTTAAATTCAAGCTGCATGTCGTGCACTGATCTCGATGATGACAATATGGTGACATGTTCTATATGTCTTGGAAGTTATCATCTCACTTGTGCGAATTTGTATGATAACGTCGATATATTTACTTGGATCTGCCAAAAATGTATTGTGCAACGACAAGAAAGTTCTGAACCTAACCTCATTCATAAACATAAATTCACAAACACACATTAATTGTCACAATAAAGGCAGTAATGAACCACATCGACATTGTGAATGCTTATCACGGACATTCACCATTCCAAAAACATCTGTAAGTAATTGCCCACTTAACATACCTCACGTTACTTATCAAAATGACAAAACATCTGATTGTCAAAATACAAATATAAATAACGCAAGTAAAGACTTTGATAATATTACCACAGATTACTAACCAGATTACCCACTTGTGACGTTTAAAAAAGTACATTATCATACGTGCTAATAGCTTTCGATAGAGTGAATAAAAAAATAACTAATAATATTCATCGCAATGAGTTAACAGAAACAGCTATACATAGCCATTTCAAACATATGTTATCGATGAAGTAAACAAAAAAATTTAAATTGAATTGTAGCAAAAATTATATTTTTGTAAAAAAAGTTAAAAGTATATAAATTTCCGTGAAGTTAAGAACTTAAAATTTATAAAAATATGTTGCGGTGGTTCCAAAGTGCTATTAAAAGCTAAAAAAATACAACATGTGCATAAGGTTGTTACAAAAATTGGCAATCAAAATTTTCCTAGTGGTATTTGTTCAAGAAGTCTCAATTCAACAGAATTCAGGAACAAATTGAACACAAATGCTGTTGAAAATGAAGAATTCCTGGCTAAATTAATAGAGGTCTTATGATAAACAACTTTAAATATGTATGGGACTTCTTAAGAATTGTGCAATATATGTATGTAGATGCTTATATGCATTACATGAATGGTTGTCCGGCGAAGTGCACGTTAGCTTCATATACAAAGAAATGTTTTTGAATATTATGGTGGAAACTTAATAAATAATATATAAATAAAATATAGTGAATTTGGATGCATTCGTATCGATTTAACAATTGCTCGTTTCAGTTAATGGATTCGGTGGAAAGTTTTAATATACGTGAGCCAAGCAATGATCCACATGCTTTTATCGAGTATTCATTGCTCTTATTAATCAGCCGCGATTGCCTTATGATATAAATGAGTATTTCTCGATAAAAATTAAGGTAAGCAAAACAATTTCAATACCCTGTGATATAAATACATACATACCTCTAATAAATTGCATTTTCATTGAAGGTAAATTGGGCCGCTAGTATTATCGCATTGTACGCAAGCTATTAAATGAAAACGATACGTTGTTTTGTGAAAAAGCCAGAAACGAAAACAAATTGAAAGCAATAAATGGCAAATGGATCGGTTGACGTTTCAATCGCTCCTATGGGTTGTGATGTTGCACCACTTGAAAATACTATGCCTATGAAGCCCAAGTTAAAATATTAATCATAATTATTAAATATCTTTAAGTAAAAAAAAACATTTTTACTTTATTTGAATTTAAATAAAAGAATTTATTTTCGGTTTGAATATTTATTTGTTAAAGTTTTTATTTTACGTTTTATATAAAGTCATTCTTATAGATACATAAATTTTTGCCTGACTCAAAATATTTATAAGTTCTTTATACATATGTACCTACAAAGTATAGTATTAAATTGAAATCTTTGTTTTAATATTTTTCTTGTACTATTTTTTTTAATTGATTTGTTACATTTTTTAATTTAAGTTTTTTTTTATTGTTTTTGTTTGTTTTGTATTTATAAAATGCAAAGCTAACGGCCGATGTTGCTAAAGCTCTTTGTTTTTTATATTATCTTATAATTTTAATTGTTAGGTAGTTCGGTAATAAATAAATAAATAAATAAATTTTTTGTTCTTATTTAAATAATTAATTTAATTTCAAGTATCGTTAAAACATACAAACTAAATATAATATATTTAATGTTTTCATTATTTAGATTATCTCTTAAATGCTCAATTATTGTACAAAATTTAAAAAACAAAACTAACAATTGATTACATAATATTTTCATTTTAATAAAACAATATCAATGAGAGTATATAGTGTTAAAGATGATTAAAAACAAATACATAATTTTTGTATTTCGTTTTGCTATTTGTAATTATTTGTTGTTTAACAAGTCTTTTGAAACTGTATAAGAAATAAAGGTTTTACGTATAAAAACAAACAAACAATTGTATTTTAATTGTCTAACAGAATCAAAAGTTAAAAGAATTTTTAACAAATTTTAAATATAATATATAATAGTTTGTGGTTGATATGGATACCTGCTGCTGCCGATTTACTTGTTTGTTCAGATATGATAGTATTCACAAAAGTTAACTTGAATTAAGACTGTTAATGCACCTTAACTCTGTCGTCTGTCTACGCTATTAGAAAACTGCAATTAGAAAAATAAGAGTTACATATAAATATTAAAAAATTTAAAATTAAACTTGTGATATATTTTTTTACCTTGAGCTTGTAGTCAGGATTAGTAAAAAAGACCTGCCAACTCAGGGCAATTATTCTTCGTATGGTAAAAACCCGTTTGAATATAAAAATTTTATTTAAATTATTAAAAAAATGTAAAATAAAAAATTTGGCGTCGCCCTTATTTTCCGAGTTATGGGCCTCTGAACTTTTCATATGGAACTATGAATTTACACTACATTTTTGAACAAATTATGTCAATATGGGTATCATTTTTAAGCTTTTGGAAATATCTATCAGGTGATGCCAAACTTTTTTTTTTTAATTAACCCATTAAGAGCCAACGCATAAGTACAGTAATACGTAATAAGAAATGTGATTAAAAGCAATTAAATAAATCCAAAAAAAAAATAATTTTTGCAAAAAAAAACGACCAAAATTCTATCTGTTTTGTTATAAACTAAAAATGTAAGAAGTAATCGGTAAGAGTTAGATTTAAACCAAATAATAGATGCGCCAAAGTTAGCGGAAAAAAGTAAAGACTATTTGAATGTCAAGCATATACCTATTACTGTTCAAAATTTAAGCTTTTTCGCCAGCATCCGTCTTTTATGGGGACACCACTCAAGCCTCTACCTGATTTCAAAGATAGGGTCACATAGATCAAATTACATCACCTATTCGGACACCCGTTAATTCACAATTTTAAATTAAAGACCTGTTGTTATAGAGGACTTGGTCACAAAGATTCTTTGTAAATTTCAACTATCTGTCTATAACGGTTTAAAAAGTTTAATATATCAAATTACATGAACTATTGGGACACCCTTTACATTATAATTCCAAATATTTATACATGTTATCATACTAGAGAAAGTAGTGTATATTCTGCCTAATTTTCAAGTGTTTGTGTTTAACGGTTCAAAAGATAGAGCCATATATATATCAAATTACATAATTTATGGGGACACCCTTTAATTTCTAAATTCAAATTTTATACTTGCTATAGTGGACTTTGCAATAAAGGTTCCTTGTAAATTTCAGCTGTCTGTTTATAACAGTTCAAAAGTTTGGCCACATACATAGAATTACATGAACAATTGGGACACCCTTTTATCTCCAAATTAAAATTTTATACTTTTTGCTATAGCGGACTTAGCAATACAGGTTCTTTGTGAATTTCAGCGGTCTGTGTACAACTGTTCAAAAGTATGGCCATATACATCAAATTAAATGAACTATTGGAGCACCCTTTAATTTAAAATTTTGAATATTTATACATTTTATTATAACGGTCATAGTAATCGACATTCTGTTAAATTTTCAAGGTTTTGTCTATAACGGTTCAAAAGATAGGCCCAAATAGTTCAAATTACGTTACCTATGGGGACACCCTTTAAATTTAAAAATTTTTTTTTTATTAATTTCTGCTGTTGGGAGCTATAGCGAACGCAATTTGTTAAAATTTTAATTTGTTGCCCTTTACGGTTCTTAATACACTTAAAAATTATGTATGTTGTATGTGGACACCCTTTAATTTTTAATATAATGAACTGATTTTAAAATGGGACCAAACTGAAAGCATAACCTTTCAAATAAAGAGAAAAATTTTAAAATCGGTTTAGTTCTGTGGTTACATACATAAAAAAAGTAACATTCATACGAAAAGATAACCTCCTTCTTTTTTGAAGTCGGTTAAATATAACAACAAATAAAACCCTTAAATCGAACACCTACACCGGCTTCGCTTACTAAAGTTTTTCTGCATAGACAGCCTTCGGCCGGGCGCAAGGATTTTCTCCTCTATGGGATGACCAACACCGGCTTCGCTTACTAAAGATTTCCAGCATTGCCGGCTTTCGGCCGGACACAAGAATCTTCTCCTCTGTGGTATGACCAATACCGGCTTCGCTTACTAAATTTTTCCTACGTACTATGCATAAAATTTCATCAAAAAATGTCACCGATTCTTAATGGGTTAAATTTTTTTAAAGTTTTAGCACCACCTGATAGATATTTTCAAAAGCTTTATATTGATACCCATATTCACACAATTTGTTCAAATATGTAGTACACAATCACAATTTCATATGAAATGTTCAGAGGCATAATTTGCATATAAAATTTAACCATGTAAATTTAAAATTTAACCAAGTAAATACTTACTTCGTCGGATTACTCGGAAACTGATGAAGTTTTTCCGCTTTTGGGCAGCCCATTATGCATCGGCGACTCCTAAAATAGCAAAATAATTTAATTATAAACAAATTTATTTCAATAGAAAACCTTTGTTATACTTACATTTTTTCCTGTTGTTTGTTTCCTTTTATATATTTTTATTTGGCCGCCTGCGGATGGTTTTTCTTTATGTATTATTTTAGCCACAAATTATTTTAAAACATAATTTTTCACAGAAATTAAAATTTTTCAGCAATTTCACAAATTATTTTGTAAACAATAAAATGTCAAATTGCAGCTATAACCAGAAAGAGATAGTAATATAAGAAAATCATTAACTCTTGCTATCCCTTTCGAACGAAAGCTGTGATTTGGCAACACTCAAATTTTCGTGTCTTATCTGGTCTAATTTGTGATATTACTGCCGCACAAATTATGGCCCGACAGTGCATTTCCAAGGATTTACCATCGTTTAATGGTGATCCAAGAGAGTGGCCGATATTTTTCAGTGCTTTTGAGCAGAGTACCCGTGTTGCTGGTTATAGTAACGAAGAGAACCTTATTAGGTTGCAGAAAAGCCTGCATGGCAAGGCACGAGAAGCTGTACGAAATTGTTTAATGTTACCCGATATGGTTCCGGACATTATAAGAACATTACAAATGTATTTTGGTAGACCTGAGTGTGTTTTAAAAAATGTAATTGATGAGGTGCGGAAAATTACGCTACAAAGGGGCAAACTTGAATCTTTAGTAGAATTTGCTTTTGCCGTAAAAAACATATGCGCCACCATACGTGCATCAAAATTAGATGACTATTTAATAAATCCTACTCTCTTGCAGGAACTAGTAGACAAGCTACCAACCGATACTTTGCTACAGTGGGCTATGTTTTCTAAAGATGTAGCTCGCCCAAATTTGCTTATTTTTTCAAACTGGTTGTACACAATAGCTGAAGCTACATGCCGCGTCACCGTTCCAGTATTCGACAACAACAACAAGTCATCTAAGCAAAGTCGTCTTAATGCACATATAAACTTAGCATTACAAAAACAACAACAGTGCTTAGTATGCAACGAATTTCATAAAATGTCTCAATGTCCTATTTTTATAGATATGACAACAACAGATAGATGGGAAATTGTGAAATCTAAAAATTTATGTCGTATGTGTCTGGGTAAGCACCGACGTAGGTGTTGGTTTCAAAAGCCTTGCGGTGTAGGCGGCTGCGGCGTACATCACAATGCGTTATTGCACAGCAACGAACAACTAACTTGTAGTACTGAAAGTACACTTAATAACCACAAATCCTTTGATAGAAGCTTTTTTCGAATAGTCCCAGTTACCTTATACAATGGCAAAAAATCAGTCAGCATTTATGCTCTAATGGATGATGGATCATCTCTCACGCTATTAGAAGAAAAAGTTGCTAAACTTCTAAATGTGAACGGTGTAAAAGATCCGCTTTGTATCCGATGGACTGGTGACATATCGCGATATGAAAATAATTCTCAAAGAATTAATTTAAAAATTTCTTCAACAAAACCAAACTCGAAATTATATCCAATAAACAACGTTCATACGGTCAAAAATTTGAATCTATCTGCCGAAAATATGGTCATTAATAAGATTAAGGAAAAATACCCCTACCTTAAAAACATTCCCTTTGAAGGTTATTACAATGTTGTTCCATCTATGATAATTGGCGTGAATAACCCAAATCTAATAACACCAACTAGAATATGTGAGGGTAACTGGCAACAACCGGTAGCCTGTAAAACTAGATTGGGATGGACACTTTTTGTTTATCAATTAAATGTTCTAACATTTGGTGCATCTTGTTCACCGTTCATATCGCATTACGTCCGGAATATAAATGCAGCAAATTTTGGTACAAATCAACGGGTCATCGAAGCAATAACAAAGCAGCACTACGTCGATAACTTTATTGACTCAGCGAATACAACCGAGGAAGCAGTAGAATTGGCCTTAAGCGTGCGTGAAGTTCATGCTAAGGGCGGCTTCGTAATGCGCAATTGGGCGTCGAATTCTGTCGAAGTATTAAAGAAATTGGGTGAGGAGAGACATTTTGAAAATAAAACCTTTGCAGGTAACGAAAATTCTCAACAGTGGGAAAAGATTCTTGGCCTCTATTGGGACCCAAAAAACGACTTGTTTAAAATGAATTTAAAATTTGTCAGACTTAAGCGACCAATTCTTAGTTCAGAAATAATACCTACTAAAAGAGAAGTACTCCAAGTATTAATTTCCATATTCGATCCACTGGGATTTGTAGCTTGTTTTGTATCATATCTTAAGGTGATACTGCAAGAGATTTGGCGATCCGGTATTGCTTGGGACCAACCTCTTAATGATAACCTCTATAGAAAGTGGAGAAACTGGCTTACATATTTACCTAAAATTACTGCAGTTTCTATACCTCGTTGTTACTCATTGGCTTTACGACAAAACTATACTGTGGAACTGCACACTTTCGTCGATGCGAGCGAGGACGCTTATGCAGCTATATCGTATTTTCGAATTGAATATGCGGGTAAGATTGAAACAAAATTTGTTGCTGCAAAATCAAAGGTAGCTCCGCTTCGACCACTATCAGTACCAAGGCTAGAATTGCAAGCTGCAGTTATTGGAACAAGACTTATGCAAACAGTTAGCACTCACAATATAATATTAAAAAGTAAAGTTATGTGGACCGACTCTAAAACGGTTTTAAACTGGCTTGTAGGTGATCCTCGAAAATATAAGCAATTTGTCATGTTTCGTACTGCCGAGATTTTAAAATATACCAACACTACTGATTGGAGGTGGGTTCCTAGCGCCATGAATGTTGCAGACTTTGCCACTAAATTTAGACCACCAAATGACACTTACAGTGAGTGGTTAAATGGTCCATCATGGTTAGCGAAATCTGAAAATGAGTGGCCCAAAGATGAAATTCCAATTAAGGAAGATATGATAGAAATAATAAATTCGGAAGTGCGCCCACGTCATTTAAATATTCATTACCGTCAGTTAAATATGATTTCAATTAATGCTCTTTATTTTTCTAGTTGGTTTAGACTTTATCGAGCTGTGGGCAACTGGTTACTTTTTCTAGAGCGCTGCTATCAGAAGGTTAAAAAACTGCAACCAGCTAAATCATTACACGTATCCCATCTTAACCGAGCCAAGATTGTACTATATAAGATGGTTCAAATGACCTCTTTTCCAGATGAGTATTCTGCAATTAAATTTGGTAAAAAGGTTTCTGAGGGTGGATTTTGCGATAAACTGAATCTTTATATCGACGATGATGGAATTATAAAAGTCAAAAACCGATCTCAATATGCGGCAGCTGTTTGTGGACCGCAAAGAGATCTGATCATACTACCAGGAAGTCACCATATTACAAAATTAATTATTATGAACTTTCATCTTGCGTTTCATCATTCAAACCATGAAACTATTTTGAATGAAATTCGACAAATTTATTTTATAGTAAAACTCAGAGTGGCATACAAAAGTATTCGAAGAAGTTGTCAGCGCTGCAAAAACGAATTAGCCAAACCGGTTGCACCGCAAATGGCGCCACTACCCCGGGCACGTCTTGAAGCCTTTCAGAAGCCTTTTACATACTTTGGAATAGACTATTTTGGCCCGTTAATAGTCAAATTTGGCAGGAAATCTCTAAAGCGATGGGGTGTAATATTTACATGCCTTACAATCGGAGCGATACATATTGAGATAGCTCAAAGTCTCTCAACCGATTCCTTTCTTTTGTGCCTGAGAAATTTTATAGCTAGGCGTGGAGTACCAGCTGAAATATTTAGCGACAATGGAACTAATTTTCGTGGCGCTGAACGATTTTTAAAAGATGAGTTAGAAAAAATTAACTTTAATCAAATACAAACGGATTTGGCTTACAAAGGTATATCTTGGAGATTTAATCCTCCAGCAGCTCCTCATATGGGAGGAGCGTGGGAGCAGCTTATAAGATCTATTAAGACTACTTTATACAAGATTTGTCCGTCTCAAAATTTTACCGATGAGAGTTTAAGAACATCACTAATGGAAGTTGAAATGATCGTCAATTCAAGGCCATTGACCTACGTATCTCTTGAGAGTGCAGACCAGGAAGCAATTACGCCAAATCATTTTATTTTAGGAAGTTCAAATGGAGCTAAGCCTTTCTGTGAGTTAGAGTGTATAGATTATAGAATGTGTCTTCGTCAAAGCGAGACATTTGCTAATTGCTTTTGGCGCCGTTGGGTTAAAGAAATGTTACCAACCCTTACCAGACGCAATAAGTGGTCGAAAAGTGTTGCACCCATTAAAGTTGATGACATTGTGCTTATTGTGGATGAAAATTCGAACAGAAACACTTGGACAAAGGGAAGGATAATTGAAGTTATTCAAGCAAAAGACGGTCAAGTACGAAGGGCTAAAATCAAAACAATAAATGGAATTGTAGAAAGGCCTGCAGTAAAACTAGCTGTTTTAGATGTCGGTAATGAAGCTGAGTAAAATCCCTAACGATGCGATTTACTGGGGGGAGAATTGTTACCGACAAAATCTTTTACGGTAACCCTAACTACAACTATGGATATAAATTACCTTGTCTAACACTGTAAAAATGGTATTTGTAGCTGTAGCATGATTCATTTATTTTAAACCAAGATCCGAAGCTTGATATTGTAAAGCATATTTAAAATATTATTTCTTAAATTAAAACTTGTCAAAAACTAAGGTAAAAACAAAGTAAATGAAATTAAAAATACTTTATTTAATAAAGAGTTCGCTTTCAGAATTTTAAAGCGACATACTACTTTGCTCTTAAAACTTGGTTTTTTAATTTAACATTTACATTGTAAAATACTTAAGTTTTATTATTATGTAAGTATTTTTACAGTGGTCTTTAGTCTCATAAGATATTTTCTTTATATCCTTTTGCGAACTATCGATTTGTTTTTAGAATTATCGTGCATTTTGTTTTACATAAAATTTTAATTTTTTCTTCTGAACTCTACAATTTTAAATTCTTAGTAAAACTGCTATATTTTATTGAAATTTGGATTATTAAGTAAAATTCAGATGTCCGATATTTTATTTTTTTGGTAAAAATGTGATAGAATTATGTGAGAAAGGTACATTTTTTTTAAACAATAAAAACACTAGTTACTTGAGTAGTATTTGTCACCGTGATCTTATTTCATATATATTTTCTAAGAATTTAACTTATATAACATTTCTCGAGATTAACAGATGTGTGCAAAATGCTGTATTATTTCAATTCGTAGTATCTGTAACATTAAAAAATACTTTTTTCATTGTTGAAAGTGATCTTTCTGTCCAGTTATTAGCAGCATATACATTAATAACCTAATTTGTAAAAAATATTATTTTAACTTAGAGAGAATAAAACGAACTTAAGTCTCCAAAACTTATTTTTATATAAAAAATAAAGTATAAAAAATTCATTACAAGAACATTAAGTACGAAATTAATGTAAATGTACATAATTAGAATATCATAATTTTTATTATCTTTCTAAAACAAAAGATAATACTTTTTATTGTGGTTGATAAGCATACAAAGGTATATTAGGATTTATAAAAATCTTTAAAACAAGGAATTTTTTTGTGATAAGAATTTGCAATATTTTAAAGTTGAAAGATATTCGTAAACTTTAAATAAAGTTTCCAAAAGTAAAATCGTCTTTAAATATGAAAAACAATTTACTTTTAAAACTTCAATTTCTTCATTATCCATTTTGATACTCCTTAATTAAGTTTCTAATGTTGACCAAAAGTCAATGAAAATTCTTCAACAAAATCGGCAACTATTTTACATTGGAATTATCAGAATATTAAGATTTTCATTTGTCTAATTTTTGACCATTTTGTTATGTATCTTTTTTATTTTGTCTATCTGGCAATATAAAACATTTGCTTTTTTATAATTTGCCGTTAGTTTGAAAGAAATAGCAAATGTTAAGAAGAGCAGGAAATAACATAGCAAGTATATTCGACCTAAATTGGAAAGTGAACCAGTAGTGTTTCATTTTTTTTTTTTTTGCAAACGAAAAACGTTTAGCTAAAGAAATCTTGCAAATAGGTGTGAAAACTCGCTGTAATTGTAATAAAGAGTTGATGAGTTGGCATTACTCTGAACAATTCCAGTACAAAGAATCAGGGTTGTCAGATTTAATTTTTACCAATTTCGCCAAAATAGTTATTAAAAATTCACAAAATGTTTTTTTGTTAAAATTTGCCTATAATATATGCAATATTTTTTAATTTTAAAAATATTTTTAATAAAACACAAAAAATTAATTTAATCAAAATAGCTAAAATTCGCAAAAAAATAGCTAAAATTTTAAAAAAAATTGCTTATATGTATGTGTTTGTTACTTCTTTTTCATTTTTAATAATAAGAAATAAGTTAGCTGCATGTGTATAAAAAATCAAACTCTTAGCAATTAGTTAAAAAATATTTGGAAAACCACGTCAATTATAGGTTATTTCACGTCTGAATAACCTATAATTTTTAATATTTTTTATTGGTTATAGTAATATACTTAAGTGAAAATTTGAAGAGTCTACCTTTGGATTTGGTTACGGAATCCTAAAAAAACTAGCAATAAATAGTATGTGATTCGTTTTAGGGTTTCCTACTTCGCAATTGCATCTAATTTCAATGTTTATTAATTAAAATCAAGACACATTTTTTCTTTTAATAAAAGAATATCTTTAAAACTTCGCGATTTTAAAATTGTATAAATTTTTATCATTTAGGTAATACCTTATTTATGTTACCTATCTGGCAACATAATACATTTGCTTTTTCTGGATTTGGCGCTAGTTTGAAAGAAATAGCGAATGTTAAAAAGAGCAGGAAATAACTTAGCAACTACATTCAGCGTTGCCGTTTTTGGCTATTTTTAACAAAAATTGATTATTTTATCATTAGATGTGTAAATGTGTGCTTTATTGGGATTTTGGTTACTTTTTCACCAAAATTTTAATATGTAGCATTATGTTTATAACATTACTTATGTATTTTATATGTTAATTTTTCATATCGCGCTTTTTTATTATATTTCCCAAATTTAAGAGGAAATGAAGGAAATGTACCTATTAAGATTTCCAAACATTATTTTACTAATATACATAATATACATAAATATAGTTGAGTTTTGGGAAAAAGTTTCCACAAACAAAACAATGTTATAAATGAAAAGTGTTTTAAAGAATTAATTTATTTGGTTCAAAATTTAATTTCTTTGTCTCATAGTTTAGCTGTTGCATTTTTTCATAGTTGAGTTTGATAAAGCTTTCATTTGGCCAAAAAGTTAGTAAACAAGTAACAGCGTGATGCATTCAAATCAATTGTGCAAAAATCAAAATGATTCCCATTATACGTAGTCTGCTAAAACTTTATTTTAGAAACTTTTAAAACTGTTCTTAACGTAGTATGAATTTTAATTTAAAAAACAAAAGCTTTAATTTTAATTTTTTGTGTTTCGTAAACATAAGTTTTTCAATGCTTTTATTCAATAATAAAAATTTAAAAAACTAACTTACAATTCAAATTTCTAATTTATTTAATATTTTTGTTATTTAAATATCTTTGTAAACCGTTATTATTTGATATTTTTAGTTATTTAAAAATCTTTGTAAACCGTTATTACCCTACACATACATTTTTTTAAAGTAAAACTGCATAACTGTATATTTATTTATTTTATAATAATTTTGTTCCTTATTATTTATTTTTAAATACTTATAACACATACATAAGCATGTGCGTATAAGTATAATAAGTAATCTATACAGCTGATTACAACTTTTTATATTAAAATGTGATATAAAATAAAAAATAAATTTAATTTAAATAAACTAAAATAATTTTTAATATTGAATATTTTTTTTCCTTATTTGGTTACATTTTTAAGAATATTTTGTTGTGGTCGTGGCAACACTGACTACATTCCACCTAAATTGGAAAGTGAGCCAGTAGTGTTTCCTTTTTTGCAAACGAAAAACGTTTAGATGACGAAAAATTGCAAATATTTGCGAAAACTCGCTATAATCGTAAAAATACTGATAGGTTAGCAATACTATTAATATTTCCAGTACACCAACCTGAATTAATATAGATGAAAGCACTGCGGCAACAACTACAACGAAAACTTTAACATTCTACTCAAGGGCTACAACAAGTACAACAATAAAAAACACAACAGGCAATTTGTTTTTACAAAATCTATGCCACTTGTCAAAAACATTTGTAGAAACAAAAAAAAAAAATAAGTAAATAAAAATAATAAAAATTTTTCGGGCTGCAATAATTAACATACCAAAGAAGTTATTTTAAATCTTCAAATTGCACACACGAATTTCTATTGGCACCATCTTTGAGAAAAAGGAAATGCGTTATAAATTAGCTTTTTTCAATTTCAACAAAAAATTTTGGAATTTGGTTGCTCGATTTAACAAACAAGCTATTAATTTTTACACTTGAACTTTTACAATACCGTTTGCATGAAACACCGAACTCTGCTTGTGTATATTGTTGTAGCACTTAATTTTGTTTTAAATTGTTTCTATTTTAATTTAAACTTCCACACAATAAACAATTAAAAAAAATACAAATTTAATTTCAAAATTTTTTTGTTTTTATTGAATTTTTTGACATTTCTAAATTAAACAGATGATTTTCGCCCGTGCAATCACCTGTTGAAATTCGCC
>OX451215.1:123770028-123850017 GCA_949628195.1 Phasia obesa | reverse complement strand
ACGAACTTAAGCTTGATTATAAAATTTCATTCTATGTAATACATAAACAATTCGACTAATATTAATTAAAATTTTCATAATTAAAAATCGCAAAGCACCGCGCAATCTTGTTTACTCAACAAAGTTTGGTTTGATACTAGATTAGTGTTAACTAAAAACGAATGTTGGAAGTAAAACAAATAAACAAAAAGTAACTTCATTGCTAACCGAAGGTTCGCTGAAGGAACAACAAAATATAGGTGGTAAATATTAAAGTAAAAAATATTCAACAAGAGGGAAGCTTAAGGTAGTGGTAGACTTCGTTCTCACCAACTGACGATTGATTATTGAATACAAGTTTTCTCGTATTCCTTTATCTGGGTTTGGTTGGTTAAATAGATGATGCTTACAACTAAAAACACTACCCTAAGTAGATTAGATACAAGTAGTGCTGATGACGGACGTGGCTGTCTAGAAAATGTGCATTCGACTCGTGCTGGTGTCTAAAAATTAAATTTTCCCAATTTTTCTTTAATATTATCACCTAATTTGTAATTTAATTAATTCTTTCTTAGAGAGAATAAAAACGAACTTAAGCTTGATTATAAAATTTCATTCTATGTAATACATAAACAGTTCGACTAATATTAATTAAAATTTACATAATTAAAAATCGCAAAGCACCGCGCAATCTTGTTTTCTCAACAAAGTTTGGTTTGATACTAGATTAGTGTTAACTAAAAACGAATGTTGGAAGTAAAACAAATAAACAAAAAGTAACTTCATTGCTAACCGAAGGTTCGCTGAAGGAACAACAAAATATAGGTGGTAAATATTAAAGTAAAAAATATTCAACAAGAGGGAAGCTTAAGGTAGTGGTAGACTTCGTTCTCACCAACTGACGATTGATTATTGAATACAAGTTTTCTCGTATTCCTTTATCTGGGTTTGGTTGGTTAAATAGATGATGCTTACAACTAAAAACACTACCCTAAGTAGATTAGATACAAGTAGTGCTGATGACGGACGTGGCTGTCTAGAAAATGTGCATTCCACTCGTGCTGGTGTCTAAAAATTAAATTTTCCCAATTTTTCTTTAATATTATTACCTAATTTGTAATTTAATTAATTCTTTCTTAGAGAGAATAAAAACGAACTTAAGCTTGATTATAAAATTTCATTCTATGTAATACATAAACAGTTCGACTAATATTAATTAAAATTTTCATAAATAAAGTTTTTTTTACAGAATAACCTATGGTCCCAATCAAAAAATAAATGCATGTATTTAATGCAAATTTATTTATTACCTCATCATAAGGCCAACGGATAGACAATGTTTTTGTTTTGTTATTTTGTGTAAAAACGTATAAACTGTTTGGCGTGCCAACTCAGGAGCAAGCCACATACATCTGGCCGTGTAAAAAAACATGAATTTTCCAAAATTAAGCCAGTAATAGTCAATGATTGGCCTTGTGCTTTGTTGATGATAATAGCAAAGGCAAGACGCAAAGAGAATTGGAGCAGCTTGAATTGGAATGGTAAATCGTTGGAAATCATCGGAATTCGTGGAATAAGTACTTCATCGCCTTTGAATCTGCCACTGATTGTTATCTCGATTAAATTTGGTGAACAATTTTTTATGGTCAATCTGGTTTCGTTGCATAACTTTAGTGCGTTTAAGTTGCGAATAAGAATTACCGGTGATCCAACCTTTAATTTTAGTACATGCGGTGGCATTCCGGGTGGTTCCAATGAATTCAAAAATTCAGTGGGATAATTGACGTTGGATCATTATTAACATAGGTTTTTTGTAAATATCTTCGGAACTACATAGCCGATTTAAGAATTGGATATCTCGTTTTGAAAAACATGAGAACGGCTTAAAAAAATAAAATAAGAAAAGCAAAAAATTATTATATGTATGTATATGTCATTGGTGGTGCAATATAAAAATTGGATTTTACGACGCCCCTCCTACCGCAGAACGAATATCAAAAATCAGACTTCACAGTTTCACCCGCCTAAATATTCCCTGAAAATTTCATCAAAATCGGCCTAGTCGTTTTGGAGTCCATACGTTACATACATACACACATCCTGTTTTATATAAATAGAAGATTTAGACCAATTAAATGTGTAGGGGCGCCTACAACCTCGGGGCGGCCGTATCCCTAGGTTATCCAAAATATCATCGATTCTAGGCAACAGGAATTTGTCCGCACTTAGTTTTCTATTTACAGCCCTATATTCGACGCACATTCTGTAGGATTTTTTATCGTTCAAACTCTTCTTCGGAACTAATATTAGGGCACTGTTATAATTTGAACTACTTGGCTCAATTAAGTCATTATCCAGTAGCTGTTTAACTTGCCTGTTTATCTCATCTTTTTGGTTATGCGGAAGTCGATAGTTTTTGATATATACGGATGTAGTAAATATTAGTAAATGTCATTCTGTCGTACTTAAGGCCGAATATATCAGCAAATTGTTCACAAATCTGTAACAATTCATCTCTGACATCATTCGGCATTTGCTGTTGTAGAATAGTTTTTAGTTTCGATATGTGTTCGCAATCTATGTTACCTTCATTAATAGCATAAATATAAAAATTGCTCAATTTCTCAGCTTTTATATTATAACTTCCTATACATTTTATTTCGCCAGTGGTATTGACTACACGCAACATCGGTTTCTTGGAGTCTATTATTCCCTTTCCTATAAACACGCCTTCCAAAACTTATTGAGAATCTACAAACATGGGTTCATTTACATCAGTTAATTTAAAAACTCTATAAACCTCACATCTTAGTGGAATGACGAAAGAGAAACCTTTATTATATATTGAGATGCTTTCATAGTCAATCCTACACTTGTGTCGCTTTAAAAAGTCTTGACCAAGAATGCCATTAGCGGGTATATTAAAATCACTGTGAAGTACGTGTAAAACTTGTGGAATTAAAAAGTCAGAGATATCTTAATGCATATATATCGTTCCCAGAGACGTTATAGCGAAATTTGTTATACCAATTATATTTATTTTATCGTTTATTTTTACGTTGGGATCTAAACACGAAATTGGTCAAAGAAATATCTGCTTGAGAATATACAAGAAAAGTACATTCAATTCAACTGAATAAAGTCCGCAAAGTTAAAGCTGCAAACTGAGCCAAAAGATTCACGTGTTACTAATTTAAAAGATTCTAATTCAATGTTTCCTCCCCCAACATCATTTGTTCAGGGGCTTCTGCGTTTAAATTTCTCATAGCGAACCTATTATTGTTGTTGTAACCTCGAGAATAATTATTACGATTGTTGCCGCGATAAGTGTTTTGCAACCTGTTAAAATCCCTGTTACCATTATTATTTCCATACTGATGATGGCTGCCCCAAAAATTTCCTCGGTTACTGCCACGATAATTAGTACTTTGCCGTTGGGGATTAAAATTGTGTGTTTGATTTGAAAAATTTCTAGAATACATGCTTACGGTTTGTTCTATGGCGATCACATGAGCTTTATTCCTTGTGATACCTTCTATCACTAGCGAACGTTTCAAGGAATCTGTTAAATCTTCCGCCTGTTTAAAAAATTCTACATAATTACTGTCCTTTACCGTCAATGCTGCTATCCTACCAGCAATTACTTTTGAGTTCTCTGCCTTAATTTTATTCCTTAGAGCATTCTTAATTCCTTCAACCGAGGTTACATTTTCTGCTAATGCTTCCCTAGCTCTACCCTCGAATTTAGATTTTATGAAACATATAAGAGTCGCCGTTAGATTTTCCTCCGTAAGGGTCTCAATCAACCCTTGTCGATAAATTAATGTAATGCTAATGGATTGCTATTATAATTTTCCCTGATTATGGATGCACACATACTAACATATGACTTTTTTTGCTCGATTGTTGCCATTTTGATATGTATTTCTAAATTATTCTCTCTTCGGCTATCGAGTACAAATTCAGTTCCACAATCCTTCCATTCGCTATCACTATCCGTTAAAATATCCTTATTCACAGTTTCAAATGATTTTATATCTTCAGGCATCTGTATTTTACAGTTCAGCTTACCAAAGCACTTTGCCAACATTTTCCGGCAATATCCAATCTTACAATAAATTTGTGCTCTCCCGCTAGGTGTCAGTTGTTCAATATTTGTTTTGGCAAAATCTAGTATTGAATTGTAATTCTTGATAAGTAAGTCTATATACTCATTAACCTTACTTTCCTTAGTTGATATTGGTCTATTTTCTAAGATTTTTTTCTTTACCACCAAAAAATTCTGAATTAATTCCGTAAAATTTCCATCATTAAATTCTGACATGTGATAAATTTCCGAGTACAACGATACAAAATAAAAAAATATTTTATTTTCAGATCAATATTTTTTAAATTAATTTTGTAAGTAAAATAAGTTTTTCCATAAAAACAATGAGTGGTTTCTTTTCTTTATCAGTTAAATGTATTTATGAATAAAATGAAATCTTGCCATTTATTTAGATTACCAAGGAAAATGATGCTACTTTTTTATAAAAATTAAATTGTTTTTTTTTTTTAAATTGTAAATCAAAATAAAATTCTACTAGGTCTTTATTCATTCTTGTTTAATTTCGATTCACAGTGTAGCTCTTCTTCTTTTTCCTAAACATTTCATTACCAAATTCAGATTTTGTTATTTTGTTTTACATTTACATCCTCCTGAAAAAAAACAAACAAAAATATTCTTCTTTCTCTTTTTCCTTCTTTTTCTTTCCTTTATTTTGATAAAAAATTAAAACCAAAACATAATTTCATAAAATACTGTTATTGATAATCATCATTAATATACGACCAAGTTTTTTTTTTAATATTGTATATGTTAATAGTTTTAAATGTATGATTTTTCGTATTATTGTTAGGATATAAGTAGGTAATTATTAAAATAACTTCAAGCTTATATAAACAAAAAAAGAGCAGTATATATTTATAATTTTATAAGTATGTAAATAAATATTATATTGAATGCAATAAGTCTAATACAATTGGTAGTAAATACGATAAGGAAAAGTTAATAATTTAATTGAGTACTACTAATTATTAAAATATGTACATGTTTCACGGTATGTTGATTATCTAATTAGATATGTGTATTTATTTATACGTTCATATACATATATACTAGACCACCCATATATGCAAATGTGTTAATTTGTTCGCTTCCCGCGCATTTTCGGTTATGTAGGGGGTCAAAAATATGCTGTGCATAAAAATTTTGTTTCTAAACCATAAACCGGCCAGGCCCATCGCATTTAAGTGGTAAAAATTGTCTAAAAAATCTGTTAAAAAGATATGTGGCTTTATTAGTCAATAACTCTTAAACTGAGAGGTTTTCGTGGTTTACTTATATAAACTTTTTATTCATTATAAAGGGAGAAATATTTTGTTCATACAAACTTTTAACCCACGATTCGAAGATTATCTTGAAATTGAACTTTGAGTGGTTCTCATTCATTTCTGGAGGCATGTAAATACGAACTCTCTTCATCATGAAATAGAACATTTTGCGCTCATTTAGCATGTGAATAAAGGTTTTTTGAATGTTGTCCATTTTATGGCTTAATGACTAAAAACTTACTCAGGCCTGCAATATTATTAAGTAATTTTAATACTGAAACTCTTGAAAGTGCGCAATTCCATTATTTGCGTTTTCTAAGTGTTAATAAATCAGTTTAATAGTAAATAAACATAATATTTTACCGATTAATCATAAACCTTAAAAAAATATTCGATTAATCGATCAGTTTTTATGTTGTTTTGAACGTAATTTAGCTAATATATTATCGTAAATTCATTCTTAACACCGTTTAGGTAGCGCTTAGGTAGCCGCAAAAGTGAAAAATTTCCCGAAAATTTTTAAATTCATTTCGGCTACATAAGCGCTCCCTAAACGGTGTTAAGAATCATTCCTAGGAAGTTCATAGGTTCTAGAAAGTTGTTTATTGAGATCTTAGGTTCATTTTTGTAGTTGATTGTTTCCTTTTGCATTTTTTAAAGTTTTTTGCGATTTTGACCTTGAAGATGAAGTTTTTTTGATTTTATATGTTAACAATTTTTGTTCTTTATGAAAAGAGATACAACTTTGCCTCAGAGAGTATATCAAAATTTCAAACGGTTTGCAAAATATGAGCTTGAGTAAATGATAATTTTTTTTCAAAAATGACATCGAGGCCCCACATCTTTGAGGGCCCATAAAAAAAACCTGGGGGACTTTGGGCAAAACTGGGAGACAGGGGTCTTTTTTTTTGGTCTTTTATGACGTAGTGGTGTCCGTATATGGTTATTTTGCCATGACTTAAAAAATTACACAGTGTGTAATGGAATTGCGCACTTTCAAGAGTTTCAGTATTAAAATTACTTAATAATATTGCAGGCCTGAGTCAGTTTATGGTCTTTAAGCCGTAAAATGGACAACATTCAAGAAACCTTTATTCACATACTAAATGAGCGCAAAATGTTCTATCTAATGATGAAGAGAGTTCGTATTTACATGCCTCCAAAAATGAATGAGAACCACTCAAAGTTCAGTTTCAAGATTACCTTCGAATTAAACCGCTAAAAAACCACTTACGATTTATCGTGGGTAAAAAGTTTGTATGAACAAAATATTTCTCCCTTTATAACGAATAAAAAGTTTATATAAGTAAATCACGAAAACCTCTCAGTTTAAGAGTTATTGACTAATAAAGCCACATATCTTTTTTACAGCTTTTTTAGGCCATTTTTACCACTTAAATGCGAGGGGCCTGGCCGGTTTACATTATAGAAGTTAAATTTTAGTGCACATCTCAATATTTAATCCCCAGATAACCGAAAATGTGGGGGGAGTGCAAAAAATAATATTTTGCAAATCCCATACATTTCATGGGTGCTCTAATATATGTTATATACATATGAGCTTGCCCATATGTTGCTGCCGATGTTTCTGTATATAGTTAGTTGTCTTTGCTGTTTTTGTTTTGATGCTGTAGCATGTTGACTTGTTTTGTTTTCTCTGTTGTTCCGTGATATTTTTCCATGTTTCTGTTAATTTCTTTTAGTGTTGTTTTATTCTACTTTATCCTATCTTTTGGTTCTTTCCTTTTTTCTTTCTACACTTCGATTTGTTTTATTTAAGATTTTATTTTGTTGTTTTCCAAGTTTAATTCAAACAATAAGTTTAGTTTTCCATTCTTTTGTTATGTCTTTACTTTTTTGTTTGTTTTGTTTTGTTACATTAGCATTAACACTTTTTCCACTGTGGGTTTATTTTTCTGTTCTCTGATTATTTATTTTATCACTGTTCATCAATTTCTTTTCCTGACAAAATTGTATTTTTTTCTGGCTATACCTTATACCTAGATAAGGGTTTTTTTCCGTTGTCGTCAACGCTAATTTTATTTTAAACTCTTAGTTATTGCCGAATTTACCGGTTGTTAAAAATAACGGAGCTTGACAAAATTTAATTTATATTTATTGTCATGAACTAGGCTATAATTTAATAATTTTTGTATGTATGTACACAAAATGTTTAACAGATTATGAAACCGTTATTTTAATGTGTTCATATGTAAGTATGTTTAAAACTAATTTTTGGGTTTTTGTCCAATAAATAAACCTTATTTACTTTTCCACTTAAAATTTTGTTGTGTTGTTTAATTAAATTATTATCCATTCGCTTTGTTATATCCAATATCATTATCTTTTTGTGTAAATAAATAGTTTTATTTAATTATTTAAATTTTATTTTAAAATATTTTCCGTCTACATATTTATACTAATATGTACATGTAAACGTGCTTTTCAACAATTGGTTCTTTCTAGTTTTGGTTTGTACTTTTAGTTTTTGCATTTTTTCTTTTTGCTTATTTTAAGGAAATTATTTGTGAAAATTTTAATTATTATTAGTCGAACTGTTTTATGTATTACATACAATGAAATTTATAATCAAGCTTTGGTTGGTTAAATAGATGATGCTTAAACTAAAACACTACCCTAATTAGATTAGATACAAGTAGTGCTCATGACGGACGTGGCTGTCTAGAAAATGTGCATTCCACTCGTGCTGGTGTCTAAAAATTAAATTTTCCCAATTTTTCTTTAATATTATCACCAAATTTTTAATTTAATTAATTCTTTCTTAGAGAGAATAAAAACGAACTTAAGCTTGATTATAAATTTCATTGTATGTAATACATAAAACAGTTCGACTAATAATAATTAAAATTTTCAAAATTAAAAATCGCAAAGCACCGCGCAATCTTGTTTACTCAACAAATTTTGGTTTGATACTAGATTAGTGTTAACTAAAAACGAATGTTGGAAGTACAACAAATAAACAAAAAGTAACTTCATTGCTAACCGAAGGTTCCCTGAAGGAACAACAAAATATAGGTGGTAAATATTAAAGTAAAAATATTCAACAAGAGGGAAGCTTAAGGTGGTAGACTTCGTTCTCACCAGCTGACGATTGATAATTGAATACAAGTTTTCTCGTATTCCCTTATCTGGGTTTGGTTGGTTAAATAGATGATGCTTACAACTAAAACACTACCCTAAGTAGATTAGATACAAGTAGTGCTGATGACTGACGTGGCTGTCTAGAAAATGTGCATTCCACTCGTGCTGGTGGCTAAAAATTAAATTTTCCCAAATTTTCTTTAATATTATCATATATTTAATAAAAATGAACTTAAGCTTGATTATAAATTTCATTGTATGAAATTGTTTTTTATTTTGTTTTTCTAGTGAAAGATAGTTATTTAAAAAGCTTTAGCACTGCTTTTGATTTTTTTATTGGACAAATTTGGAGTTTTACTTTCCTCTTTTTCACCAAACAGTTTTTCAATCTTCGGATTCGATGTCACGGTCGCAATGTAAAGCTGATACATTCCCCATGATCGTATTTTACAAACGCACTTGTTCGTTGCTCAAACATAAGTGTTTTATTCTTTGTTCTTCTTCTTTGTTTCTTTAACTATTCATATATATATGCTTATATATATTATTTCATTCCAATAGGATACAAAGTTGTATTTTTAGGACAGGTGATGTATTGATAATAAAGTTGCACTAAACTGGTAACACCCTGGCTGCTAGACATATATCAAGCTTGCCTCAAAGGGTCATATATTCCAGATCAATGGACCAAGTGCAATGTGATATTTATCCCCAAAGGAGGGAAATCATCTCATGCGAAAGCAAAAGACTTTAGACCCATCAGTCTAACATCCTTTTTGCTCAAAACGCTAGAGTGACTTATTAACATTCAGATTAGGATGATAATCGATAAGGATTACAAAAGACAAATCTGTTAAGACGGCGCTTCATTCACTTGTGGGACATATAGAGAAGTCACTAGAGCATTAAAACTATACTATGGTGGCCTTCATGGATATTGAAGGTGCCTTTAATAATATCGATTCAATGACAATAACTCAATCGCTTAGAGAATTGGGGATTGACCAATCAATCATTAGATTTGTAAAAGACTTGCTGATCGTCAGGACAATAACATCCACTTTTGGCTCTGCGAGTATTTTCAAAAGTATGGTTAGGGGCACACCGCAAGAGTTACATACATGTTACATATATGTATTATGATTATTACTACTATTACTATTGTATATTACTAATACTATTGTAACTCTTTACTTTTACTTTATGCTATATTATATATTCAAATCATATTATCATATTTTGTATTGTAACTAATTTCATATTTTTTCTGATTGATTATTAATAATTTAAAAAAAAACTTCGAAGAAAGACTTATTTTGTAAAACATTTCAAAGAATAAAATAATAAATATATATAAAAATTTAAAAAATAATCATTGGATTATTTTACTGGCGCAGTCGAGTTTCGCGAACCAATCCTAATCAGAATATTTAAAAAGAAGTTAGTGTAAAATCAGAAACTTTAAACCGATTTGATCGATTTTATTAATGACCGAAAAGATCTGATTCAAACAAAAGCAGAATTTTGTATTTGCCAATTGGAAGTGGATTGTGAATATTTGATCAATAATAACTAAGCATTCCCAAAGAAGAAAAACTAAAAATAAATCAAAAAAACATCAGCAGTAATAGCAACATTTAAATATATTTTAATAAAGAAGTGCATATCAGGAAAACATTCATTCAATCAACAAAACTTAAAACAAAATTTTTGATGTCGTTAAATGCATTTACACTTTTGGAAGCTGTTCCAAATTATGATGGACAGCCAGAGGAACTTCAGATGTTTCTTTCACATGTTGATGAAGTTCGAAAACATGTGGCAGCAGCAAACTTACTACCCTTATTTGATTTGTGGGTAAGAAATAAAATTATTGGAAAGGCTAACATAACATTAATTAACAACAACAACCCTAAAAATTGGGAAGAGGTAAAAATAATTTTAAGAATTAATTTTAACATAGCTGATAGCATAGATAATATAATAAATATGATCAAAACAGCAGAGTTAAGGTATTCTATAAGTGATTTTTACGAGTATATTTTAAAATTGTTAACAAAGTTAAACTTAAAAACTAGCTTTGATAAGGATAATCAATGGTTTAGTTGTAAAAATAACGAGTTAATGGTCTTAAAAATCTTTATTAGCAAACTTCCTAGAGAACAAAAATTAGTTCTTAATTCAAGAAATCCTCATTCTTTATTGAGGGCAAAAGAAGTTTTGATTGAAACGGAATATTTTGATCAAAACTTGCAATCTTTTCCATCGAATGGTTATAATAAAAGCAATGTGCAAAGTAGAAAATTTTCAAATTTTACTAATTCTTTTTCTCAACCTTATTATGATGTAAACAGATTTATTTCTAAATATAATAACCAAAATGATAACCTGCACTATCAGAGTAATAGAGACAACCCAAACCTTAATACTAATAAATGTTACAACCAAAAAAGTTTACAGAACACTTATTCAAATGCAAATAGAAATTTATTTAATGTACCTAATATTAGTTTTAGTCGAATTAGACAAAACAACTTAGGACATTTTAGTGGAAGTAACGTCACTAATCGGACTCAACGAAGTAATACAAATAACACAATGCAAATGGAGGTAGATAATACTGAAACTTCAAATTTTCAGTTACAGGCCGAAGAGCTCTTCCCTTCATAATTGTGAGAAGAAAAACTAAACCAATAAAACTATTAATAGATACAGGCTCTGGGACAACTTTGATTAGAAAAGGTTTTTTTCATAATTCTTTTAGAAGTGAACTCAAACATCCAATTGTTTTAAATACAATTTGTTCAAAAACTGTTACAACTTCAAAAATAACTATACCCCTTTTTAAAGAATTTAATCGCCCAAATTAAAAAATAGAAATGTTAGAAACAGAAATCTTAAGTGAATTTGATGGAATTATAGGTTGTAATTTATTAAAACCTCTAGAAGCTAACCTAGATTTTGAGAAAAACACATTAATAACTAATGATGCAAAAATTCCCATTTTATTTGAAAACTCTTCAGAAGAAAATGTTAATTATGATCCATACCAAAATTCAGTAATTGAAATAAATTTTAATGAATAGACTATCTAATACAAAAACTGAAAAATCAAAATTCTAACGAAGAAGAGATTAATGTTTTAATTAAAATAATCAAGGAATTCAAACATGTTTTTTATATTGAAGGAGATAATTTGACTTCTGTATGTAAATATAAGCACAAAATTCCAACGATTAATAAAGTCCCGGTTTATTCAAAGATATATCGTTTTCCAGAAATTCATAAGCAGGAAGTAGACAGACAAATTAATGAAATGTTAAAATCAGGAATAATAGCGAAATCGAATAGTCCTTATAATGCCCCAATTTGGGTCATCCCTAAAAAAATTGATAATTCTGGTCAACAGAAATGGAGAGTAGTTAATGATTGCAGAAAACTAAACAATGTAACGATTGAAGACAAATTTCCAATCCCAAATATGGAAGATTTATTTTCAAAATTAGGAAATTCTCAATATTTTAGTACAATAGATTTAGCAAGAGGATTTCAAATTTTAGTTTCACCAGAAGATAGACATAAAACTGCGTTTTCTACTTCCACCGGTCACTATGAATTCACTAGAAAGCCATTTGGCCTAAAAAATCCCCAGTCTCATTTCAACGTATGATGAATGAAGTGCTTCAAGACTATATTAATAACAAATGCGTAATATATTTAGATGATATTTTAGTATTTTCCACTTCTCTTGAAGAACACGTTTTATCATTAAAGAAAATTTTAAAAGATTATCCGATTATAATCTTAAAGTTCAGGTTGATAAGTGTAATTTTTTTCGTCGCGAATCATAGTATCTTGGACACGTTATAACTCCTCAAGGAATAAAACCAAACCCAGACAAAATTACTGTCATTCAAAAAATTTTACTTGCCAATACCTTTAAATAAATAAGGTCGTTTTTAGGAGTAATTGGATTTTATAGAAAATTCATAAAAGATTATAGCCAAATAGCTTTACCCATAATTTCCAACCTTAAGAAAGATTCAAAAATCGACTCGAATGATCAAAAATATATTGTTTCTTTTCATAAATTGAAAACCATTTCATGTAGTGCCCCAGTTTTAGCATATCCCCAATTTGACAAATTAGTTGTATTGACAACCGATGCAAGTAATGAAGCATTAGGTGCCGTGTTATCCCAAAACGGACATCCAATTGCTTTTTCATCGCGTACATTGAACAAGCATGAGTTGAATTATATTGCTATAGAGAAAGTGTTATTAGCAATAATTTGGTCAGTGAAATATTTTAGACCCTATTTTTCGGAAGAAAATTTAAAATACAGACAGATCACAGACCACTTATATGGCTTAATTCAATGAAAGAGCCTAATATGAAACTACAGAGATGGAAGATTCAGTTGAACGAATATGATTTTGAAGTAGAATACATTAAAGGAAAAACAAACAAAGTTGCGGATTACCTAAGTCGGCTTAAGGTTAATGCAATAGCGAAAGAAACAGAATATATTCAATCCGATTTAGCCACAATACACAGTGCAGAAGAAAATTTGAATTATTACATTTCTATATCGGATTCTCCAGTAAACATTTATAATAATCAAATTATAATTACTTTAGGAAAGAATTATAGATATAAAAACCAAACATTGTATGAGAGGAAAACAAGACATACTATAACAATAAAAGAATATTTTGAAGAACAAATAATCAAATTCTTAAATCCAATTTTACCTATTAAAGGAACTGTAGCAATTTTTTGCGATAATTTTAATATTTTTGAAAATTTTCAAGAAACTTTAGTACACTACTTTTATAATTGCAGTGAAATTAAATTTATATATTGTTCGAAGTTTGTAAAAGATATTTTTAATAAAGAAAATCTTTTGGAAATCATAGAAAAATATCACAATGACAAAAAGCATAGAGGAATGAAGAAACTTTCTTAGAATTAAGAAATATAATTTATTACCCAAATTTAAAAAAGGAGATTTATAAATTTATAAACAATTGTGTAATATGTAATATGTGTAAATATGACAGGCGACCAATTAAAACGAAGTTTTGTGTTACTGATACCCCTTTTAATTCAAACGAAATACTTCATGTTGATATTTGGTTCCTAAATAGAACAAAAACATTTTTAACATGCATTGATAAACTTACAAAACATGTATCAATTCACTATTTAACCGACAAAATTCCAATAACTATAGTGGAAATGCTTAGAGAAAGGTTTGCAATTTTAGGTAAACCAAAAAAAATTATTGCTGATAATGAATTTAAAACAGCATATATAAAAGACTTTTTAAATTCAGAAAATGTAGATTTTCACTTTTCGTCCCCTAATACTCACACAGGAAATTCAGATATCGAACGATTTCATCTGACCTTAAATGAGCATATACGATTATTTAAACTAGAAAAAGAAAATAAAGATATAAACGATAAAACTTTGGTTTTCAAATCTGTTCAGATTTATAATGACTCTATACATAGTACGACAGGTTACAAACCAAACGATCTGCTGCATAATAAAGTAGATAAATCCGTCTGGAAAAATTTACATGATATCGTACATAATAAAAAAATGGAACGTATTAATAAAATTAATCAAAATAGAGAAGAATGCCATGAATATAAGGAAAGGGAATTAGTAAAGAGTCTCGGTTTTCAGAATCTAAAACAGAAACCGAAATATGTTATTAAAGAAGTAAAAGTAAAAAATAAAACTAATTTTGTTGATGAAACGTGATAGACAACTAATAAAAAGAGTATTTAAACATCAAATGGAATTGCCCGATATAATGTTTGAAAGAAAAGTAACTGGAAGAGATTACTCTAAAAAAAGAAGTAATTATAAAGATTTTGATGAACTATTAACTACATAAACATAGTTTTGTTCTTTGTTATTGCTACAAGTTTTCTTTAAAACATTATTGTTAAATGTTATTAAATAACTGAACATGTTTAAAATTGTTATGGAAAAATGTAGTATATATTTACTTTATGTATGTGTATATACAGTTAATACAGTTAATAACATACATTCCAGGAGTAATGTATAAACAAAGGATGGGGGAGTTACATACATGTTACATATATGTATTATGATTATTACTACTATTACTATTGTATATTACTAATACTATTTTTTACTTTTACTTTATGTTATATTATATATTCAAATCATATTATCATATTTTGTATTGTAACTAATTTCATATTTTTTCTGATTGATTATTAATAATTTAAAAAAACTTCGAAGAAAGACTTATTTTGTAAAACATTTAAAAGAATAAAATAATTAATATATATAAAAATTTAAAAAATAATCATTGGATTATATTACTCAAGGGGGTTTATTGTCCCCACTGCTATGGAATGTAGCAATAAATAGGCTACTCAGGGATCTAGACTCCTTGAACTTCAAGACTATCGCCTACGCAGACGATGTGGCGGTGGCAGTGTCTGGTATCCATATAGACAATATCATACAAAGATTGGTGACGGCACTCAGAATGATCTGCTTCTGGGGAGAACATAGCGTACTGAGTGTTAGTCCAACCAAAACCGAACTTGTATTATTGTCCAGGAAATACAAGATTCCATCTTTCAGGTTACCGACTCTGAACGGGATACCACTTACTTAGAGCGCGAAATATTTAGGCACAATCTTAGATAGTAAATTATCCTGGAAAATGAACATCCAGGCGAGAGCCTCTAAGGCCATTATGGCAATATACGGGACATGGGACTATTGTAGGCAACTGTGTTGCTGCTGAACTGGCAAAGAAGGGAACTCTTCTTAACGATAGCATCATTCACGTCTAATGTGGCATTCCCCTTTCTGCTTGCGGGCATCGAATAAATCGAGCCTTATATGATCTGGCCCAGGTAAGATGGTCCAAGGAGTCGACTTGTCAAACGGCGAGGACGATCTGGCCTCTACTGGATAAGAAGAACGGCTTTGCTATTTCGGCTGCTAAAAATGCAGTTACGTGACTTAATAAAAACGGTCACTAGGCATTAATTATTTCGAACTCATGCAAGAAGAATGGGTCTCTATGATAACGATTTTTGCAGTCAAGATGAGGAAGAGGAGGAAACTGTCGCACACCTCCTTTGTCATTGTCCTGCGTTAGAATATCAACGTCTCCAGCACCTTGGCCAACGGTGCTTTGTAAGCCACTCTTGTGTTTCACTATTGGAACCGAGCAGGATCAACTCCTTTCTGAGGAGCTGCTTCCACTTGGCGAGGTATAGTTACTCTCGTCGACAACCTGGCTCGACCACCCTGCACTCCATGGCTACTTTTCTAAGTTTCTCACCTTTATCTTCTGCCTGAAACTCTCTGTGTTTTTATCCTATGTTTTCTCGACGCTTTCTTTCTTTGCTATCTCTCCCTTTTCTTTTTTCATCTCCTCTTTTGCAGGTATCATATAGGGACTAATACTTGGACCCAAGTGAGCAGTATTGGAGCTGCCTGCTTAACCTAACCTAACTCCAATGTATTTTTTTCGTTTTCTTATGAAAACAAAAATTATTGTGTTGTTGTTTTTTGTTTAAAATATTATTACTTCTTACAACTACAACTAGAGTTGAAAAAACCTGCCAGTGTAGAAATAAAGTAGAAAATATAGATTCACTGTTGGTTATTACTGTTTGGTTTGAGCTTTGTTGCTTGTTGTTAAATTGTTTTGACTTAAATCTTATTTAGTCAAATAAACTTTCTCAACATAAGAATAACTTTAGCTCATCTAAAATTTGGGAAACGGTTTTTTGCTGATGCTAAATTGAGCACATAGCGAAATGGCCGTCAAGACTAGCTTCCCTGTAATAATCAATTTCAGTGAATTTGTAATTTGCGTAACTTTCATTAAATATACATATTATTACTTCTTACAACTACAACTAGAGTTGGAAAAAAAGCCAGTGTAGAAATAAAGTAAGAAAATATAGATTCACTGTTGGCTATTATTATTTTGTTTGAGCTCTGTTGCTCGTTGTTAAATTGTTTTGACTTAATTCTTATTTAGTCAAATAAATTTTCTCAACATAAGAGTAACTTTAACTCATCTAAAATTTAGGTAAAGGTTTCCTGATGATGCTAAATTGAGCACTTAGCGAAATGGCCATCGAGACTAGCTTCCCCGTAGTAATCAATTTTAGTGAATTTATAATTTGGGTTAATAGCACGCTATTAATGAAAAATTTAAATTATAAAAGTTTTAATACCCAAAATATAAATTATTATAAATATACATGTGCCTGTGCAAAAAATTAAACTTTGGCAACTCCACTGTATTTTTTTCGTTTTCTTATGAACAGTGTTGCCGTTGGATTTTTTTTTACTAAAATTTTCCAAAAATGGACCAAAACCGTTTGCATCGGACCAAATTTTAAAACTCAATTAATATACCAATTAATGTTTTTAAAAACATTTTAGTAAGTAAAATAAAGGTTTGAAACATAATTCATTTGATATAAATAATTCAGGTATGAAAAAATTGTATAATAAAATTTATAAACAACTACATTTAAAATGCCGAGAACTAAAATAATCTTATTCAGTCTTTTTGTGTATGTATTTTACATTACTGTTAAAAGAGAATAATGAAACATAACACATTTTATATGACTATTGGCATGTATTAAATACATCAATATCAACAAATTTTTCAATCTGTTTGAGATCATTTGTAGGACAAAGAATGTTAATTATAAAAAATTATTAAGGTCAAATATTTCATTAGCACTTAAAATTAAATTGTTTTATATTTGATTAGGTATGTCTCTTTTTGCGGACCACACATAGTGTGGATTATTTATTTCAATAATTTCTTTGCAAGACATAATACTGTTGATAGTATTTACTTCCAGTTTGTTTCTTAATTTGCTTTTTATAAATTTGAGTTCAGCTGCGGCGGAGCTATGTGGCAGAGATAACAAATTAAATATAAAAAAGCAGACCACCCGATGCAAATGGAATGGTCGAAAGTGAGACGGAAACCTTTATTTTAAAATCATTTATGTATTTAAAAATATATTTAGTTAACTAATAAAAAAAAATTTTATTTTTATTTTATATACATACATATCTCTTTTTATTTGGATCTTCAGTTTCATATATATGTAAAGTTTCATAGATATGTCCAAGTTAAGGTATGATTAAAATAATATTATTAAAAATACTTAATCCATTTTCCCACAACACAAAGGTACACGCGCATTTTGTTTTTTGATGACTTAACGTCTGCAACATTTATTTCTCATACCTTTTGTTTTAATATTAAACCCTTGTTTTTAATTTAAACAACGCGATTGCATTCCTGACAAAAAATGCAACGTAAGTTTTAATTAAAGTTGTTGAAATTATATGGCAACCTTTCAACGTGAATGTTTCTATTTTCATACATTCCTTCTGAGTGTAAATGTATATATATATATTTTTTCGCAATTTTTTATTTATTGTATCTTTAATAAATGTATATTATTTGATAAAAATAAAAATAAATAAATGTATATTAGTTGATTTTTATTTTTCATTCCCTTAAGAAACTCTGAATTGTTATGTTGTGTTTAAGTTTGAAGTTTAAAGAATAAAGATTTATATTTTCAATTACAAAAACAACAGGTTATGGCCCCAGGCGTCATACGGTAAAAGAAAATTATAAATCTTAGTAAAAAGTGAAAATATTCGAGATTATGAATATTCTGCAAATTGAAAAGTTGGACGATTCCAAATATGAAAGCTGGTCGGTGCAAATGAAAAGTGTTCTTGTCCATGGTGGATTTTGGCACATGGTATCCGGCAAAATTAAGAGGGAATCAGCAAAAGATGACAATGAGCGAGACAAATGGGATGCTGATGACGAAAAGGCGTTGGCATCAATTATATTGAGTGTAAAACCTACTCAGCTAGATTACATCAAAAGTGCCAAGTCGTCTGCCGAAGCGTGGACAAAACTGCAAGAGACATATCAACCAAAAGGTCCGATACAAAAGGTATTACTCTATAAACGCTTGATAAGTCTCCAAATGAAGGAAGGTACCAATGTATTGCTTCATCTTAAAACATTTGGTGAGGTTATTGAAAAACGGGCTGAGAGCGGCATAGAAATGCAGGAGGAGCTTCTTAGCATAATATTATTTTGCAGTCTACCCAAAGATTATGAGAATTTTGTTATTGCAATGGAAATGCGTGATACTCTTCCAACTTTAAATTTTCTCAAACAAAAAATTTTAGAAGAGGCAGAGCGGCGCAAAGAAAAAGTAGAAGACGAAGAAAACTCGCAACAACAAGCATTTAGTGTGCGTAATACGCAAAAACAAAAGAAACCAAATGCATACAAAAAACACTTCAAGGGCAAATGCTTTAACTGTAACCTTACGGGACATTATGCCAGCCAATGCGACAAAAAGAAAAAACAACAACAAGTTTTGTCTATGCTTATAGCAACAGAAGCAAAAGAAAGAAAAAATGTTTGGTACATCGACAGCGGCGCCATAGCTCATATGAATAACGACAAAAACATTTTTGTGCGGTTCGAGGAATATAACGAACAAATTGCATTAGCTGGGAATAAATTTATAACAGCAACTGGAAAAGGTGATGTATATATTAAGGCTCAACTATAATATGCATAAGCTAGCTTAAGCCAACTTAAGCAACTGTGCAATTACATATAAATCATATGTGGCAAACTATAATGTACTTAACAACACTTTTCGTTGAGTTTCGTCAAATGTCATTTGCTTAAGCAAAGTCCGAAACCGATCGCACATTCCGTACGGAAACAGCTGTTTGTGCTTTGTGTTTTACATATGAATGTATATTCGTAAAAAATTGTAATGGAGAATGAAAGTGATCACATTATATATAAATTTAATATAAAATGTTTAAAAAAAGAAGTTTTTATAAGAAAAAAGGGAGGCGTTGTATAATAATCGAAATTAAAAAGAAAGAGCATTTTATTGTTTATGAGTTGAGTGATGCACACCGCTGTATTTTTTAGTACTTTTGGCTAAAATTACACAAACAGCCAAAAATGTTAAATTTTTCTTTCGAAATTGTCTTAAAACTATTAAAAATAATTATTAATTTGTATATGAATGGAATTAGGTATATAAAATATGTTTATTTAACATCTTTTTGTTAACAAATTTAATTTATTCAGAAAAAAATTATTATTTTTCAAAAGTACGAATAAAACAAATGTGCAACTGTGTCATGATAGTTTTTAGATTCATGTAAGTACATTGTAGCCACCTAAAAGTCTTCAATAAGTTGCTTAAGCATTTGACAGACTTTTCGTTCATTTTTTGACATTAGCTTAAGACAGCTTATGCATATTATAGTTGGGCCTTTAAATATAACGGCATGCATATTACTTTACAAAATGTACTGTATTCTCCTGAATTGCAGAGTAACTTCATTTCTGTTACTAAAATTGTCGATAAAGGTCTTACAGTTAAGTTTGAAGCTAACGTTGCGACAGTCAGAAGATCAGATGGTTCAGTTGTACTTCGAGCAAAAAGAAGTGACAACCTTTTTGCTGTACACAACAAAACTGAAGCAGCGTTTGCTATGTATGATGCAAATATAATGTGGCACAACCGTTTTGGTCATCTGAATTACAAAAGTTTGGGTAAGTTGTGTAAGACTGGAGTGCTGTCAGAAGTGCAAAAAAACAACAACATCTCCTGTAGAACATGTATGATGTGCAAAATTCATGCTTTACCTTTTCTTGATGAAAGTTATCAAACATCGTCAAAGTTATTGCAGTTGGTTCATTCGGATGTGTGTGGACCATTCAGAACGCAATCAATTGGGGGCGCTAAATATTTCATCACGTTTATTGACGATAAGTCACGTAAAATTTTTGTTTATTTTATGAAATCAAAAAATGAGGCTTTCGAAAAGTTCAAAGAATTTAAACTACAAGTTGATAATTGTGACATTGCGAAGAGACAACGGCAAAGAATATGTGAACAATGAGTTTGATACATTTTTACAGCAGCAGGGCATACAACGTCAGCTAACAGTTCCGTATACCCCAGAGCAGAATGGCGTGGCTGAACGCTGTAATAGAACACTTGTAGAAATGAGTCGCTCTATGTTGTTTCGTTCCGGTATGCAACAAAGTTTATGGGCGGAGGCTGTAAATACCACAAATCAGACCAGATAAGACACGAAAATTGGAGTGTTGCCAGATCACAGCTTTCGATGGAAAGGGTTAGCAAGAGTTAATGCTTTTCTTATATTACTATCAGTTTCTGGTTATAGCTGCTATTTGATATATTATTGTTAACAAAATAATTTGTGAAACTGGTGGAAAAGTTTAATAAAATTAGATTTGTGTGTAAAATTAATTGTTATAAATAGCTTTAAAATAATTTGTGGCAAAAATAAAATTTGAACAAATATCATAAAAGGAAACAAACAAAACGAAATAAAACAACATGAATCCGACAGGAAAAAAAAATGTAAGTAGGTATAACAAAGCTTTTCTGTTCAAATTAATTTGTTTTTAATTAAATTATTTTGCTATTTCAGTAGTCGCCGATGCATAAGGGGCTGTCCAAAAAGGGGGAAATTTCATCACTTCCCAAAAAATCCAACCAACTAAACATATTACATTTGTTAAATTTAAAAGAAAATTATTGCCCGGAGGATATTGTGCATCAGAAGGAACTATGATGTACAAATTTCGGTTTACCAGTGTGTACTTCCAATTGATATTTAAAGATAATTGGAATTATTTATTTTGATTTATGTAATATGATATGTTACAAAAATATCGTCTTGCTGGATTAAAATATGTCTTATTTATTATTTGAGCAGGTTCTTACATTGGATAGATAATTACCTTGAGTTGGCAGGTCTGTTAATGGTGACTAAAATCTCAAGGTAAATAAATATGTTGCAAGTTTCCTTTTAGTTTTTTAATATATGTATGTAACTTGTTTTTTCTAATTTCAGTCGTCTTTAAATATAACCAAATTACCTATGGTAACATTCCCTTCAAAAAAACTGGTGCTGGAAATGATGAAATGTATCTTTTCATTGTAATATTCTTTCTTAACCATCTACTTATACTAATAAATTGAAAAAGATGCTACAACTATCTCCAACAACTGCAAAATATTATGTATTACGTTCACTTTTTTCTGCTGTTAACGTTACTTGAAATTAGAAACAAAACATTAATAAGACCAGAAAATAAAAATACATAAATTACTTTATTTAAAATGTTCACTTGAAATCCAAAATGAATATGAAAACTGAAAATAAATTTTCTATTTAAATTCAATTAAACTAAAAATATGTGTTTTCTACTACTACCGGTAAAAATGATTAAACTGTTAAATAAATACAGGAGTCCTTAAGTAAATTTAGTGCAGCATCATTTAAAATTAATGATTACGTGGTGGAGCAAGCTTTCGTGTTGACCGAATGTTGGTACGAGCGCAACGTGAACCAATCCATTGGCATTTTCGCTCCTGCTTTTTTCACAAATGATACGAAGGCGTATTTGATTTCATATTTTGAGAATAGCGTGTAATGGGCCAGTTAGAGCTTTCGGTTTCTATTTCAGGACTTAGATCTCCCGCAAAAACATTATGTGAACTAGTGGCACAATTTACCTGAAATTAAAATGCAATTTATTTTCCGTATATATATTCAGATTGATTTGCTTACCTTATTTTCTTTATCGAGAAATAAACGTTTATTCATTGCTGTTAAGGCGGTCGTGGTTGATTAATAAGATCAATAACCATAGGGATCATTGCTCATGTAAAATTTTACAACTTTATACGAAGATGCATCAATATGTAGTTATAAATTTTTGTAGCAGATTTTTGCATTTCTTTTACTAATCTAGTATTTTGTTTGATTGTAGATGATTTAGTTCGTTTGCTGACAAACACTCTTATTTATATTTATGAAATATAGTTGTATACTGTTTTGGGTTTTCGTTTCTTAGGTCCTCAATTCCACACGAATCCCTTAAAACGTTAGATTTGGTTTGAAATAATATTATAAAGTATCATATCATAGGGCATCGACGGAATAATCTTTTTTTTTCTCACCGCCATTATCATGTACAAGAACATTTCCTTATGTTCTGGTTGCTAACGTGCACTTCGCCGGAGAACCATTCATGTAATGTACATAAGCATCTATGTATATTGCACAACCCTTATGAAGTCACATACACATATGTATAAAATTGTTTACCATAAGAAATCAAATAATTTAGACGGGAGTCCTCCGCTTCCAACTGCATTTGTGTACAAATTTTCCTTGAATTCTCTTTAACATTGAGATTTTTTGAACAAATGCCACTTAAAAAACTTGTTGGACGGTGGACGGCCTAGTAAATGAAACACAGATTTCAGCTTAACTTCAATCAGTAGCAACTTTAATCTATAATTTGATAATAAATAAATTTAGATATAAAATTCATTTCAATGTAACTTCACTTACACTTGTGCTTTTCTTATACTAAGATTAAATTTACTAGCGTCCGTTCTCACAACAAATTTTGTCACTCACGAACAAAGCAAATTTTACCAACGACCAATATAAGGTTTGATAAATTCACAAATTTAAAATTAAGTTTTAAAACCTTATATGCAATAAAACGTGGTCGTGGTATCAAGAACTTTCTTTTCAAAATGGCAAAGTTAAAATCATTTTTATTGACAGATGTTATTGAGTAACATAATCAGTGATGCCAGATAACAAAAGTACAGTAGACTGATAAAGTCGTTTTACGACGCAACATTCCCCCCTTCGTAAACTTCTTGCGATCAGCATGGGGTTTACTTCTTTATATCTAGCTTCGCTAGCTTGACTGCAGGTCGGGTAAGAAGACCACTGGTTGTTCTGACTACTGCGCTTCGAACTTGGTTATCCTTTGCTCGACATATGTCGAGTACCACCCCCTTTTGCCAGCTGTTTCTTTTTGCATTTTCATCGACGACAATCACGACGTCGCCTATTGCAATAGGGTCTGCCACATTCTCATGCCACTTTGCGCGTCTGGTCAAACCTGGCAGATATTCCCGTAACCACCGCTTCCAAAACTGATTCGCCAGTGCACTGGAAATTCGAAAGTTTTTGCTCAAAGCCACCCCGCTATGATTCAATACACCTCGTTCTCGCACACCACTAGAACAGCCGATTAAAAAGTGATTCGGAGTAAGTGCTTCGCTGGCAGATGCCTCCAATGGTACGTAGGTCAATGGACGTGAGTTAATAATGTTTTCAACATCTGCTAGCGCTGCCCTTAAAACTTCTTCACGCAGACCATCTTCTGGGAGAATATCCATTAAAACTGATTTGACAGACCTTACCATTCTTTCCCAAGAGCCACCCATATGGGGGGAGGCCGGCGGTATAAATTTCCACTCAATTTCTGGATATTTGCGCTCAAGCTCACCTGAGGTAATCTTCTCTACTTCGTTTAGCAGCATACGACTGGCGCCTCTAAAATTCGTCGCATTATCCGACAGAATACGCTGCGGAACTCCACGGCGACTTATAAATTGCTTAAACACCAATAAAAATGAGTCAGTAGATAATGACGGCGATATTTCTATGTGTACTGCACGCGTAGTCATACACGTGAACAGCACGCCCCAGCGTTTTTCTCTGCGTCTTCCAACTACCACCTCAAATGGTCCAAAATAATCGACTCCAGTGAAATGAAATGGCCTCGTAAAGGTAGCCAAACGCTCAGGAGGCATATCGCCCATTTCGGGGTAGCTCGGCTTCGCTGCTCGAATTTTGCATACTTGACACTTACTTGAAATATCTTTAGCCAAAGCCCTTAACCCACTTATGCGAAAACGCTGTCTCATCTCGTTGACGACTATCTCACCATGGTGGTGATGATACTTGCGATGGTAAAAATCTGTAATTAAAAGCGTTACTGGATGTCTTCGTGGCATGATTATTGGGCGTTTTACACTTGTGGGGACGCCTTCGATGGCATCGATTCGACCCTTTTCTCTAAGTACACCAAAGTTATCCAAGTAGGGGGAACCTTTATATATTGTGCTTTTACGATGCACAGATTTGCCAAGACGCAGCAATTTGATTTCCTCTTCATACTCTTCTTCTTGGCATTTTTTTATTATAACGCTTTCGACGCTATCAATGTCATTAATGTTCATCAACGCTTCAATTCTTTCTGTCGGGAATGGTGCCTTACGAATAAGGCGCAAGAACTTCAATACCTTCCATTGTGTATTACGATATTTCTCCCATTTGCTAAATCGGGTAGGTTCTGGCGATATAGCAGCTAGGGTGGACACAACTGGCTCCTTTTGCTGGATATAATACAAAAATTCAGGGATTTTTTCTGACGGATCGTCAAAGTCCATTACGGGCCAGTTAGCTTCACAGGCTTTCAAAAAATCAGGGCCGGTAAACCAGCGTGATTCGGCATCGAACTTTGGAGTTCCGGTCCACTTTGTTCCATCGTCGGCGACGTTTTCAGATGAAGAGACCCACCTCCACTCTTTCACGTGCGAGCCCTCTAAAATTTCCCCAATACGGAGTGCCACAAATTGTTGATATTTTCTGGCATCAGACCGAATCCAATACAATACATTTTTTGAGTCTGTCCAAAATACGCGGCTCGCTATTCGCATCGATGATTCACTGCTTACAAAGTTTGCCAAACGAAGGCCTAAGACCGCTGCTAATAACTCGAGTTTTGGAATTGAAACTGGTTTTAGAGGTGCTACTCTAGTTTTACTGGCTACCAAACTGCATTTTACAACTGCTCCACAAACCGCGCGTACGCATTGATGCTTGCGTCCACAAATACATGCATCTGAATATCCTTACAGTTGCTGCCAAGGTTGTTACAACGTGGAATTTGTATTTGAGATATATCAGGAAGTAATTTGACCCATCGCCACCATTTTTGTTCCTCATCGGAGCGTACAGGTTCGTCCCATGTTACGCCTGTGCGCCAAATTTCTTGAAGCAAGATTTTCGCGTAAATAACGTAAAACCCTAATAGCCCGAGTGGATCAAATACTGTCATTACAATCCGCAGAATTTTACGCTTTGTTGGTGCAGTTGTATCATCGTAAACCTCAGTGCCGAATTTTTGAATAAATGTAAAAATATCTGAAAATGGCAACCACCACATGCCAAGTACCTTCTCATACCGGCCTATTGGATCTTGAATGCATTTATTTTGCAGCTCAGTTTTTCCTGCTAAAGCATGCAGTACGCGCTCGGAGTTTGAAAGCCAATTGCGCATTTCAAAGCCTCCCTCTTGATGTATTTTGCGAACGTGTTTAGCCATTTCAATCATTTCTTGCTCAGTATCTACGCTCTGTAGCCAATCATCCACAAATGTATTCTCAACAATAGCATTCACAGCCCTAGGATATGTTTCGCGAAAACGTTCGGCATTTCTATTTTTAACATAGTTTGCTAAAGACGGTGAGCAGGATGCTCCAAAGGTCATTACTGTCATAGCATAAACGTTTATGGGCTTCGTTGTGTCACCACCGCGCCAAAAAAATTTTTGTGAAATTTGATCGTCAACGTTCACACGCACCTGATGGAACATTTCGCGAATGTCACCAGACAATGCTATTGGTTTCTCACGAAAACGTATGAGAACGCCCACGAGTGACTTCAAAAGGTCAGGGCCTTTCATTAAGACGGAATTTAAAGACACGCCTTTAACATCTGCGGCCGCGTCCCAAACCACTCTGGTTTTGTTTTTATTTTTATTAACAACAGTAAAAATAGGGATATACCACGACTTACCACCGCTTGTTATTTCTTCTCGTTGCAATTTGCGAATATAACCCTTTTTTTCATAGTCTTTAATTTTGTCGTTAAGAAAGCTTTTTACTTCAGGATTACGTGCATTTTTGCCTCAAGACATAGCAGTCGGCGGCGAGCCATGGGCAAAGAGTCTGGCAGATTAATTTTGTCGTACCTCCATAGCAGGCCTGTTTCCCATACCTTTTCATCCTCTATATATTTAGTTTTTGCATTCATAATTTCTAGAGCGCGATCATCATCTTTTGAACGTAAACAGTTAGTAGTATTTTTTACACCAATTGCCTCAAGTAAAAAAATAACTTTTAAGCATATCGTCCATGTGATCGTTTGAATTGCATGGACATAAATGCATTAATCTTAATGAGTCAGAGCTGCTTCCTCGCTGACGGCCATATACACTCCAGCCGATTCTGCATTTCGCTGCAATTAAACCATCCGAACCGTTCTCTTTGACTTCAATGGGAACACAAATATTGGCGTTATCAAGCCCAATAAAAATTCGCGCTTTAGCTGCAGTGTATGGATGTATTGGAATCTTGTTAAACTCTACGCAAGAATCAATTTCAGAATTTTCAAGCGTCTGTTCAGGCAAATCCAATGTCGATACAGTACGAACATTGCGTAGGTAAAATTTGCGCGCATTGACCTCCCGTGCAGCAATCTGGAGCGTAACTCTTTTTGACCTCTCTTCCTTTTGTATAATATCGCCTGTCCACTGTAAACAGAGTTCTTCTGTCGGCCCTTCTAGGCCGAGTGCAGTGGCCACCTCATTCTCAACGAGAGTGCATGCAGCACCCTCATCGATTAAGGCAAAGGTATTTAACGACCTATTATTACCAAATAGAGTGACAGGTATATAGCGAAACAAAGTCTTTCTTTTCTCTTTGGCATGGAATAATACTGATTGACTGGAATGGGCTTGACGTGTTACAATCACCTTATCTTTTGTATTAATTACGTTGTTGTTTTGATTAGATTGCTCTTGCTTTCATGTATTATGCAGCAATGGGTTATGTGGCATTTTACAGCCATCTACGCTACACTGCCCTTTTGAATTACAGCGACGCAAAAAATGTTTTTTAAAACAACGTAAGCAGAGTTTTCGTTCTCTTATAAATTTCCACCTATCATCGGTTTTTAACGAAGTAAATTCTTTACATTCTGTCAAGCGATGCGGTTTGTTGCATTTCGGGCATTCGTTAGGAGATGCATGTTTGTTATTATCAATGACATCATGCACAAATATACGCTCTTTTGAGTTTTTGCGATAATTCTTTACTTCGTCATTCGTATTCATTGTTGTTGTTGGCACGTAAGATGTCACTTGAGTTGCGCACGTTGCTAAGTTAAAAAGCCAGTTATCAAAGAGAACGATATCAACTCGAGCAAATGCAATACGATAGCGACCCCAATCTAGTTTCAAGTCACTTGGTAGTTTATCTACTAAATTATTTAAGAGCATTGGATCATTGAGATAGTCAGCAAGCCCCATTGCTTGCATTGTTACTCTATAATTTTGTACTGCTAGAGCAAAATTAATTAAAGTCTCTAATTTCTCTTTACGCACAGGTTGCTCTTGCTTTAATTTGCGTTGAAGAGTGTAATGTACTATTTCAGGCCTGCCATATAACATTCGCAAAGTCTCAACAGCGAAGGCTACTGTGCTCGGCATCATCAATTTACCACGCACTGCATCTAATGCAGCACCTTTTAAACTTTTTTGTAATCTTAGTAGATTCTCCTGGTCAGTAAAACCGCATCGTTCTGTAGATTGTACATAATTTGTGATGAATATGGGCCACTCCTCCGGCTTCCCGGTAAAAATTGGCAAATCTTTACTTATAGCATGGCGCGCTGCAACGTGCGTACTAGACAATGTATAGTCAGCCGAGGAATTTTGTAAAATTGTGTGTTGATTGTAAGCCGGCTGCGCCGTTGAGTGGCTATTATTGAAAAGAGGTGCAGACGCCATCATCGGTGGCCTTTGTGAGAATATTGGTTGGATATTCGAAAAGGAATTGAAAAAGGAATTATAAGGGACATTTTGTGTAAACGCACTAGGTACAGTAGATACTTGCGGCGCTTGCGCAGGTATTGAAGGCAACGTTACTGTACCAGTTGAATATATACCCGCATAAGGATTTTGCTCTAGCGCAAATTTACCGGCAGAATCCGTGGGACGATTATGAAAATAGTGTGTTCCGGCTGTATCAGTCTGAGCAGAAGAAACCGGTGGGTTTAAAAAATTCGTGGCGCCGGCCGTTGTATTCATAAAAATCGAACTCGGAACTGTAGTAGATGGGACAGCTGAAGAGTTCAAAAATTTAGCATAGGTTGCGTTTGGTTGGGAACGCTGTTCACATGTCGTTACAGCGGCATTAGTGGCAAACTGCGTTGGTCTTGAGATTTTATCCGCTGAAAAATTGTGCTGAGTTTCAAGTACAGTTGAACTCGCAGCTGCTGGTGCAAAGGAAAAATTTTGATTTTGCATGGAGTTGCTGCCATTTACTGTATTTTGAATTCTCATATCTGACAGCTGTGCCGAAATAGATGCGTCGGCATTATTGTTAACAGGTGGTAGTTGCAGGGAAGCGAACGATATTGGTTGTTTCCAATTAACCTGCTTGTCTACCGTAGTTATTGTTTTTACCTTTGATGCAGGTGTTACACGGCTGCGCTTTTTAGTGGCCTCTTTTCTTACAGCGCCAGAGCGTGTGCGAGATATATGTTCGTCGGGGGGCTGTTTATTTTCATTTTTAGATAGAGCAGAATTACTTACCAGTGCTGAGGCTTGTTTTGGAATAGATACATGCGCTCCGGAGGCTGTGGTTACCTCATGCGATTGTTGGCCTATAGGCGTAATTGCGTTATAGTAATCCAACATTGCTGAGCCGCCGTCAGCGGCAGTATTGACGTAATGACTGCCAACAGCAATGTTAGGAGTCGTTGCTCCGGACGAGGTGTTTGTCATTTGACCATTACCTTTGGTTGTACCATCTTCTTCCGTTTCCATCACGTAATATCTGATCACTTGTTTGATTGAGGTTAGGTTGAAAATTAAAACAGCAAGTCAAAAGTATTAAAGAATGTTGGACGGTGGACGGCCTAGTAAATGAAACACAGATTTCAGCTTAACTTCAATCAGTAGCAACTTTAATCTATAATTTGATAATAAATAAATTTAGATATAAAATTCATTTCAATGTAACTTCACTTACACTTGTGCTTTTCTTATACTAAGATTAAATTTACTAGCGTCCGTTCTCACAACAAATTTTGTCACTCACGAACAAAGCAAATTTTACCAACGACCAATATAAGGTTTGATAAATTCACAAATTTAAAATTAAGTTTTAAAACCTTATATGCAATAAAACGTGGTCGTGGTATCAAGAACTTTCTTTTCAAAATGGCAAAGTTAAAATCATTTTTATTGACAGATGTTATTGAGTAACATAATCAGTGATGCCAGATAACAAAAATACAGTAGACTGATAAAGTCGTTTTACGACGCAACAAAACTCCTATTGCCAATTTTTTTAAATTTTATGATCATGTTATATTTTTGTAACTTTTAACTGCAACAACCGTAATATATTTTAATAACTTTTAACGAAATTATTGTAGCAGTTTATTTTTAATATTATTAAGAAAATATAATTTTTGTTAAAATTTTGTTTCCAATTTTTTGTTTACTTAATTGAAAACATATGTTAGTAATGGCAACATATAGCTGGTACTTCTTACTCATTGCTTTAAACATCTTTTTATTCACTTTATCGAAAGCTGCAAGTACAAATGATAATGTACTTTTTTAAACGTCACAAGTGGGTAATCTGGTTAGTTATCTGTGGTAAATACTGCAGCGTATATACGCAACAGATGTCCCACAAAAATATTAGGCAGTAAAACACCCTTTGAAGTATGGTATGGTCGCCAACCTAGAGTCAAACATCAACGTACATTTGGTTAGCTTGCGATTGCGTTAGACAAAACAAAAAGATCGAAGTTTAAGCCGAAAGGTGAACAATTTGTAATCGTTGGTTATTCTGCAGTATCAAAGGCATACAGATTGTTTGATAAGAAAACACAACGAATCATCGAACATAGAAACGTTTTGTTTGATGAAAAGTTTTTTGATGTGAAAAACAACAACAATGCTGACGATCAACAAAATCCAGAGGATTATTTAACATTGTGTGTGGATATTTGTCAAAATGGTAATGACGTCACAGATGTGAGTAAGCAACAGCAAAATACAAATCTTGAAAATTGTATTGCAAATAACGACGAGGAAGAATTTAATACAGCCGATGAAGATATTGAGACTCAAGCAGAACGTGGAGAAAACCCCAAATTAATTGGTAAAGGTAGGCCTAGAATAATAAGAAACAATAAACCCGGCAGGCCAAGAAAACAATTCAACGTGTTACGGAACGCCCTGTAATGTTTCATGGAAGTGCCATCACTATTCCAATATATGTGCCATCCTTGTTTCAAATCATCTGTTTTGTAAACCGCGTTTTTGCATTCCTTTTTCGTCTTATTTTTTGCATACCCTTTGCTGTAAATTAAATAACTTTAATGTTTAATGTCTTTTTAATGTTCAAAAAAGAAAGAAAGAGGTGCAAAACTGCGGTGAGTAAATTCGTATTATTTTGTCTTTATTTGTAAAATTAATCGTTTGCCTTTTTATAGAAATAAACTTAATATTTTTAAACAGTATTTTGTTCAACGCAAACCTCTTTTTATTTCTGTCAACAACATTGCTTTATTTCGCAGTTTTATTTTGTATATGTTTTTTGCCGTTTCATACAAAATAACTGCGTGTTTGCCGCCGTGCAAAAGCAAATTGCCTTGTTAAAACGCCAGCTTTCAGATACCCAGACAAAACTCAGCAATAGTAATCGCCAATGCCAACAGCTCGTGTCAGTTATTCGTAACACGGAATCTGTAAGTAATCATAACCTCACAAAATGTGTTCCCTCTCAAACAACAGATACTGCCGCCAACACACCTTTGCCGCCATCTACATCAACAGCATATTCTGCCGCCAACATATATATGCCTCCAACTACATCTATAGAGAGCCGTTATACAAATACAGACATACGTACTACACATACCAACAAAATGACAACTGCCGCCATGCCGTCATTGCCAATTACATATAGCTCAGCCAGCAGCACTGCCAACAGCCACACCATGCCATCGACGCAAGCAGCACCTGCAGTCGATCATTTTAATATGTATTTGTCACCAAATATTTCTGGTGGACCGCCATCTTGCCAATCGTTTTCTACACAGCCACAGCCAGCAATAAATAATTTTTATAATCCAGGTTTGTTACCAAATAATTCGGGTGCTAATTTGCCAGAATTTAGTGGGGCAGCGGAAGATTGGCCAATATTTTATACAGCTTATTTTCAATCGAACGCAACTTATAATTATTCAAATTTTGAACATAATCAGCGCCTACAAAAAAGCCTCAAAGGTGATGCTCGTGACTTAGTTAAGTCATTGTTAATTCACCCAGACAACGTTGGTGTTGTCATCGAACAGCTTCGTACTAGATTTGGTAGACCGGAACAGCTGATTCAAAGCCAGTTGCGTCATATAAGAGAAATACCACATATTTCGGAAAATAATTTATCAAAATTAATAACCTTTGCTACGAAGGTAAGAAATTTGACTGTTTTTCTTCAGTCCATGGAAGGTCACCAACATATTGCCAACCCAACATTGTTGGACGAATTAATTTTAAGCTGCCGATGAAGAAAAAATTAGATTGGGCCAAAGTTGCCGCTACTATTAAACCTTATCCCACTCTTCTTAATTTTAGTGATTTTATGGATGAGTTGGCCCTTTTAATCTATTCAATACAGGATACGGACAACAAGGAGCCAAAGCGTCGCGTCTTACTTCACACAACCGAAAGGCAGCCACAATGCCCTTTATGCAAAGGTCAACAGAAACTTTATGATTGTCGTAGTTTCATAGACTCAACTGTTAATAAACGTTGGTCAGATGTTAAGAAGATCCGTGCCTGCTTTTCATGCCTTAATGTTGGCCATTCAACCCGCGATTGTCGTCGTAAAAAAACGTGTTTACAAAATGGTTGTCAACGAAAACACCACAAATTGCTCCATGAAGTTGCCAATGTTGCTGTGCCAGCTGTCATTCCAAATGGAGAAAGTGAACCCCAACAAAGCGTACTCAGCTGTTCATCGGCCGACAACAACAAAAAATTGTTGTTTCGTATTTTACCAGAAAGGTGTCGTATGGATATTTATGCCCTTTTCGACGATGGATCGTCAATTACAATGTTGGATAAGGACGTTGCCGAACAGCTTGGAGTACGTGGTCAGAAAGGTAACTTAAATATACAGTGGTTTGGCGGTCGATCAGCACAGGAGTCGGTCTTTTCGTTTAACATTAAAATAAGTGGTATAGGCAAATCTAAGTGCCATTATATGCGTAATGTGTATGCCGTTTCAAACTTAAATCTGCCTATGCAAAGTTTAACAAATAGAGATTTGGAAAATAGTTTTCAGACACCGTCATCTTTTCCCGTCAAACCCTACACCAACGTTATACCTCAGCTGTTAATTGGATTAGATCACGCCCATTTAGGGTTGCCAACTAATACTCAAGTAAATTTGTCTTCAAGTCCGTTTGTCTGCAATACCAAATTGGGTTGGTTAGTATTCGGCCCCTGTCGTACTTTGTCAACAAATCATCCCTCATGCCTTATGGCCAATATAGAAAGTGACAGCAGTCTTCATCAGCTTGTTAAGCATTTTTTCAACGTAGAAAGTATTGGTGTAAGGTCAGCCCCTCCTATTGAGTGTGATGATGACGTAAGAGCAAATGGAATTCTGCTAGAAACAACAAAACGAATTGGGGACCGATTTCAAACTGGCCTCCTATGGAAACATGATAACGTAAAGCTGCCAAACAGTTATCCCATGGCCCTTAGACGTTTGGAGGGGATTGAAAAAAAGATGAATCAAAACGAAAACTTTGCTGTTGCATACAAAGAGGTAATAAAGGGGTATGTAGACAAAGGCTATGTTCGTAAACTTCGTTTAGAAGAGATAGAGTTGCCAAGTGACAAAAAATGGTATTTGCCTCATTTTGGTGTAATAAATCCCAATAAACCAAAAAAGGTTCGCTTAGTATTTGATGCAGCTGCACAAGTGTATGGGATTTCTTTAAATTCTCATTTATTAAAGGGCCCTCAAGATATCGCATCGTTAACAACAATTTTATACAATTTTCGTCGTGGTAGAGTTGCCGTATGTGCTGACATACGTGAGATGTTTCACTAGATCGTTGTTCAGCCCGAAGACAGAATCAGCCAACGTTTTTTATGGCGCGGTGGAAATCAAAACAACCCTCCTGAAGAGTACGAAATGGTGGTCATGACTTTTGGAGCAGCCTGCTCTCCATGCTCAGCACGTTACGTCATGAAAGCCAATGCCACGGTATACAGCCAATCTCAGCCAAGAGCAACAGCAGCCATCTTAAATCACCATTTCATTGACGATTTTGTAGACAGCTTCGAAAGCGTGGAGGAGGCAGTAAATGTTTCAAAACAGGTACGTGATATTCACAAAAAGGGTGGCTTTGATTTACGAGGTTTCATTTCAAATTCCAATGAAGTCACCCTGGCATTGGGTGGTAGTACAATTTCAAAAACAATGCTAGCGGATGATGATACAGAAAAAGTGTTGGGCTTATATTGGGACTCCCTTTCTGACAATTTTAAATTTCATTTAAAGTTCCATAAGGTTGATTCATCCGTCATGTCTGGCCACAGAAAACCTACAAAAAGAGAGTTACTCAGTATCATCATGTCAACATTTGATCCTCTCGGGTTTTTAAGTAATTTTATTGTTGGTGGAAAACTAATTTTACGCGAGGTGTGGAGGCGTGATTGTCGGTGGGACGAAGCTATCCCGGAAGACGTTTATAAATCGTGGGAGCTGTGGCGCAAACAAATGAATAAAATTATAAATTTTCGTGTACCCAGATCTATTTTTCAACAGGGTTGCCAAATCGTTTTGATCTTCACATTTTTGTTGACGCTAGTGAGGACGCCTTTGCTGCTGTGGCATATTGGAGGTGGATTGCTGATGTATGTAAATTAATAGCTGAAAGTGGGTGTCAACCCATGAAAACGTAGCTAATGACGCAACGAGAGCGTTTAACAACGTTGACTTTCCTCATCTTCCCGTTGGCTTACTGGGCCAGAGTTTCTTTTACGTAACGAAGATGAATGGTTGAACCATGATACGGCTGATGATTCAAATCATGAAGACGAGGAAGAGCTTCACCCTAAAATCTCTTTATTGGTTGCAAGTAATGCCTTTATAAATTTTAATCGTTTTTCGTCTTTCTCTAGAATAAAGAGAACAACTGCATGGGCTTTACGTTTTATAAATCGATGTCGTAAAAAAGAGAGCGATGTACAATATTATGGTTTAACAGCTGGTGAACTTGAGATATTACCATATGATCATGCCTATACAACACTCGTAGTTCATCACTACCACTGCCAGATGAAACATCAGAATCACGAGGCTACAATATGTGAAATACGTAAAAGGTACTGGATTCCTAAAATTAGACGCTTACTTCGGACAGTTATTTCAAATTGCATGTTATGCAGGTACAGTAAGGCTACTCCTCGTATACCCATTATGGGTCCACTTCCTTTTGATCGGCTTGAGCCAAACGTAAGACCATTCAAATTTACAGGTCTGGACTATTTTGGTCCTTTGACTGTATCTATTGGCAGGCGTTCTGAAAAAAGATGGGTGGCACTCTTTACGTGCCTCACAATTCGAGCAATACATTTGGAAGTAGCCCATGACTTGTCAACCGATTCCTGTATTATTGCTATGAGGAATTTTATTAATCGCAGGGGTGTTCCAGTACGTTTGCGTTCCGACAACGGAAAAAATTTCGTTGGTGCCAACGAAGAGGCTAAGCGTTTCAACGAAGTTTTTGAAACCGAACGAATTCAAAGCGAGCTGTCTGGGAAAGGTGTTGAGTGGGTTTTAATTGCCCAATAAATCCGTCCGAGGGTGGAATATGGGAAAGAATGGTCCAGTGCGTTAAAAAAGTGCTGCGAAAAACATTAAAAGAAGTTTCGCCTAAAGAACATGTTTTGCAGTCCCTTTTAATAGAAGCAGAAAACATTGTCAATTCACGTCCATTAACGCACTTGCCAATAAGCCCAGACGAAGAAGAACCCCTCACGCCAAATCATTTCCTTGTCGGTTATGGAAACGTCGCTCAAACTCCACCAGCTGATGAGGCAGATAGTAAGCTATGTAGTCTTAGAAAACAGTGGCGTGTTGTAAGGAGTCTTCGTGATAGATTCTGGAAACGTTGGGTGCTCGAGTATTTGCCAACATTAACGAGACGAGTAAAATGGTGTGAAAGAACAGCTCCATTGAATAATGGTGACATGGTATTTATATGTGATCCTAATCTTCCCAGGAGCCAATGGCGACGTGGTATAGTAATTCGTGTGTTTGCTGGTGCTGATGGTGTGGTGCGTCGAGCTGATGTAAAAACTGCGTCCGGCGTTCTACAAAGAGCTGTATCCAAGTTAGCCGTTCTAGATTTGGATGTTGGTGAAGCGGATCGCTCCACGGGGGTGGGGGTGTTACGGAACGCCCTGTAATGTTTCATGGAAGTGCCATCACTATTCCAATATATGTGCCATCCTTGTTTCAAATCATCTGTTTTGTAAACCGCGTTTTTGCATTCCTTTTTCGTCTTATTTTTTGCATACCCTTTGCTGTAAATTAAATAACTTTAATGTTTAATGTCGTTTTAATGTTCATAAAAGAAAGAGGTGCAAAACTGCGGTCAGTAAATTCGTATTATTTTGTCTTTATTTGTAAAATTAATCGTTTGCCTTTTTATAGAAATAAACTTAATATTTTTAAACAGTATTTTGTTCAACGCAAACCTCTTTTTATTTCTGTCAACAACACAACGAATTGAACAAACAAGTATCTATTAAAATACCGCAGACAGTAGAAGAGGCAATTTCTTGTGATGAAAAAGATGCATGGTTGGATGCTATGAGAACCGAAATTACTTCACTTGAGCGAAATAAAACCTGGACATTAACAGATCTTCCAGATGGACAAAAGGCATTAGCTACTAAATGGGTATTTGCGCTGAAAAGAGACAAACAAGGCAACGTTGAACAACATAAAGCAATGTTGGTGGCAAAAGGGTGCAGCCAGAGGTACGGAATCGATTATGTGGAAACTTTTTCTCCAGTACTGAGATATTCTACTTTACGAACTTTGTTCGCTTTGGCAGTGGAGTGGAAAATGCACTTGCACCAGATCGAAGTAAGTACAGCTTATCTTAACAGCGAATTGCATGACAAAATTTATTTAAGGCAGCCAAAGGGGCTTGAAATCAGCAATTCTCCCAAAAAAGTTTTACGTCTAAATAAGGCAATATATGGCTTAAAGCAGTCAGGAAGAGAGTGGAACTACAAACTGGACAATGTGTTAAAAAATTTTGGTTTCCAGTCAACTGAAGCTGATCCTTGTCTTTACAAAAAGGAAGTAAACGGAGATATTGTTATCAGTCGCAGTGTACAAATAATTGCAGAAAAGTTGATCAGCAACAATATCAGTCGATGATAGGTACTTTAATGTATTTGGCCATCACAACCCGACCCGATATTCTGCACTCGGTTTCAAAATTGGCTCAACGTAATTCTGATCCTCATCATGAGCATCTGCAGGCAGTGAAGCATGTATTAAGATACTTGGTAGGTACAGCTGAATGCAAAATAAATTATACGATGGCGAATAAAGCATCAATATGCGGCTACGTTGATGCTTTCTGGGGCGGCGATATCTCACACCGTAAATCATATACAGGTTTTTCGTTTTTTGTGGGTAATTGCTTAGTGTCATGGGAGTCAAAGAAACAAAAATCGATAGCGCTTAGCAGTACCGAGGCTGAATATAAGGCAGCAACAGAAGCAGTATATTTACGAAGACTTTTGATAGAGTTAGGATATTCCAAAGACGATCCAGTAATACTACATATCGACAATCAAGGAGCTCAAAAACTGGCTACCAACCCGGTGTACCACAGACGCAGCAAGCACATAGGTATTAGGTATCACCATATAAGAGAAATATTATTGCAGTATTGTCCAACAAATGCTATGGTAGCAGATATTCTGACTAAAAATTTGTCGAAGATAAAGCATAATAATTGTGTTAGTTTAATGAACATCAATTAAAATTATTTGTAAAGATACATCCACGTTGTGGGGGCGTGTTGAAATTATATGGCAACCTTTCAACGTGAATGTTTCTATTTTCATACATTCCTTCTGAGTGTAAATGTATATTATTTGATTTCTATTTTTCATTCCCTTAAGAAGCTCTGAATTGTTAAGTTGTGTTTAAGTTTGAAGTTTAAAGAATAAAGATTTATATTTTCAATTATAAAAACAACAAAAGTTATGCTTCTTGATTTTTAAAAAAGTTAGTTCTAAGATAGACTCTAAACAAGCAAGTAAAAAAATAAATATTATTTATTTCTTATAACGCATAATTTCTTTTTAAAATTTATTATTATATAGTAATCCAAACAGATTACTATTGGAAAGCATATCCATATAGCATATAGCTATTAAAAAAAAAATATATTAAATTTTTTTAAACTAAAAAATGGTTTGAAATTTAATTGGGGGCTCAACCGGGATGCAAATTTGAAAAGTATATCCTGAAAGAAAAAGTAAGGATTTCGATTTGCCGTAGCTAAAACGAACGAAAAAGTATCCTTAAAGAAAAAAAAGGAGAAAATAAAAAATCAAGTGATGTTTAAAAGTATCCCTGGAAAAAAAGGAGAAAATAAAAAAATTTTCAAGTGACGATAAAAGAGGATAGTTAATTGACAAAAAAAAGCATTCTAGTAACAATAACAAAAGTAAAAGGAACTAATGTGCTCACGCAAAAGAATATTTTAAAATAATTAACTTTAATATCAGTGCAAATACTTAGTGTAATCAAAGAAACTGAAGATACCTAATTAAAAACAAAACAGATAATATTAAAATAAACAAAACAAGATTTTATTCGTTGGGCTCGATATCAAATAATTAAAGGAGCTAATTTAATTAAAATAAACTTTTATACAAAATATATACTAAATAAATTTCACCTTAAAAATTGTTTAAAAAAAACCTGATTAAAATTGATTAAACAACAAACCTTAAAAATAAGAGTAAGAAAAAGACTAAAACATCGTAAAAAGTTTGAAGGATCAATAATAATACCGCCTTGAGAAGAACTTAATCCACTACTATTGAACAACTTTAGTAAAATCATCATCGGCGACGTTCAATCGAAGCTGGTAATGAAGTCATCAAGAAACATCTTTGACAGTAAGATATTTAAAAATTTCTTATGTAATTATTTCTCTTAAAATTAAGAATAAAAAATTTAATTGTTATAATATTGTGAAGAAAAAGTGAAAAAGCGGAAAATAGATAAAAATTCGAATTTATAGTAAGGTGTACTTTTCAAACTGGATTCAGAGATTGATAATTTAATAACCTTGTTTGGATCTTTAGAAACTATTAGAATGACAGATTAGGTGAACTGACTGCACGTGACACAGTGGGGGAATTCGAAGAGGAAAAAGTAAATATTGGTGTACGTTGTGACGAACCGCTTGACGTTATTAAATCTATGCCAACTTTCGATGGCAAAAATGCTCAGTTCGCGGGAAGCCGCATTCTATGAAGCTTTACACTAAAGGAAGTCAGCGATAATTCGCTGCTTTAAATATCCTACGGAACAAGATTATTGACGACGCAAATGACACTTTGACTAATCACGGGACCGTTCTTAATTTCAATGCAATTATTAGACGGTTAACGGCTTAACAACCAAAACAGACAGTACGCCTTTAGGGTATTTATTTTTGAATTGCACCAAATAACATGCCAGAAGCATTGGCAAAGGCTCAAGAGCTAGAGGCAAACAAGTTTCATGCTAATTTCCCACTACATTTCAACAAACCCCAGGTAAATCATAATTTTAAAGGAAATTATTTCCTACGGTTTCCCAAACGCGGAAATGGGGACTCGCGAATCTATGGAACTTGGAAGCTCATCCAATATAATGGTTAAACAATTCCAACAGTCGTTTCCGAGAAACAATCCAGTTGGGGCGTATAACAATTACAATCAAGGAAATGAAAAAAAAAACATTTCAATAACTACAATCAAGCTGCGAAAGACATTTTTCCCTTAGTGGACATATAAGTCAGCAGCCACAGCTAAAAGCACAAAGAATAAACAATATACAAGAAGGCTCTTTTTTAGAAGAAGCTATGTGCTCCCTTACGTGTTCAAAACACTTAAGTCAAATGGGAGAAAACTAAAAGTACTAATTGATACACGGGCAACAAATTGCTACTCTCGTCCATGTACTTTACCTGACCGAAAATAATTAGATTTTATGAAATTAATAATATTTTCTCTGATTTATTAGTAGAAATTAATTTGATAAAAAGAGCTGGTGTAACTCTTGATTTAGAGAATGGGGTGATAATATATAATAGGAAAATTGAGAAACTGTTTGATGGAAACCACAAAAAGTTATACGAGGGTTTGAATAACACTAAGCACTTAAGTGGCTCACAAGTGCAAAGCGATAACGATGAATTAGAATTACTAAGAAAACAAATAACTAATGAATTCTAAGAACTCATTCATATTGTTAGGAAAGAAGAATTTATTCATTATAGGCTCTGAACCACAATACTCTCGAACAACAACAACATTAATGGTTTGGTTTCTTACAATGATGAAAGAAAGAAACAAACAATACAGAGTAACGCCTTAAACAAACATTCGCATATACACACACACATTTAATAAACACTCCTTAGTTAAATACACAGCCACATACATAAATACAAGCATAAACAAATAAACAGCCACACATACAGAAATAAATGGCCACACATGCATGTATAAAGAAATAAACAACCACACAAACAGGTATAAAGAAATAAACAACCACACAAACAGAAAACAAGAGCAATAACAATCGAACCTACCAGATCTGTCTGGAATAGAACATTCTGGTGCTTTTAAATCACCTATATAAGTGAATCGTGCTGGCGACTAGTATGGCGGAATTAATTTAAAAGTCAAAGAGTTAAGTTGTCGAATTTTAAGAGTGTTTAACAGTTTGCTGTATTTTTGAACAGTGGTGTTAAATAAATAAAGTGACTTACAGTAAAAGTAATAACAGTGTGTATTTATTTTGCAATTAAAAGAATCCAACGTAAAATAAAAACGTAACTATATATAAACACAATTATGCCTTTTCGTACAGATGTTAAGGGGGAAATACGCACAATTGCTGAAACAACTATATGGAGTAAGCAATATCCCTATCCATTATCGGTTAATTCATTCGTTAATAAAGAAATAGATAAACTTGTTAGGGACGGTATTATACGTCCTAGTAAAAGTCCATATAATTCTCCTATATGGGTGGTCCAAAAAAGGGTACTAATGAAGATGGGACGCCAAAGTTGCGTTTAGTGAACGATTATAAAAAATTAAATGAGCAGAGAGTATCATACAAATACCCCATACCTGACTGTAACATTACAAACTTAGGTAAAGTAAATTTTTTTCCACTATAGACCTCGAGTCGGGGTTTCATCAAATAATGGGAAGACCGGAGGATATAGAAAAAACGGCTTTTCCGTTAACAATGGAAAATATGAATACATTTTGGGTTAAAAAATTCACCTAGTATTTTTCTAGCTCCCATGGACAATATCTTGACACAATTTATCGGCAAGTTCTGCCATGTTTTGTAGCGAAAGATCTGGTGTGCTTAAATTTATTTTCTCTTCCTTGTAGTAAAATTCAAAATATTTGTGTATATATTGATTTAAAGAATTAGTCAACGAATTAGTTTCGCTAAAATATTTTGTTTGATAAAATTTAATAGTTGATTTGATAAATATATTCTGTTCAAATAATGCTGGAAATAGGTGAATGATGATTGATGTAAATGAATGATATCAATCCAAAGTTTAAGCGTTTTCTTTTAGTAGGTAGAAAACGACACTGAGGGGAAAAATACAAGTTGCAGTTGACAATCAATGAAAACTTGAACTACAGATAGCGCTTGCATAACTTTCGTTAAATCGTCAAATTGTTTCATAGGAAATTGTAAAACGAGGTTGTCTTTGTTAAAGCACGTGAATCTGAACTTCTTTTTTATCTAACCTTTGAAGTAGACACATCAACATCAGCGAAAAATATATTGTGCAACAACTTTTAAAACGTGTATAAAATTCTTTTAAAAAATAAAATCAAGGAACGAGGCTTCCTAAAACAGAATACTATTTTACTCCGGGATTTTCGCAATCCAAGACTTAATTGAATGGCGTGGTTTGTTTAAACGGAATCCTTTTCTTTTTACCCTCCAGACTAAATTTGTGGGTAATTTTCACTGGAATCTGTTACACGTTTATCCCAAAATTGTAATTGTAATAAAACCATCACTGGTATTTAAATTCTGATTTGGTGCTTTATTAACAATAAAGCAAAAACAAGATTAAATAAACCTCTCCCACAAAGAAATCTAAAAAGCAACGAAAAGCAAGCAGAAGAAGTTGAGAATTTAACGCCGCACAGTGGCTGAAAATCGTTTTCCGTTGGCCAAAAGTAAATTTTTTTTTGTCACCGATTTTTAAAATTTTTACGTCATTTTGTAGTTAATATATCCAAATTAAGGTAGCCAAAAAATTATGTTAAAATATTGATAATTGTGGGCGTGGCATGCTGTCAAACTCAACTTTTTTTTTAATTTCAGAAAAAGGTGTTTTTCTTTGGTTTTTTATCAAAATTAAATGGTTACTACTCGCAAGCTATCATCGATAATGGTCTGCGGTTTTTTTTATAATGTTGGTAGGATTATTGTCTTTAGTTGTTGTAAGTAGACACAGCTCTAGCGTTTAATATTAGGGGCGTTATGAAATATTTATGAAACTACTATATTTTCCTCAAATTTAAACTTTAGTGGAATAGAACTTCTAGGGAACAAAAGGGAACAAGAAACGTATACAACCACGAGAAAAGTGAAAGTGTCCTCTTTAAGGCTATATATACTTTTGCACCCGCCACGAGCCGCCTGTAGAACACTTTTTTCATTTTAATGAAATTACTCGAAAAAAAATCATATACAATGGTGTATTAAATTTTCTCTTTTTTGCCTAAAAGTTTATTTTTTTTAGTTTAGTCTACGTATAACTAAAAAAAATAAATATAATACCTTCGAAAGGGTTTAATGGCTTTGTTTTGATCAGCAAAAAATAAGTAATAAAATTATCACAATGGGCTCTACAGGAAGCATATGATCTCTTTCTAAATTTACCTGTTAGGGTCAACCAAAGTCATAAACAGTTTTATAACAATAATTGCGACATTAAACCACTAAGGTTAAAAAACAACCCCATATTGACGAATGAGTGCAGTTTTGTTCAATTTAAGCGCTACCTGCTATGAAATTAAAGATCAGTGTGTGAAGAACATGTATCTAAAAATTTATAAAAGTACGGATTCGTTAAGGGATTACTCAGTAATAACTTAATCCTTTAAGTGTACGGATAAAACATAACAAACGCAAATAAAAATATTCAAAAGAAAATGGAGAGCTTTAGTTATAAAGAACTGGCCGAAGTGTATTTTAGAAACAAAAATCAGGAAGATGTTCTTAGTTACGTTAAAATAAAATTAAACTTAAATTCGTGTAGCACCGAAATGCAAGAGCAATTATATAATTTCAAAGTACTAAAAAACACTACAAAGAAGTTATGTACAGTAAACAAAAATTTTATATAAAAAGTGCAAAGTGGTTAGAAGGTCAACTTACTGTCGCTGCAGAAACAGCAAAGCAAGATAAGGCTGGAAGACCACGCAAATCATTAGTGGACAATTGCAGCGATAGATCTAAGAGGCGGAAGCTTAAAGATATTAACGATGCCTTTGGTTCTACAAATATAAAAGAATCTTTCCTACATCAATTACGATCACAGAACCAATTTACAAAAGTGGATATCATTGAAAAAGTTGTTAAAGCTAGTCCACCGAGAACAAAACGGATTCTTAAAAGTATACCAACTCCGAATGATGCAATACAGTACACAAATGAGGAGGCATTAGCATTATTTCTGGATTTGAAATTAACAAAACAGCAATATATTTAACTCAGACAGCGTGCGATTGAAAAAGGCTCAAATATATATCCAGCATATCATCACATAACCGCTGCTAAAATGGACTGTTTGCCATCAAAGGACACTATTACAATCACACCAATTTCGGCAGAGGTACAACTACAATCTCTACTTGATCACACAGCCACACGCTTGCTGCAATCAATAACAGGAAATGAGTTGAAGAAATACAGAAACACAAACTTAATTCTTTTTTGTAAATGGGGATGTGATGGTTCTTCGGGACAAAAACAATATAAACAAGCTGTATGTGAAAATATTTCTGACTCAGATATGTTCATGGTATCATTTCTACCATTGCGATTGAAAAGAATACGACTTATGGAACACATACTAAAAATCAGTTATGATTTGGATTTCGGGTCTTCAGGATCAATAAGAAACAACGTGACCAACAAAGAGTTAAGAAGTTCAAAAAAGAAACATGTTCAAGATGAATATCGCAAACGTGGACTGATTATAGATCAGCCAAAACAAGGGTCAGGCAATACAAATGATGTCAATACCGCAAGAAGATTCTTTTCAGATCCAGAAACAGCATCTGAAATAACAGGAGTGGATTTCAACCTTATTTTCAGATTTAAAATAATACTAGAAGTACTTGCGTGCAATGAAGAAATTGACTGTAGAAAATTTGGAGATTATGCTAAGAAAACTGCAAAAATATATACAACTAACTACTCATGGAGAAATATGTCTGCAACAGTTCACAAAATCCTTTATCATGGTGAAGATGTCATTAATTATCATTTGGTGCCACTTGGAGATCTATCAGAGGAGGCTCAGGAAAAAAGGAACAAGGATTACATATTTTATAGAGAGCACAATACTAGGAAAATTTCACGGAATTCAACAAATGAAGATCTATTTAATATATTATTGGCATAGTCAGATCCGTTCATATCCAGTATTCGAAATCAATGGAAAGTGGACCATCGGGATTTAGATGAAGATGCCAAAAAACTACTAAAGAACAGAAATAGCACAGAACAAAATATGGAATATTTGCAATTAATATTTAAGTCAAATGAATAAAAATTATATTTTCTTGTTGCTTAACGAAAAAAAAAATTTTTTTTTGGGGGGGGGGGGGGGGTGGGTAAGCTGAAGGTAGCGCAGAAGATCCGAGTACATTTTCCATTCGTCATGAAAGCTTAAAAATTAATTTTTTATGCAATCTAGGCTTAGGTAATACAATTTGTTAATTATTGACACTATTTTTCATATAATATGCTATATAAACGCCCACAAAAAGGGGCCGGGGTCCAAAAATAAATTTTTATGATTTTCTGGCTCCAGGGTAAAGACCTTGAACCTTCTTTGACATAAAAATGTTTCATTTGCTTAACAAATTTACAAAAAAACTTGTAAAAATGAGTAGTTTTTCAGGGGTTGGTTTAGTTCTGCTTAGGGGCATTTTTTTCCCTCTGGTCCGATTTGGCCCATTTACGAACTTAGCCTGCCCTATCCTTCAAGATATATATGTACCAAAGGATCTAGCTCTTTTCGTTTAGACTGAATCGTGTTCATACAGACAGGCGAATGGACGGACGGCCGGATGGACAGACGGGCGTATGGACAGACGGACATAGCTATATCGTCTTAGATTTCATCAGTGATCAAGAATATATATACTTTTTTGGATCTTAGAGGGATATTTTACTATGTTACACACAGAATAAACCCATATTTCACTCTGAAAGCTAAAAAAATTAAAATGTTCAACTTTGACCTCGAATTCCTTAAAAAGTCCTCAATCAATTTTAATGTAATTAAAACTGAATCAAGCTGAGCTAAATATCTATCCATTAAAAAAAAATTATTTCAATATTTTGATCGGTTCAAAAGTTACAGAATTTTGGCCAACGAAAAACGATTTTCAGCCACTGTGCGCCGCTGTAATTCTTCAATCATCCATGTGTTTAGTGGTAAAACCACGTTGAAATTTTAATAAAGAGCAATTAAGACTTTTTAATTGTACCAAGTGAATTAAAACTCAATCATCTTTAACAACTAAAATAAAGAAAAAAGAAGTTAAGAATTAAGATAGTTTCCAACTGGTCCAGGACGTATTTCTTCCTCTTCGAATTTGGCCACAGCGAAAAATCATCTATACCTTATCTATATCTTTGTTTCATTAAGTGTATAGTATAAAAAAAAAACGAAAATAACTATATTGTGTAACTATATGTGTATTTTGCTATACTAAAATTAAATTTCAATGTGCAAAAAAATTACTGTGTTAAAATCACTAGCAAAATTTTCCAAAAAAGGAAATTTTTTCTTTAAAAAGTAATTTTTAAGTTATCATAAATATACATATGTAAAGTCTTAAATCTATAATGCACAAAAGTTTATAATATTGCACGATGAAGTTTAGTTTTAATTTTATTTTCATTTAAAAAATCATTAAAATCTATGCATATTAATTTTATTTAATTAGTTTTAAGAAAATGGAAACACCCATATAATCCACCACAATCTATATATCATTATAAACAAAAAACCTTCCGAAAGAGTAATCAAACTAAGTTAAGTCAAGAATGTATCCAGCAATTGAAGAGGCCTCCTCAACAGCTGCAGTTCTCAACTTGTCTCGTGGTGAGTTTTGTTAAAAAAATCATTCATAATTTTGTCATTTTTACTTTATTATTATCCCTTACACATTATTATTACTATGCATTACTCTTAAAACACAAAGTTTAAGAAGCAACAGCTTGATCTGTCGCAACATGTTTAGCACCATTACATTTTTAGATATTTGAAGTTAAAAAGTTTTTTTTTATTATTCACGTTTTTGCTTCTTTGTACGCTACAAAATTATAGTTAGTAATATGACACTTCGTTTTTTATTACTTAAATTAATCTCGATAATTGTTTTTAAATTTACTCAATACTTTTGTCTTATCGCTAAAATTTACAGTTTCTCATAACTTTAATTATTTTAATCTATTAATATGTTTAAGATGCATTTAAGTTGAATAAATTAGAATTTCTTTTGTAATATGGATAGATAAAATTTCTTGAATTTTCTTACTAATGTGAATAAAATGAGGTAGTTTAAAAGTGGGATCTAGTATAGACATTTACGCCATCTAGATCAATGGTAGGGAGGGTTCAGAGGCGTTTTCTCTCCAATATTATCTAGGAGAGATAAAAAATAAAAATAATCAGTTTTCATGGTTGACGTTTGTTTAAATTAGCCGTTTAGTTGATCTTAAATGGGGATTTTGTTTACATCTTTTTCTTTTTTTTATGAAGATCAACACCCAGTCCATTTATTATAGTTTGTTTTTAGGGAGTCTATAATAATATTTGTGTGATGGAATGATGTTTGTTTGGCAAGAGAGATAGTAGGAACAAGAATCCCCCCACCCGGCTGTTAGCTAGCCTTATCAATGGCTCCCGTTTGTGCCTCTGTCTCTATCATAAATTACCAATTAGACGTTACTGCCCATAAAGCAGTAGTAATCTTTTATATATTGTTCATTACATAATTTGGCGCCCAACGTGGGGCCCATGGAATATTTGTCTTAAGTGTTGAAAAGTAACTTAGCCAGTTTCCCTTGCCCTTAACTAATTACATTTTGATATAATTTTTAGATTTTACTAACGCATGATACTTTAGTTTTTATATTAGCGGAAATTTGGTACATGAATAAATTTTAGAATCTTTCGGATTTTCAATTATTTGAGGATATAAAGGATCGAATATATTGACCACTGATGACCTAAAGTTTCTTTCATGTTCAAAGGAAATTTAATATAAGAACTATAGCAATCGTGGCGGTCTAGAAAACAATTTTTTAATTATTTTTCTTGCAAACAAGGTATTGACATCCTGGTTTATTCGGATATAATTACAATATTTTTGCTAGCTGCGACCTATTGTCCAATATTATCAGTTGTTATCTAGTTTCATAAAGCGCATGTCAGTTTGATTGCATGTAAAGTATTCGAGGATTGTTTGTTAAACTATATAGCCGTGTTTTGTAATTTGTCAACCATTTCTGCTATGAAAACTGATAAACGACCAAAAATTTAATACCCATTTTATTTCACATCATAATAGTAAGAAAACCTTGAAAATTAATGAAATTTCGTTGTAATTCCAGTAAAAAAAAAAATATTGTATTTTGAAGTTTAAAAAAATTAAAATTTTTCAAGATGTATGCTGAGATATTTGACGTCTGAAAGCTGGGGTATCGTTTGGTTATTTATCCGAATAGGGGGCAAGATTCTGTATGCAGTGTGAAAGTTATGTGAGTACATTTTTGTTTATTCACTTTTATTCTCCATTTCTTCAACCATTTTTCTAAATTAAGTATGTGGTCTTGTAAATATCGCTACTTCGGGTCTTGTCGATGTGTGAACTCGGTTACTAGTTGGCATGTCTGAAGTATACAATAAGTATAAAAAGGGCCCCAATATATACCTTGGGGAACTCCGACTTCGATTGGCTGGGGTGAGCTCAAAAAATGTCCTTCTTTCACAATAAATTTTCGTTCGGTTAAATAACTATCTAGCAGCTTATATAGGTTTACGGGCAAATTCAGTTTTAGCTTATATATTAGGCCTTCATGCCATACCTTATCGAATGCTTGAGAAACGTCGATAAAAAGCGCAGAGCAGTATTTTCTCTCTTCTTTCGATTGGCTGGGGTGAGCTCAAAAAATGTCCTTCTTTCACAATAAATTTTCGTTCGGTTAAATAGCTATCTAGCAGCTTATATATGTAGGTTTACGGGCAAATTCAGTTTTAGCTTATATATTAGGCCTTCATGCCATACCTTATCGAATGCTTGAGAAACGTCGATAAAAAGCGCAGAGCAGTATTTTCTCTCTTAAAATGTCTTCTTAACAACATTGACTAACCTGTGAATTTGTTCGATCGTACTATGTTTTTTCCTGAAGCCGAATTGATGGTTTGGAATACATCCTTTGTCGCTTAGAATAGGGTTAAGCTTAATTAATAACATCCTCTCAAACAGCTTTGAAATATTTGACAAAAGGCTTATAGGTCTGTATGATTCAATTTTTGTGTGGTCTTTTCTGGTTTAGGAATCACGGTAACCAAGGGTACCTTCCACACTGTGGAAAGTACTCAAGACGTAAAATGGCATTAAAAATAAAAAGAACGATTCTGCGAGCTATACGGGGCAATTCAAATAACATCGTGTTACTGGTTTTATCAACGCCAGGGGCTTTTTTGGTGTTTAAATCCGTTATTGCATTTTCAATATCACCAAATTCAAATCTTATCGGTATTGCATCACTAGCCTCGACAATTGGCAACTCAACTATATCAGTCGATATATTCGTGGTAAAAACCGTTTTCAAATGTCCAACAAATAAATTGCCCTTTTCGGAATCACTCCTTGCCCAGCCTCCAGATGTAGTTCGCAGGGGAGGCTTACGTAAGACTGGCCTTTTAAGAGTTCTACAAGCACGCCATAATGAATAATCTGATTGAAGAGTTGCGTCTAAGTCTCCCAAATAGTTTTTCAGGGATGCTACTCTTCTAGATTCCAGCATGTCTCTTAGCCGGTTCGTGCATTCCTTAAGTCTGCTTTTGAGTTGAGGAGATCTCTGTAATTGCCATTCTCTACGAATTCTTCTTTTTTCAGCCAAGAGTCGTTCGATATCTGCAGAATAAATTAGATTGTCTCTAGCTAATTGTCGGGTTATTGTTGAATGTTGGGCACCTGATTTGAGGTTTTGGTCAAAATCAATAAGACTCCGGTCTACGTCTTTAGGTGTTCTTAGCGGGATGTTTTCCGAACAATGAGTACTAAGATACTTTCTATATTTCGACCAATTAATGCTTGTGCTAGTCGTTGGTGATATGATGTTTTGTTTGTCCCATATATAGACGATAGTGGGTGAATGATCTGAGGATAATTCAAGCGACGCTTCAGCTTTAATCATTTCTCTCGGAATACCCTTAAACACGCCAAAATCAATAACATCAGGTATTTTTTGTCGATCAGTAGGCCATTAGGCGGGTTGTCCACTCGATATAACATTCAGACGCATTTTTGAAATTGTGTCAAACAAAATACGACCTTTTGGAGTTATTAGGCGTGATCTCCAAAACGTATGTTTAGCGTTGTAGTCGCCTGATGCTATGAAACAGGGAGCTAGTGACATCAATTTGTTGGTTCTTGAGGAAGTATTCAAGTTCATTTTTATGTTGGCGTAAGATGATGGTTGTTCTTTAGGTTCTGGGTGCAAATTTGGAGTAGAATTATTTTTCGGTGTCGCTTTATGTACTGAAACATGATTAGTTTTTAACATATCCGCGTATGAAACATGTTGGGTTGTTGGTTGGGCTAACTGAGGATAATGAGCATTTGCTCGATATTGTGGGTGCTTAGCAGGAGTATTTGATTTTTGAGTGGTTTTCCTTACCATGGAAAAAACTGGACAGCCTCTGTAGTTAGCAGTGTGGTTTCCACCGCAATTGCTACATTTTTTAACTTTCGAGTCATCCCTTGCTTTGTCGCATTGGGCGGAACAATGTAGCTCTCCACACACAACGCAAACTGGAGGCAATTTGCAGTAAGCCCTAGTATGACCATATTCTTGGAAATTTAGATACTGTACGGGTCTTGATCGCTTATGCGGTTCCTCTACGCTTATTTTGCGGTGCAACAGATATCTTAAATTATAGATAGGGTGCGTTTCGTTCTTTTTCAATCGCATATCTCCAGGTTCCAGTTCAACGCGAAATAGAGGTTGAGGGACACGTTCTCGATTTCTGAGGTTGTTTACACTTTTTACCTTAAATCCCGCTTTTTGGAGGCCATCTCTAATTTCGACTGGATCAACATATGAGTCTACACCTTTTATAACTACCTGTAGACCTTTACTACTCTTCAGCTGATATGTATAAAATTTCTTTTTGCAGCTTTCAAACTCGTTTACTACTTTACGATAACTGTTTTCATCAATAAATTGTATTTTTGTTTCATCAATGTTGCCACGCTTGATGGGAATTACATAAAATGTGTTCTCACCAATAATTGAAATTAACTTCTGTATTAAGTCGCTGGAGTTTTTCTCCCTTTAATAAATTGGAGGTGGTTGGAACGACCTGGGTGCCGTTTTTTTCACTTGTTTCGCTATCTAAAATAGCAAAACGATTATGGGAATTTATTCCGTTAGAGTTCTTGTCTTTTTGTACTTTAGCCATTGGTGCAATCTGGGAAGATTTAGGGCTTCGACCTCTTTTCAGTACAGTTATGTATCTGTCCATTCCTACTTGGGTCTTAGGTTTTTCTGTACTATCCATATTAGTTTTGGTAATACTGAGTTTAGAAGGGGACTTGTTTGTTGTTATTTTATTCTCATCGCATAACAACAGCGAGGAACAAGATTGTGCACGTAAAACTGGCGTAGCATTTATACACAAATTGTCACTAGTTTTTTTGTTTTTATTTATTTCAACATTGTCAACATTTTTGTTGCTTAAATTAAAGAGGCTCATTTGCCTTTATTGTTTTTGTTTTATTTTTAAAGTATATGCCAATATGCCGTTGTTTAAAATAAGAAGAAAGAAAAAGAAAAAAAATATTTTACAAAAAACTTTGTTGTTGTATTAAAACAGGTTTGTTTTTTTTTTTGTTTTTGTTTTAAATTATTCACACAATGTATGTTTTGTTTTTTGTTAATGCGAGCTTAAAAAATCGCGACCGCACTTATCAACGCACAAACTAAACTGAGATCTATATATATATATATATATATATATATATATATATATATATATATATATATATATATATTTTAATAGAAACTTTAAGTGTATATATATTTTAATAGAAACTTTAAGTGTAATACTTTTGAATTTGCCCCAATATTATTTGTTTATCTTTTTTATTATCAAAAAGACTAATATTTTTTTCCACTCTAATTAACAAAACACATCAGTGTTATTGTTTTACAAATTTGTGTTTGAAACACGAACGACAAAATTGTTGCATTATAGAAATTTAGATCTGATTAATATTTGCAAATCTAATTATATAATTTATCGAATTGGTTCCCTGACTTTTCGTTTCTATAGCTTTAGCAAAATAAAAGTAATTAATTAGTGTATTTAGTTTTTTTTGTACAAAAGTCTTTTTTCTTTAAATATATTTTATTTTTTTGTATTATAATTGCGAATCGTGTTTGGCAATTCATTGTTTTACCATGATGGAAGGATCACCTTCTCCTGCACAGCCTTCAGAAGTAGAAAATTTGATTTCGGTAGAAAATTACGACCATAATTGCCTGGTATGCAATGAAAAAATATCGGAAGATCATGAATGTTTGCTAATCTCAGAATGCAATCATTTATTTCATCGTTCTTGTATAGAAACCCATTTATCTATAACTTCAAAGTGCCCAACTTGCCAACGTCCATGTGTCCTTTGTCAGAGCTTAAAAAAATAGACATTGCCGCTCCATCTCAGCCAATTGAGAGAATCAAGTCTAACAATAGAGGTAGATTACGCGGTGCTGCGAACGCACATGCAAAACCATTTACCAGAAGTCAAGCTAGAAATTTATTTCCTGATCTCCAAACTTCATCGCACAATGCAAGTGCAACTCTTGTGACTTTGTCTCCTCAAAGAAACCCATCGAACAACGATTATAATAATTCCTCCCACATTCGTGGTAGTCGACAAAATCAAAGATCAAATATTAATAATTCTCTTCAGAATATAGATTACTCATACATTAATACTATGATAGAAAATACAGTTTCACGATTATTGCAAAATCTTAATTTGGTTCGCACAGTGCAAGCTCCTAGCCAGAATCATTTATCAGCTCAAGCCCAAAACTACAATTTACCATCAGTACAAGTCCAGAATAATCCCTCAGTTCATTTTCAAAATCCAACCACTTATAACTCTGGATCTCAACAGCAATTAAGGCCTGAACGTTATAATCACAGCGATGAAAATAATCGATCAAGCTCTAATAACCGTTCATCTTTTGTAGGTTTGCGGAGAAGCTGAAATGAACTATTGACTTGTAAATTGTTGCGCGAAAACCCGGTTATCTCCTAAACGGCTGATCCGATTGACTTCAAATTTGTTGTGAAATGTTGGTATGGATCATCTCTTTAAAGTTTAGGTTAATATTATAGGTTTTCCGGAAAAGTCAGTTTCTGTTGGTTTTCGGGGAAGCTGAAATGAACTATTGATTTGTAAATTGTTGCGCGAAAACCTGGTTATCTCCTAAACGGGTGATCCGATTGACTTCAAATTTGTTGTGAAATGTTGGTATTGATCTCCTTTTTAAAGTGGTATAACTCCTGTTTAGATAAAGATGATAGGTTTTCCGGAAAAGTCAGATTCTGTAGGTTTTCGGAAAAGCTGAAATGAACTATTGATTTGTAAATTGTTGCGCGAAAACCCGGTTATCTCTTAAACGGGTGATCCGATTGACTTCAAATTTATTGTGAAATATTGGTATGGATCCCCTCTTAAAAGTGATATATCTCCTGTTTAGGTTAAGATTATAGGTTTTCCGGAAAAGTCAGTTTCTGCTGGTTTTCGGAGAAGTTGAAATTATTGACTTCAAATTTGTTGGAAATTGTTGATGTTGATCTCCTCTTTAGGTTACGAGCATAGGTTTTCCGGAAAAGTCAGTTTCTGTTGGTTTTCGGGGAAGTTGAAATGATCTATTGATTTGTAAATTGTTGCGCGAAAACCTGGTTATCTCCTCAACGGGTGATCCGGTTGACTTCAAATTTGTTGTGAAATGTTGGTATTGATCTCCTCTTTAAAGTGGTATAACTCCTGTTTAGATAAAGATGATAGGTTTTCCGGAAAAATCAGTTTCTGTAGGTTTTCGGAGAAGTTGAAATGAACTATTGATTTGTAAATTGTTGCGCGAAAACCCGGTTATCTCCTAAATGGGTGATCCGAGTGACTTTAAATTTATTGTGAAATGTTGGTATTAATCTCTTCTTTAAAATGGTATATTCTCTGTTTAGATTAAGATTATAGATTTTCCGGAAAAGTCAGTTTCTGTAGGTTTTCGGAGAAGTTGAAATGAACTATTGATTTGTAAATTGTTGCGCGAAAACCCGGTTATCTCCTAAATGGGTGATCCGAGTGACTTTAAATTTATTGTGAAATGTTGGTATTGATCTCCTTTTTAAAGTGGTATTTCTCCTGTTTAGATAAAGATGATAGGTTTTCCGGAAAAGTCAGTTTCTGTAGGTTTTCGGGGAAGTTAAAATTAACTATTGATTTGTAAATTGTTGCGCGAAAACTCTCTTATCTCCTAAACGGTTGCTCCGATTGACTTCAAATTTGTTGTGAAGTGTTGGTATTAATCTCTTCTTTAAAATGGTATATTCTCTGTTTAGATTAAGATTATAGGTTTTCCGGAAAAGTTAGTTTCTGTTGGTTTTTGGAGAAGTTGAAATTAACTATTGATATGTAAATTGTTGCGCGAAAACCCGGTATCTCGTAAACGGATGATGCGATTGACTTCAAATTTGTTGTGAATTTTGATACTGATCTCCTCTTTAAAATGGTATACCTCCTGTTTAGATTAAGATTATAGGTTTTCCTGAAAAGTCAGTTTCTGTTGGTTTTCGGAGAAGTTGAAATAAACTATTAATTTGTAAATTCTGTTGGTTTTCGGAGAAGTTAAAATGAACTATTGATTTGTAAATTGTTACGCGAAAACCCGGTTATGTGCTAAACGGGTGATCCGATTGACAAATTTCACAAATTTGTTGTGAAATGTTGGTATTGATCTCCTCTTTAAAGTGTTATAACTCCTGTTTAGGTTAATATTATAGGTGTTGTGAAATGTTGCTATTGATCTCCTCTTTAAAGTGGTATAACTTTTGTTTAGGTTAATGTTATAGGTTTTCCAGAAAAGTCAGTTTCAGTTGATTTTCGGAGAAGCTGAAATGAACTATAGATTTGTAAATTGTTGCACGAAAACCCGGTTATCTCCTAAACGGGTGATCCGATTGACTTCAAATTTGTTGTGAAATGTTGGTATTGATCTCCTCTTTAAGGTATAACTCCAGTTTAGGTTAATATTATAGGTGTTGTGAAATGTTGCTATTGATCTCCTCTTTAAAGTGGTAAACCTTCTATTTAGGTGAATGTTATAGGTTTTCCAGAAAAGTCAGTTTCAGTTGATTTTCGGAGAAGCTGAAATAAACTATTGATGTGTAAATTGTTGCGCAAAAACCCGGTTATCTCCTAAACGGGTGCTCCGATTGACTTCAAATTTCTTGTGAAATGTTGGTATTGATCTCCTCTTTAAGGTGGTATAACTCCTGTTTAGGTTAATATTATAGGTTTTCCGGAAAAGTCACTTTCTGTAGGTTATCGGAGAAGCTGAAATGAACTATTGATTTGTAAATTGTTGCGCGAAAACCCGGTTATCTCCTAAACGGCTGATCCGATTGACTTCAAATTTGTTGTGAAATGTTGGTATGAACGATCATATGAAAAAATATCGGAAGATCATGAATGTTTGCTAATCTCATTTATTTCATCGTTCTTGTATAGAAACCCATTTATCTATAACTTCAAAGTGCCCAACTTGCCAACGTCCATGTGTCCTTTGTCAGAGCCTAAAAAAATAGACATTACAGCTCCATCTCAGCCAATTGAGAGAATCAAGTCTAACAATAGAGGTAGATTACGCGGTGCTGCGAACGCACATGCAAAACCATTTACCAGAAGTCAAGCTAGAAATTTAATTCCTGATCTCCAAACTTCATCGCACAATGCAAGTGCAACTCTTGTGACTTTGTCGCCTCAAAGAAACCCATCGAACAACGATTATAATAATTCCTCCCACATTCGTGGTAGTCGACAAAATCAAAGATCAAATATTAATAATTCTCTTCAGAATATAGATTACTCATACATTAATACTATGATAGAAAATACAGTTTCACGATTATTGCAAAATCTTAATTTGCTCCTAGCCAGAATCATTTATCAGCTCAAGCCCAAAACTACAATAAATCATCAGTACAAGTCCAGAATAATCCCTCAGTTCATTTTCAAAATCCAACCAGTTATAACTCTGGATCTCAACAGCAATTAAGGCCTGAACGTTATAATCACAGCGATGAAAATAATCGATCAAGCTCTAATAACCGTTCGTCTTTTGATGAAAATTTAGCCATTAGGTCTGATAAGATCACATCAATAATTCAGAATTGGAACGTTAAATTTGATGGTTCTGCTAGTGGTATAAGTGTAGAGGAGTTTTTATATCGAGTTCAATGTCTTACACACGAGAACTTCAATAATGATTTTACACTTATTTGTAAAAATTTACATGTGTTATTAACGGGAAAATCTCGAGATTGGTATTGGCGATACCGCAAGCAATTTGATACCATTGCCTGGAAAGAATTTTGTATAGCACTTAAATATCAATATAAAGGGTTAAAACAAGTTTTGATATTCAAGAGGAAATTCGAAATCGCAAAATGAAACCGAACGAAACATTCGAATCATTTTACGAATCCATATCTATCATGCTAGATAAACTTGAAACTCCAATATCAGAGTCCGATTTGATAGAAATATTAACACGCAACCTTCGTCCTGAAATAAGACATGAGATATTATATGTACCAATATATTCAATTGCTCATCTTCGAAAACTAGTACAGATGAGAGAGCATCTACTAGGCGAAGAGTCTATTCGTAAAAACATTTCATCAAAATTAAATCCGCATTTCGCAACCAGACGACAAGTGTCGGAAATTGATTGTCCCCAAGAATTAGATTCCATTGATTTAAAAACTTCACAGGATTTGTCAGTTGCTGCTGTTCATCACTTAATAAAGTGTTGGAATTGCGATCAACCAGGACACTTATGGGAAGATTGCATTGAAACTCGCAATGTTTTTTGCTATGGGTGTGGTACAAAAGAGACTTATAAGCCTCAGTGTGCAAAATGTTCTAGCAAAAAATTTAATTACTCAAAAAACGGGAATACCATTGCGCAATATAAGGTAGAATATGATCAAGTCAGCAATAAATATAAACGTCTTATAAAAAGTACAGAACCGTTAAAATTTTGCCCCGAAGATGATAACTTTATTCATCTTATTATACCGTATCATACAAAATTGCAAAATTACCTGCAAAAGCGAAAAGCCATTTTTGGATGCAATGCATTAAATTTAACTAAATTGAGGAAGCCGAAATATTCTACGTTGCGTTTACGCCGCTATTATAAAATTCGAAAAATCTTTTCTAAATACACAATATCATCTATTGTTACAAATTTTGATGATCAGCGATACTATGCTGCAGTAAAATTTTTATCTTTTAATGAATTAGGTCTTTTAGATACGGGAGCTAACATATCCTGTATTGGTTCGGACTTAGCTTCTTACGATTTTTCATAATCTACAGAATTTTTCTCAGCGAAGTCATCTGTAAGAACTGCCGATGGCAGAATACAGAAAGTTATAGGTTACTTAAACGTTGACGTTACTTTTCAGAACCTCGTCCGGAAAATGAAAATATTAATAGTACCAACTTTAAAGCAGAAATTAAATTTAGGTTTAGATTTTTGAAAATCTTTTAATTTAGCTCCAGAAATTTTTGGCAACGTCGTGTATATGTCAGCAAAAGAAAGTCCACAAAATGTTTTAAGTCTGTTCGTTTTAAGCTCAATGAATCAACAATCCGAATTTTTTAAAGAATCTAAAGCTTTAAAAACAAGTTTAGAATATCCCCTAACGGACAACCAACGTCTGCAACTTTCTGCAATTAAAGATTTTTTCCCCAATTTCGAAAAGCAAGGATTAGGACGTACTAGTCTAATACAGCACACAATTGAGGTTGGAAATTTTAAGCCAGTAAAACAAAAATTTTACCCGGTTTCACCAGCCGTTGGAAAACTTATGTCGGATGAGATTGACAGAATGTTGTCATTAGGAGTTATCGAGCCTTCTGCTTCACCGTGGAGTTCTCCAATGAGGCTGGTCGTAAAACCAAATAAAGTTCGCCTGTGTCTTGATGTCAGGAAAGTAAATCTATTAACGTTAAAAGACGCTTACCCTTTGCCAAATATAGAAGGATTTTTTTCGCGTTTGCCGAAGGCAAATATTATATCAAAACTAGACCTAAAAGATGCGTATTGGCAAATCGAATTGGCCGACGAAGCGAAACCTTTGACAGCATTCACCGTCCCAGGTAGACCGTTGTATCAATTTGTTGTTATGCCCTTCGGGTTATGCAATGCTCCTGCTACAATGTGCCGTTTAATGGACAAACTTATACCCCGAGATTTGCGTCATTGTGTGTTTGGATATTTAGATGACCTTGTTATTGTTTCTGATGAATTTAGTACCCATTTATCTATTTTTGTTAGAATCGCCGAAGAATTTAAAAAAGCTAATCTGACCTTAAATATTTCAAAGTCCAAATTCTGTGTCATTGAAGTCAATTATCTTGGTTATATCATTGACAATGGCGATATTAAAACCTATCCCGAAAAGGTAGAAGCAATCAAAAATTGGCCAACACCTAAAAACCTTAAACAAGTTCGTGGATTTCTCGGTTTAGCAGGTTGGTACCGAAGATTTATCAACAACTTTTCGTCTATTGTGTTTCCAATCACTGAAGTTTTGTCAACAAAACGAAAATTTTGCTATACTTCTGAAGCTCAAAAATCTTTTGAAGAAATAAAAAACCTTCTGACTTCTGCTCCGGTTTTGTCCAATCCCGACTTTAGTAAAAAATTGTATCTACATTGTGATGCAAGCGATTATGCTGTAGGTGCTGTGCTCGTGCAAAGGAGTGATAATGATGAAGAAAAACCTATCGCCTTTATGTCCAAAAAATTAAACACTGCTCAACGTAACTATAGTGTTACTGAGAGGGAATGTTTAGCAGCACTAGAAGCGATAAAAAAATTTCGTTGCTATCTTGAACTTCAAGAGTTCGAGGTTATTACGGACCATTCCTCCTTCCTTAGTCTGGTTAATGAAACAACAAGACCTAACAGGAAGATTAGCCAGATGGGTTTGGAAACTACAAGGATTTCAATTTTCAATAAGTCATCGAAAAGGAAAAGATAATATAGTACCTGATGCACTGTCTCGTATTCCATGTGCAGAAATAGAAAGTTTGGAATTAATCGAAGCAGAGAATTCAGCTCATTTTAATGATAACGATTACATAAGCCTAAAACAAAAGATATATAAAAATGCAGAAAAATTTCCCGACTTAAAAATAGTTGATGATTTCGTTTATATAAGAACGTGCTTTTATACTGGCGACGATGAATATGACTCTGAAGCGTGGAAGCTATGGATACCCGAAAATTTAAGAAATACTATTATAAAAAGATGTCACGATTCTCCAGTCTTAGCTCATGGCGGTATGGTGAAAACTCTAAACCTTATTCGAAGAAAATTTTACTGGCCCGGTTTAGTTAGAGCTGTCCGAACATATATCAGATCATGCGAAACCTGTAAAGCGACAAAAGCTCCTAATTTTATTGCCAAACCTTTTATGGGTAAACCCATTGTAACATCACGACCATTTCAACGATTATACGTTGATATATTAGGACCTTACCCGCGTAGTAAACAAGGTCATATTGGATTACTAATTGTTCTTGACCATTTAAATAAATTTCACTGGCTCTTCCCATTAAAACAATTTACATCTTCTGTTATTCAAGACCTTCTTTTGAAACATATTTTTCACATTTACGGAGTACCGGAAGTACTTGTAAGTGATAACGGCTCGCAATTCAAGGCTAACGAATTTAATTCATTTTTGACATCATTGGGTATTCAACACACATACATTGCACTATACTCTCCGCAATCGAATGCTTCAGAGAGAGTGAATAGATCAGTTATATCAGGAATACGCTCATATTTAGGAAAAGATCAAACTCTTTGGGATGCTCATTTAAGCTATAAAAGCTGCGCTCTGAGAAATTCTTTCCATCAGGCAATAAAATGCTCGCCATATCACGCTGTATTTGGTCAAGAAATGATTACGCATGCAAGCTCCTATGATTTGCTTAAAAGTCTAAAAATGTTGGAAGAACCCTCATTAAAATTACAAAGGGATGACCATCTACAACTTATCCGTAAGAATCTTCAGACCGCGAAAGTTTATGAGATGAACCAAGGCCAATACAACTTAAAAGCACGCCCAATTATATATCACGTAGGCCAATTGGTTTTCCGAAGAAACTTTGCTCAAAGCAATTTTGAAAAAAAAGTTTAATGCGAAATTAGCACCATCTTTTGTTAAAGCAAAAATTAAAGAAAGAATAGGCACTAACTACTATATCTTAGAAGACACTGAAGGTAAAATATTAGGAACTTATCATGCTAAAGATCTTAGGCCGTAGAATTTTTTTATTCCCCATAATATTTTCACCCAACGGTTCAATATTACGTGGTTTGTAGCGAAAGATCTGGTGTGCTTAAATTTATTTTCTTTTCCTTATAGTAAAATTCAAAATATTTGTGTATATCTTGATTTAAAGAATTAGTCAACGAATTAGTTTCGCTAAAATATTTTGTTTGATAAAATTTAATTTATTAGTTTCGCTAAAATATTTTGTTTGATAAAATTTAATAGTTAATTTGATAAATATATTCTGTTCAAATAATGCTGGAAATAGGTGAATGATGATTGATGTAAATGAACGATATCAATCCAAAGTTTAAGCGTTTTCTTTTAGTTGGTAGAAAACGACACTGAGAAAAAAAATACAAGTTGCAATTGACAAAACTTGAACTGCAGATAGCGCTTGCATAACTTTCGTTAAATCGTCAAATTGTTTCATAGGAAATTGTAAAACGAGGTTGTCTTTGTTAAAGCACGTGAATCTGAACTTCTTTTCTATCTAACCTTTGAAGTAGACACATCAACATCAGCGAAAAAACATTTTGTGCAACAACTTTTAAAACGTGTATAAAATTCTTTTAAAAAATAAAATCAAGGAACGAGGCTTCCTAAAACAGAATACTATTTTACTCCTGGTTCTGAAAGAGTTTTTGCAATCCAAGACTTAATTGGATGGCGTGGTTTGTTTAAACGGAATCCTTTTCTTTTTACCCTCCAGACTAAATTTGTGGGTAATTTTCACTGGAATCTGTACACGTTTATCCCAGAATTGTAATTGTAATAAAACCATCACTGGTATTTAAATTCTGATTTGGTGTTTTATTAACAATAAAGCAAAAACAAGATTAAATAAACCTCTCCCACAAAGAAATCTAAAAAGCAACGAAAAGCAAGCAAAAGAAGTTGAGAATTTAACGTCGCTGTAATTCTTCAATCATCCATGTGTTTAGTGGTAAAACCACGTTGAAATTTTAATAAAGGGCAATTAAGACTTTTTAATTGTACCAAGTGAATTAAAACTCAATCATCTTTAACAACTAAAATAAAGAAAAAAGAAGTTAAGAATTAAGATAGTTTCCAACTGGTCCAGGACGTATTTCTTCCTCTTCGAATTTGGCCACAGCGAAAAATCATCTATACCTTCTCTATATCTTTGTTTCATTAAGTGTATAGAATAAAAAAAACTAAAATAACTATATTGTGTAACTATGACCGTTTTTACACCTTGCAACAAACGCCGAGTTTTTTTTCCTATTCTTTTTTAAAGTTGCTTCGAAACCCTGTATTCTTTTACATTTGAATTTTTTCAAAATATTTATTTTTGAAAGTTTTGTTTTTAATGCTTTTCTGTATTATTAATAAATAAACAAAAAACTGTATTGTCAACTAAACGCATTTTTTTATGATTAAGCGATTAAACATTCTTAATATAATATTAACACACACACATTATAAATATTTAAAAATAAGTATTATATTGTTGTAAAATTAATTTTAATTTGTTTTGGAGTTACGGCCCCCTAAAGTTTCTATGTAAAGTTTTATATATCTCAACAATTTAATGGAATGAGATAATATGAGTATCACTGGAATGGTAATTAAAAGTACCATCTAACTAAATTGACATTAATGAAAGTTATTATAAAATATCAAGCAAGCACAAAAAAAAGTTTTTTTTTAAGGATTTTCTTGTCTATGTTCTGACAAAAAGAATGAAAATTAAAAAAAAAATATTTGTTTGTTCACCTAAAAAAGGGTTTTGCGAGAGTGGCAAATATTTTCGAATAGTTGTAGCCTAATTTTTGAACCGGAACGGGTAGACACTTTACACCTACGCAAACTATGTACAAATTTGTCCCCTAGAACAAATATCAAAACCAAAAATTAAAGGGTGTTTCGATAATGACTCGATTTTACATATATAACCTTATATTGACACTTAAAATTTACACATATTATATTTAACAATATCTACAGTAACAACAAGAAACGAAAATAAATTTAATAATAATGGGGTGGTCCCTTAATGTCTCAAAGTTGCGGAATTTACCTTTCTCTTCTTAACCTTGTAGGCAAACACTTGATATTTACACAGGATATTTAGTACTATACTCTAGTAGAAAAAATAATTTAAAATTAAAGCATGCCTCATAAGACGTAAAAAATTATAGACTTGAATTTTTAAAGTTGAACTGAACATAGTTCGAAACCATACTTGTGTGATTCTGACTCGCATTTGGCTGATTTATTTTTATTAATTTCATTTTATTTGGATAATACTTTTAATTACCTTTCCAATCGCACGCATATTACCTCATTCTAACCTAAAATAGCCGAGATTTACCATGCTTTACATACAAGTTTAGTGGGGTCCGTAACTGCGAAACTAAGAGTACCGCCCAATTTGTTCTTGTGACATTTTTGTTTAAAATTAAATTTTTATATATACATATATATCTTAAATTATAATTTGGAAATAATTACATACAATGAAATTTATAATCAAGCTTAAGTTCGTTTTTATTCTCTCTAAGAAAGAATTAATTAAATTACAAATTAGGTGATAATATTAAAGTTTTCTCGTATTCCTTTATCTGGGTTTGGTTGGTTAAATAGATGATGCTTACAACTAAAACACTACCCTAAGTAGATTAGATACAAGTAGTGCTGATGACGGACGTGGCTGTCTAGAAAATGTGCATTCCACTCGTGCTGGTGTCTAAAAATTAAATTTTCCCAATTTTTCTTTAATATTATCACCTAATTTGTAATTTAACTAATTCTTTCTTAGAGAGAATAAAAACGAAATTAAGCTTGATTATAAATTTCATTGTATGTAATACGTAAAACAGTTCGACTAATAATAATTAAAATTTTCAAAATTTGGAAATAATTTTTTTATACAAAACAAAAATACAACTTGTCTTTTTTTCTGTAGACAAAAAGTAGACAACACTTTAAAAAAATAAAATGAAAATAATCAAAAACAAAAAACAAAAAATGCGTCGTCAGGCTTTGTCATGCAACTTTTTCAACCCCGCTTGCCTCCCAACCCCTCTTACTAACAAGAAAAAAGTTGCATGAAAAAGTTGCGGCGTTTAGTGCAAGGTGTAAAAGTGGTCTATATGTGTATTTTGCTATACTAAAATTAAATTTCAATGTGCAAAAAAATTAATGTGTTAAAATCACTAGCAAAATTCTCCAAAAAAGGAAATTTTTTCTTTAAAAAGTAATTTTTAAGTTATCATAAATATACATATCTAAGGTCTTAACTCTATATTGCACAAAAGTTTATAATATTGCAGGATGAAGTTTAGTTTTAATTTTATTTTCATTTAAAAAATCATTAAAATCTGTGCATATTAATTTTATTTAATTAGTTTTAAGAAAATGGAAACACCCATATAATCCACCACAATCTATATATCATTATAAAAAAAACCTTCCGAAAGAGTAATCAAACTAAGTTAAGCCAAGAAAGTATCCAGCAATTGAAGAGGCCTCCTCAACAGCTGCAGTTATCAGCATGTCTCGTGGTGAGTTTTGTTAATAAAATCATTCATAATTTTGTCATTTTTACTTTATTATTATCCCTTACACATTATTATTACTATGCATTACTCTTAAAACACAAAGTTTAAGAAGCAACATCTTGATCTGTCGCGACATGTTTAGCAACATTACATTTTTAGATATTTGAAGTTAAAAAGTTTTTTTTTTATTATTCACGTTTTTGCTTCTTTGTACGCTACAAAATTATAGTTAGTTATATGACACTTCGTTATTATCTGGTATTTTTTATTATTTAAATTAATCTCGATAATTGTTTTTAAATTTACTCAATACTTTTGTCTTATCGCTAAAATTTACAGTTTCTCATAACTTTAATTATTTTAATCTATTAATATGTTTAAGATGCATTTAAGTTGAATAAATTAGAATTTCTTTTGTAATATGGATAGATAAAATTTCTTGAATTTTCTTACTAATGTGAATAAAATGAGGTAGTTTAAAAGTGGGATCGTGGGTATAGACATTTACGCCATCTAGATCAATGGTAGGGAGGGTTCAGAGGCGTTTTCTCTCCAATATTATCTAGGAGAGATAAAAAATAAAAATAATCAGTTTTCATGGTTGACGTTTGTTTAAATTAGCCGTTTAGTTGATCTTAAATGGGGCATTTTTTACATCTTTTTCTTTTTTTATGAAGATCAACACCCAGTCCATTTATTATAATTTGTTTTTAGGGAGTCTATAATAATATTTGTGTGATGGAATGATGTTTGTTTGGCAAGAGAGATAGTAGGAACAAGAATCCCCCCACCCGGCTGTTAGCTAGCCTTATCAATGGCTCCCGTTTGTTCCTCGGTCTCTATCAGAGCATAAATTACCAATTAGACGTTACTACCCATAAAGCAGTAGTAATCATTAATATATTATTCATTACAGTTTATATCGACGATATAATTGTGTTTTCGCCCACGGTCAAGTAACACGCGAAACATGTATCAGAAACAATACAAGTCCTAAAGGACGCTAATATGAAAATCTCATTAGAAAAATCTAAATTTTTCCAAAAAGAAGTAGAATTTCTGGGCTATCGAGTTGCCCATTGTGTAATCAGAACAGACCCCGAAAAGGTTAAAGCTATTCAAGAATATCCTAAACCAACCACCGTCAGGCAATTAAGAAGTTTTCTGGGTATGGCTGGTTATTACAGGAAATTCATTAAAAATTATGCCCGCTGTAGAAAGTCTGTTTTACTTTTAATTGAATTTAGACTTTTTATTATTTGGTTTTATTCTTGGTGCTCCGCGGTTAGAGCTACCAAGTGACTTTTTATTATTGCTTGTTATTTTTACAAAAGTCTTCTGCTTATATACTATTTGGTTGAGTGTTTTTACAAATCACACTCAACCTCGTAATTCTATTCTTATCCTAATTAGTCTATACCTTAACATAATAAAATACCAGGCAATCATGAATTTTGAGTGATTTCCAAAATTCATGATTGAGTGAGACTTTAAAATTTAAAGTGTTTAAATCTATGGGAACCATATGGGAAATATGATCTATTTATTAACAGTTTTTATTTTAATAATTTTTTATTTAAAACTGAAATATTTTGGGGTGTAATATGAAGCGTGCTGATCGGCGTGTGCGGACAACAAAGTCAAGGGCATTTTAGTGGTGCATTAATTTGAAGGCCACTTGACTGTTGTTTACTTAAACTGTGTGTGGGAATTTATTCTTGTTAATGCAATGCAACAACAACAATGTATTCTTTGTTTGTGTCTCCATTTGAACATTAATATTTATTTACCATACCAAATGTGTTGGTAATTAAGACTGTTTGTTACAGTACATGTGTGATGGTTATACTAACCGATCAGTCACACTACACCTCCGCTTTTCATAAGAATGTTCATATAACGTGAGTTTTATGGACATTCTTTTACAAAACTTAAAAGTAATTTGTTTTTATTTTATTTCTTTAATTTGTAAAGTAATTCTTATATTAATTTTTCTTAAACTATCCATGGAAGTTTTATTATATATAATATTATTTTTTATTGTGATATATCTTAAGTCTATTTTTATGAACTGTTTGTTCTTTATTTGTTTTCTTATCAACTATGGTTACATTATTTCTTAAATCTATTTTCTTAATTTTAAATGGTCCTTTGTATTGGACATCTAATTTATGACCTACTTCATTTTTTAATAAAACTAAATCTCCTAATTTAAAATTGTAATCTATTATATTTCTATCATAATTTTGTTTTTGTTCTACTTTATTTCTATCTAATAATATTCGAGCTCTTTTAAATGCTATTTCTAGTCTATATTTTGCCTCTTTGGCGTAGTTATCTATATTGTATAATGGAGTAATTTTATCTACCTCTGTGAATTCTGAAAATGTATTTGGGTTTTTTGAAAAAACTAATTCATAAGGACAATAGTTATGTACGGTTGATGGTGTAGTATTAAAACAATATGTGAAATATTTCAACCATTCATCCCAATCTGTTTTATCTATTGAAATATAGGAACGCACATATTCATTGAAAGTTCTATGACTTCTTTCTATTGTTCCTAGAGTTTGATGATGGTGGGCCGTTGAGGTTAGTTTTTCTATTTTGAGGAGACTACACAATTCCTCCAATATGGAATTTTTGTATTCTGTTCCCATGTCCGAAATGAACGTCTTCATCGGGCCATAGGTAAGAATAAAATTCTCAAATATCGATTTAGCGACTGTCTTAGCGCTTTTGTCCTTAATGGGTATCGTAACTAAATACTAAGTTAGGTCACATATAATTGTAATTGCATATTCATTCCCAGTGAGAGACATTGGAAATGGTCCTATTGTATCTACGTATACTGTGTCAAATGCTTTATATGGTGTAGGCGTGATAGTCATTGGAACTTTGTTGTGCTTGAAAGTTTTTGACTTTTGACAATTTTGACATGATTTAACATACTTTGTTATGTCCTTTGTCATGTTCTTCCAGTAGTAATACTTTTTTATTTTTTGAATTGTTCTATATATTCCACAATGTCCTCCTTCTATGGGATCATCGTGATATTTCAGCATTATTTCAAGAATTGCCTTGGCATTCTTATTATTAATTTGGGTCACCTCATTCAATAGCGCTATTTTCAATTTCTTTAAATATTTATTGCCCGTAATCTTAAAATCATTTGTTGAGATAAATTCGAAAATTTTCTCACTAGGTGCCACTTGTAATTTTTCAATATTCAGTTTACCGGCCACTTTCTCAAGCCTAAAGAAAAATTGTCCTAAGTCAATTTTCTTATTAGTAAACAAATCATTTATTTGCATATTTGCAATGACAGATTTTCCACGCTTATATAACATTTTGCGGGTGTAATCTTCAATTTAATATATTTTCTGACGTCAGTGTTCTTCAATGGTATATATATATTGGGCTCTTTATTTGTGCTGAATTTATGCTGATTATTTGTTTTACTACTGTCTTTTTCTTTTTTATTTGTCATCGACCTAGTCGTGATCTTAAGAACATTATTTAATTTTTGGTTTATGTCTTTTAATTCATTAATTGTAATTCTTGATAACGCATCGGCAACGTAATTGTCTTTTCCCCTAAGATATTCTACAGTAAAATCATATTCTTCCAAATCTAAACGCATTCTGGTTAATTTAGAACTTGGATTTTTCATAGAAAACAAGTAAGAAAGTGGTCTGTGATCAGTGCGAACCAGGAAGTGTTTTCCATATATGTATGGTCGGAAATGTGTTATAGCCCAATGTATGGCTGTTAACTCTTGTTCAATCGTAGATTTATTACTTTCACCCTTGGTGAAGGTTTTTGATGCATATGCAATTGGTAATTGTTTTCCATTGGATTCTTGTGTTAACACTGCTCCACAAGCCTGTTTACTTGCATCTGTTGTTATACAAAATTCTTTTGTGAAGTCTGGATATTGAAGTAGTGTGGGTTTCATAAGTGCTTTCTTTAGATACTTAAACGCATGTTCACAATCTTTACTCCATTCAAATTGTACTGCTTTTTTGGACAATCTTGTTCAGTGTCTTGAATATTCCGAAAAGTTTTTAATAAATCTTCGATAATAGTTACAAAATGCGACAAATCTTCTTACGCTATCGGCATCTTTTGGCATTTATGACCTAAATAGGTAACCTCTTTCATAAAAAATGAACATTTTTCTGGGTGGAGTTTTAGATTGTATTCTCTACATAAGTCAAAGACATTTTGTAGATTCGAAAGCATGTGTTTTTCTGAACATCCCAATACAACTAAATCATCCATATACAGGAAAGCTTGGTTTGGTTTTAAACCACTAAAAGCAAGTGTCATCATTCTTTGAAAAGAATTTGGAGCAATCTTTAATCCATAAGGTAATCTAGTAAATCTGTATGAACCATTATTAGTTGAGAATGATGTTATATCTCGTGAGTTTTCCTCGAGACCAATTTGATGGAATCCAGACATTAAATCCAAACATGAAAAATATTTAGCCCGACCTAATTGGTCTAAAATATCATCTATACTTGGCAAGGGAAACTTGTCTGCTACTAACTTTTTGTTAATTTGCCTATAATCTATTACAAGTCTCCATCTTTTGTTTTCAGAGTTTGGAAGTGATTTCTTTGGTACTAGTAAAATTGGACTATTGTATTCTGATTGTGACGGCTCAACTATTTGATCATCGATTAATTTCTTAACTTGTTTATCTATTTCTTCTTTATGTGTATGTGGTATACGATAGTTCTTAATAACTATATACCGGATTTTTATCTTTAACTCTCAACTTTTGTTTGTAAAAATTATTAGTTGTAATAGTTTCTGTTTCTAAACCGAAAATATCAGTGTATGTTGAACAAAGTTTAGTTAATGTTTCTTTAAATTGATCTGGAAAATTGTTTTTTAATATATTCAATACTTCCGTTTTTCTGTTTGTATTGTTTTTATGACTGTTTTTGTTTGCTAGTATATGATAATCAGAGATGTTTTCGGTTTTAATGTTATTCTTTTTAATTGTTGTAATATTATTGTTAGTGTTTAAAATACGGATAAATGCTTTGTTTGCTGTTACTAATGTGTTCGCAATAAAAACACCTTTTACAATTTCTTGGTTAGGTATTAAAAGTTCTGTATTTGAATTATTAATTTTTACTTCTCGTATAACTTCAGCTCTTGGAGGTAAGGTTATATCAGAGCAGTTGTTCGTAATTGGTATTTTTACTGGTTGTTGCAAATAATAAGGGCGTAGGATAAGGTAATTGTAATCGTCATTGAAATCCAAAATGCAATTATATTTTTTTATGAAATCCATTCCAATAATTCCATCGCATGGTATTGGAAAGTCATTCTGTACAACTTGAAAATTGTGTGGTATTAGAAAATTATTGAATTTTAAATCTAAAAATGTACTTCCTATTGATTTGATTTTACCTTGTCCTATTCCAGTTAAGGTTGTTGTTTTGTTAGTATTAATTTGTTTTAGTGTGAAGTGTTCGCATTTTATTACTGATATATCAGCACCTGTATCTACTAATAGTGTTATTATGTTATTATTAATTTTAGTTTGAATATTTATGAAAAAACATAAGTTGAGGTTTAGATTATATACTTTTCTATCTATTGAATTGATCCTAGGGGAACTTTGGAGTTTTCCGAGTTGTCTTCTTGTGAGTGTGTTGCTCGTACGTTACGCCTGTATCCTCTATTATTATTATTGTATCTATTATTGTTTCTGTAAATATTGTTATTATAGCTATTGTTATTATAGTTATTTCTGTTATTATTGTTATTTCTTGGGAAAATATTTTTCCTACCAAAATTGTTGTTAGTTCTTTGAAAAGAATTTAAATTTTGCCTTGGTTTATAATAGAGTATGGCATTTTGTTGTCCAGTTGCTTCAGTGCAACTGTTCACAAATTTACTGACAGCTTCATTCATGCTGCTAAATTGACCTGCTTCCATGATAAGTTTTACTTTATCAATGGTGCAGTTTTTGGTTATTGCTTTTATAGCAACTTGTGTCGAATATTTGTTTGCCAATTCGTATGACAAACCATCTGAAATGTAGGCATTTTCTAAGGACTTTGTAATACTTTCTATTTCGTTGCAGTAAACATTAGCGGTTTTATTTCCTTGTTTTATGTTCATTATTTTTGCAGTTAGGACTTCTACTGATTCACCTTTAACAGTAATACTAAGTTTGTCAATAATTTCTCTAATGGTAGTTTCATTGCTTACTAAATTACTTGCATTACCTTTTAATTTTGTTTTTATTAAACATATAGCTGAGGATTCGTGAGAACCTTTTATTGATTCAACTAGAGTTAATGAATCAATGAAAGAACGTAAGTTTTCAGATTTTCCATCGAAATCTGTTATTAGCTTTGACGCTGTATTTAAGAATTCTACCAATGTTTGAGTCATTTTTGTATTTTCTTCTTCAACTGTGTCCAATTTTTCAGTATTTTGTGGTGTTAATATTATGTTTACGTCTATTTTTATGGGTTCATCAATATTGTGTGGAACTTTTTGTTGAATATTATATTTCGAAAGTATTTTTACTAGTTGATCTCTTAGGTACCAAAATGTTTCTTGTGCCTCTTTTTTGTGTTCAGTCGTAAATTTTTCTTTATATTTAAATATTATTTCTCTAATTGCTTCCAACGAGGTAATAATTGTTTCTAGATGTTTTCGTACAGTCTCTGGTTTAATGTAAATAGTTTTATTTATACATTTGTAAGCTCTTTTAAAATTTTCTTTTTCTGTTGAAATTAAATTTTCTATCAATTCCCACCTGTCCATTTATATTGTTCATTATATCTTTTCCAATTCATTGGCTCTACTCAAATATCTTTTCTTAAGTCTTCTACTATGCATAGAGTAAATGCGTAAAATAAAATCTAGTCCTATTATTATTGTTATTATTACACAGGGCAACAGCAAAAATATGCTCGAGTAACTACTATATACATTTGATGTATCATGGCTACCTTAGTACAAAAATGGTAAAATTTTTAAATTCTATGGATAGATTTTTTTTTAAAAATTTTTTTTTTAAAATTGCAATTTTTTTGAGACGTTTCTTCAAATAACTAATGATAACTCAAAAACTACTAGTCCGATATTATTAAAATAAATCTCATTGTGTTTGCCCTAAGGACCAGGATCCACTTTTTTGCAAAAGGGGAAATAAATAGCGTTAATTTTGCAAAAACTGAAAATTTGTCAATTATTTTCGATTTAAACGCTTTTTTTCAGATTTGGGGCCTATGCGCTACGTGTTAACGTTGTCGAATTCGACTAAAATTTTGTGGGTGGAAGTTTCTCATCAAATCTAACATTAATCCGACATGCACCCCTTGAAATTGGAAAATTTATGTTTTTCACACATTTGAAAACCCGCTATAATGCGTATATCAAGCAAAAAACTAAAATTTTGTGAAAATGAGCGAATTCACTAAAATGTGAATAAATTCGAAAAAAATCAATCGATTTTTATGGTCGATATCTCATTTTGTTGCTATTATATGTCGCTATGCGATAAAAAAATGAATCTGGAAGTTTTTTGCCGTTTTCGATTTTTTATGATTTTTTTAAAACGAAAATTTTTGCCATTTTTACGTAAAAAATATATTTTTTTCTTAAGTTTTTTATTATAACTCCGATACTATTGATCCGATTGAAACGCGATATATAGACGAATTAAAGGCTATGCAAATCTTAATTTTTCTGAATTTATTTTAATAATATCGGACTAGTAGTTTTTGAGTTATCATTAATTATTTGAAGAAACGTCTCAAAAAAATTGCAATTTAAAAAAAAAAAATTTTTAAAAAAAAAATCTATCCATAGAATTTAAAAATTTTACCATTTTTGTACAAAGGTAGTCATGATACATCAAAATTATATAGTGGTTTTAAGAGCACATGAAATTTTTTTTATTTTGTTGTGCTGTGTTATTAGACAGATTTCGATTGTCAATAAATTAGTTTGTTCCTGTACTACTTCAACTTCATTTACCACATTGGCATTGGGGTTTTCTAATTTTGATTGTGGTTTTCCCATTTTTCAGACCATCTAATCATTCTAATTGTTTCTTCTTCTAATCTTGGTTTTTCTACTATATCTATTATTGTTTGTGTTTCTTTAATTCCTATAAGTTTCCATAACTCTGCTAACATATCAATTTGTTTTTCTATACTAATTTGTTCTAATTTTTCTTCTTTAAAACTAATAGGATTCTTAGGTTTAACCATTTTACAATTTTTTGTTTTTAATACATTACTTTTATTTATTTATTTAAAATTAATAGAATTAGGTTTATTTAATTTCTTATATATATTTTATCATCTAATTTTAATTTTTGTTTTTATTTAAAAATGCTTTAATTAACGCATTTATCTGGTCTATACGTTGCCAGATAACTGTTGCTCGATCCCAACTTGGTGGTGGGTCGGTTTTTATCTCCCTAAGGAGTAGTGCTTTTTCCCGTTTTAGCTTGTTAGTGTAACCCCCTCTTCTCTTGGGTTTGGTCACCTTAGGAATTTGCGTATTTTTATTTATCTCGCGCCTATGCTGTCTTCTTCTATATTCCTCTATACTCAAAGGTTGAGGACCATTCATTGAAAAAATATATAAATTTTCTTTTTAGCGGGATAGATAAAAAAAAAATGTTTTGCCTTGAGCGGTTAACGCTTACAGGCCCTTAATTGCGTTATAGTTTGGCGCAATTATAAAATTATACATAAAATTTTTTTTTAAATTATACATAAAAATTATTTTAAAATTATACTTATTATTTTATATATATATATTCTTATATTTTAATTTATTGAGCCGGCCTGGCTAGGTCTTCATAATTATGGTGAAGTTTTAGTTTCCTGATGGGGTGCCTTTTGGCTAGGCGGACCCTCTTCTTATTCTTATGTAGCAAGTCTGCTCCAGATCTGGCAGGATCCCCTTCTTATTGGCAGGATCCTCTTCTTACTGCCAGGAATTTGGCAGGATCCACTTTTTACTCAAAGGAATTTGGCAGGATCGCCATGTAGAAAGTCTGTTTTACTTTTAATTGAATTTAGACTTTTTATTATTTGGTTTTATTCTTGGTGCTCCGCGGTTAGAGCTACCAAGTGACTTTTTATTATTGCTTGTTATTTTTACAAAAGTCTTCTGCTTATATACTATTTGGTTGAGTGTTTTTACAAATCACACTCAACCTCGTAATTCTATTCTTATCCTAATTAGTCTATACCTTAACATAATAAAATACCAGGCAATCATGAATTTTGAGTGATTTCCAAAATTCATGATTGAGTGAGACTTTAAAATTTAAAGTGTTTAAATCTATGGGAACCATATGGGAAATATGATCTATTTATTAACAGTTTTTATTTTAATAATTTTTTATTTAAAACTGAAATATTTTGGGGTGTAATATGAAGCGTGCTGATCTTCGTGTGCAGACAACAAAGTCAAGGGCATTTTAGTGGTGCATTAATTTGAAGGCCACTTGACTGTTGTTTACTTAAACTGTGTGTGGGAATTTATTCTTGTTAATGCAATGCAACAACAACAACAATGTATTCTTTGTTTGTTTCTCCACTTGAACATTAATATTTATTTACCATACCAAATGTGTTGGTAATTAAGACTGTTTGTTACAGTACATGTGTGATGGTTATACTAACCGATCAGTCACACTACACCGCATTGCAAAGCCGCTGCCAGTACGGCAGGCCGATTACGTTCATTTCAAAAACTCTGAATTCAACAGAGCGCAACTACGATACCAATGAGAAAGAACTATACGCCATAGTCAGAGCCACCCGCCTGTATTACAGAAACCGCAAATTAATGTTTTCCACAAATATCGGCTTATTTATGGTAGCAACTATTGCAGTTTGCTTAATACTTACCAAACGGAAATCAAAAACAAATTCGGACATAAATATGATAACAATGTTGGAAAAAGAAGTCAAACAAAAGGCTTCAAATATTGAAGCATCATGCTTTCACGAATCAAGTAAAAATTTCTGTAGCGCTAATGATTTACCAACATTTTAACAATCGGGACGATTGATTTTCCAAGGAGTTAAGGTATGATGTCACATCCCTTAAAATAATATTACTAAAAATCTATTTTCCCACAACACAAAGGTATACGCGCATTTTGTTTTTTGCTGACTTAACGTCTGCAACATTTATTTCTCATACCTTTTGTTGTAATATTAAACCCTTGTTTTTAATTTAAACAACTCGATTGCATTATTCACAAAAATATGCAACGTAAAGCTTAATTAAAGTTGCGCTTCTTGATTTTTAAAAAAGTTAGTTCTAAGTAAGACTCTAAGCAAGCAAGTCAAAAAATAAATTATATTTTTTTAAACTAAATGGTTTGAAATTTAATTTACATACATATGTGTTAGGTCACCATATAATAGTTGAATTCAATTTGTAATTTGCTTAGCATTTATTTTTCATTTTATTTGTTTTATATTTATTCAATATTATCCCACTGTAATTTGTAATTTAATTTATTAATATTGTACTTGTTGACGACTGTTACTTATTTTTGATGATTACCCGTTAGTTTTGTATATTTGTTTCTCACGTTATTGTTTTAAGATTTAAAATTGCAAATAAAATTAAGATTTTAAAATTTTTTGTGGTATATGTACATAAAAATAAAATTGCATATTAAAATATCCTGTAAGCTCAATAGAGACAGAAAATTTTGTAAAAATAAAAAATTAGGTACTCTAAATTTTAACGCCGCACAAACTAAATTTTAAGAAATCTAAAGAACTAAGTACGCAGCTCGACAGACAACAATATTTTACATTTACTTTTGAAGACTTTTAGTTGCGATTTGTAGCTCTGAGACCCTGCTAAAGTCAGGAAAGTAAAGAAAATTATATAAGATTTAAATGTTTTTTTCGGTTTCTGGATGTTTATATGATATTTTTTTTTGCGGCTAAACGAATAAAGGTTTGACAAAGGTTATTTTTTTTTCGCTGAAAGGTTTGATCAAAAGTTATTTAAAAAAGAAAAAAAAATTAAAATATGTTGAAACAATTCGTTCAAAAGCTAAAAAAACAAATTATACACTTTTTTTGCAGAAAAAGGAAAAGAAGATATTTTTAAAAGTGAGGTTAGCACGTCTACGAATTATGGTAAATTTTCACATTTCTTCTATTTTTGCTCATCGGGCATTTTTTCTTATACATTTATATCATCATAAACTTTTATGTATTTTGAATTATTGATTTCAACTCTTATTCACTTTTAACACTTCACAATATTAATACCTGCCTATATGTAATTATAAATTGCAAAAATTCTTAATTATCCATAATAGAGGCCAGAAATAAGCACTTACAATTATACAGTACAATACGCATATGAGAAACTCGCTTATAAGAAAAACTTTTCTATAAGAAACAAATTCTGAAGAAAAATTATGCTCATTCCATAGAAAATAGTACGTGTATAAAAAAGTAGTATATATTCTCACAATTGAATTTTTTTTAACCTCGGTTAAAATAGATTTTTTTTTGTGTATAATTTACATCTGCAAACTCTGATCGTGATGCCAAATGGCGGCGTATATTTTTATGAAAATTGTATTTGCTCTTTATAAAATGTCGTCGAACAAGAAAAATGTAGTGTCTATTCAAACAAAAATTAAAATATTGAATCAATTTTAAAGTGGGAAAACTCGAAAAGAAATTTGTAAGAAGTTTGAAATAGCGGAAAGCACATTGTCGAAAATTATAAAGAATTCAGAAGCACTTATGAGAAATTTTCGGGAAAATTTTAAATATTAAAAAGAATAGAAAATCTCAATATGAATAAAACTATGTCCAAATGGTTCGCGCAAATGGCTGAAAAGAACATAATAATCACCGGACCAATAATTCTCGAAAAAGTGGAACAATTTTCAATTCAGTTGGGCATTGACTTTAAACCGAATTCGGGATGGTTACATCACTGGAAAAAGCAGGAAAATATTAGGTTCAGAAATATTCATGGAGAGGCTAGTTCCGGCGACGTGGAAGCTGCCGATCTTTTTAAAGAAAATGTCCTTCCAGATAAGTTAACTGAATATGAGCTTGACGAGATCTACAATGCAGATGACACCGGCTTAATGTACAAGGTTATTTCTAATAAAACATATGCACCAGCCAATAAAAACGTTCGCGGAGAAATAGTTCCAACAAATCGTTTAACATTGCTTTTTATCTGTAATGCTACTGGTTCTGACAATCCTCTGTTTTCAATTGGAAAATCGAAAAATACGCGATGTTTCCGTGGACAGCATATTCCAGTGCCTTACAAATTACATGTTACAGATATAAGAAAACATCTTTCTTATATGCGTGTTACACATATAAAAAAGAAAATCGTGCATTTATATTTTTATATACTTCATTATATTTTTAATAACTCCAAAATAGTAATAGATATAAAATAATTGTGTATGGTTAGTTTAAGCAGAATTTTCCGGTGCATCTTCTGATCCTCCTGCTATTAAAATCGGAGAACACGTTTTCAAGTTCTGGCAAAATATATAAGGCAATCCAACGATTTAGGGGGTGAAGTATGCCACGCCTTTAAAGAAAATCCTTACGTACTAGAGAAAAACGGAAAACAGATTTGAATTAAGGGCATCAAAATCCATATAGTCCACATACTTTTATTTCTAGGGTAGAGAAAAATTTTTTTGTTGGGCAGTGTACTGTTGTTGCGCAGTGTAATTTTTTAAAAATCTGCCACTAGACTTTTTATATCATACTATACCTAAAACTATCAAAAAACTAAAACTTTTAATTCAAAAAACACGTTTAATAATTTTGGCCAGCTTTTCAGGCCAAATACTCCTCTGTGCGCCGCACAGTGGCGCTTTTTTCGCTGCAAAAATCATAACTTTGAAATAATTAAGATATTTTAAAGATTTAAAAAGATATTGACAGCGGACACTTTAGGCTTCAAAATATTGTTTAGAAAATACTGCTAGAAGTACAGGGTGCTCCAAAAATTGTGGTTAAAATAGGATAATTTTTCAAGTTAAATGTTAAAAATTTTCTTTTAATATAAGTTTTTTATTTGTATCGCAAATACACATTCTTGCATACATTTAATATTTAAATCTAAGTAAATTTATATTAAGTAACTAGTTTAACCCGGTGCACTTTGCAATAGACATTGTTCAAATCCAAAAGTTTAGAAAAAAACACTCTAATATAATATAATGTACGCAGACGACGTAAAAATCTTCCTAAGCTATAATAACTTTTTGGATCACAAATTTCTCCAAATGGATTTAGATTCGTTTTATAATTGATGCAAAATCAACCTGATGGAGCTTAACTTAAAAAAGTGCAAGCAAATGAGCTTTTTTAGAAATAATCCGCATATCACACCTACAATAAATAAAGCCAGAGGTTCACTTGGTTTATAAAACGTTGGTCAAAAGAGTTTGATGATCCGTTTATTGCGAAAACGTTATATACTGCACTGGTATGTCCTATATTAGAATATGGATCAATAATATTGGACCCTATCTATCATCTATCTCATTCAAATGCAATTGAGTGAGTGCAAGAACAATTCCTGGTATTATGTCTTCGGGGGTTAAGCTTCAATCCTCTAAATATGCCGTCGTATTATGCCCGACTGGCTCATATCAAGCTGCCTACACTGAAAAGCCGTAGAGCTTAACGTCTCTTTTACTTTGAAATTTATTAATGGTGATATTTGCTCTGGATTTTTGGTCAAAGATATTTCTTTCAACATTCCACAACGCTCCTCCCGGTATTTCTATCCATTCTTTGTAGAATTTTCACAGAGCTAATTACGTTGATGCTGACCCTCTCAAGAGATTGTGTAATCAATTCAACCAACTATTTGGACTTATTGATTTTTCTTTAAATATTAATGTTGTACAAAATTCTATCATTGTCTATTTAAATCATAGCTAACCAAATCTTCATTTTCAATACACAATTGTGCTACAAAAACAATAAAAAAACTCACACCGACGCTTGTTCTCTTCTATTTCAGTTTGATTTCAGTCGTTAATTGAGCGTTAACGAATGAACATATGCGGATGTTTGCTGCTTTTTTCAGCTTTGATTAAATTTCAAAATAAACCAGCAAACATAATTATATAATGGAAGACAAAAATTTTTGTTTTGTCATTAAAAATGCTTTTGGTAACTTGCAATGCATTTTATGTTACCAAACATTTAAAACAAAGAAAACCTTTTCAATTAAAATGCATTTGGACCTTTTTCACAAAGAAATAAATAAATTAGAAGAGGAAAAAAGGAAAATGTTTTTTCTTGATCAAAGAGCAAAATGAGGAAATTTTGCAAAATAAAAAATTTAAAATGGATATTTCAAGCCAAATAAGCAAGGCCCAGCAAGGCAGACCATTTAATGATGGAATGATAGCAAAAAATATTTTACAAAAAAACTTTTCAAACTTTAAATTATAGAACAGATTTCAAAAGTCAATTCCCTTGTCACCCCATACTGTGGTTAGGCGTATTGCCCAAATAGGAAATTCGGTGGAGTCTTCTATTAAAGAAAAATTGGTAAATTGTAAATTTCTTTCGTTTTGTTTAGATGAAAGTACAGTATCAATGATCTTCGTCAACTGGTTGTCTGTATAAGATGCATTGATGAACATTTTAATGTTTTCGAATCAATGTTGACATTGGAAACCTTTTATGGACATGTAACTAGAAGGATTTTGATGGAAGTTGTAAGTGATAAACTTTTTTCTATTGTTGATGTAAACAAAATTGTCGGTGTCTGCACAGACGGGGAAATGTAATGGTAGGAAAAAACACAGGTTTGATAGGTAATATAAAAAAAGTAAAATGGCAATGCAAAACTTTCACTGCATATCCATCAAGCCGCACTTGCGTCAAAATTTATTACTCAAGACTCTACTATGAAGACCGCAGAGCGCATTATAAATAAAATAAGTGGAGGACACAATGCCCTCACTCATCGGAAATTTGTAAAATTTTTAACATCTAAAAACGCAGCTTTCAATGATCTTAAAATGTTCACTAAGGTACGTTGGCTCAGTCGTGGAGACTGTCTTAACCGGCTACATGATTTAAAAGAAGAAGTCTTATGAGTTTTTAGAAAAAGAAAATATCAATGAGTCGGCAAAAAATTTGTTAAAAGATACACAATTCATATCAGATCTAGCTTTTCTAGCTGATACAACTTCTTTGCTTAATGATTTCAACTTAGAGCTCAAAGGTAAGAATATATCTGATATTTGTAAAATTTTATTTAATTTTAAAACAAAACTTTTTCTCATACTTTGCCAAATTAAGTCTGATGAATTTTCCAGTTTTAAAAAAACATCTCTATTGCGCGAATCGCTGTGCGATGCTGCGAAAACTAAGCGAGTTGAGATTTTTGATACACTGCTCAACAGTTTTGAATACAGGTTTGCAGATTTTAAGAGTATACAACTGCAGTAGGATTTATTTAATAACCCTTATAACTGTGATGTTACTCAATATGAGTTCGATTTACAATCAGAACTTATATTTCTTCGAACCGAAGTCCAAGCTCCGGGAAAAGTGGGAATAGAATTCTGGAAAAATCTATATGATTCTGATTTTCCAGAGTTAAAAAGAAATGCTTTGAAATTGTTATCCCTTTTTCTTTCTACATATTGCTGCGAACATTTTTTTTCCGACTTAAAATTTATTTGTTCCAAGCAGAGAAATAAATTAAGTTCTTTAAATTTAAAACATATTTTGTTAATAAGAAATTGTTACCAACTCTTAAGTTTGGAAAAATTAATTTAATAATTTTTTTTAAAAGTTTTTTGTAAAATATTTTTTTCTAGCATTCCATCAATAAATGGTCTGCCTTGCTGAGCGATTTCCAAGCTTATTTGTCTTGAAATCTCCATTTTTAATTTTTATTTTGCAAAATTTCCTCATTTTGCTCTTCTTCCAGAATCAATTCTTTAATTTTTTGCATATAAAGGTTTTTTTGATCAAGAAAAAACATTTTCCTTTTTTCCTCTTCTAATTTATTTATTTCTTTGTGAAAAAGGTCAAAATGCCTTTTAATTGAAAAAGATTTCTTTGTTTTCAATGTTTGGTAACATAAAATACATTGAATGTTACCAAAAGCATTTTTAATGACAAAATTATTTATTGTTTTTGTAATGCTTAGTTTTGTGTTTGCTGGGCAATATTATCTTATCCAATACAGATGCATTTCATTTATTGAGAGTTTTGGGTAGGTATGATTTAAATTCGTAATTGATGTTCTGTGTTATTTATACCTGTTAATTATTTTGTTTTATTCATACATTTTATTATTTACATTTCATTATTTACATACATATACTCTTAGTGTCTGTAAGGAATATTTCCATAGACAAACAAATAA